>CM077260.1:1606255-1633755 GCA_039654775.1 Spinibarbus caldwelli | reverse complement strand
CCGTATGTTTGTATGTCTATCTGTCTGTCTATCTATCTGTCTGTCTGTTTGTTATAATCCTCACATGTTTCAGTGATGATGGGAGGATGAGTTCATTCTGTGTCCTGATCTCTGTGCTGCAGATGGAGGAGGACAGGCTGTGAAGGCCAGCGAATGGGACGCAGAGCCGGAGGCCATGATGACGACCGTGTGTTTCGAGTTCAGAGAGGAGACTGAAGACATGCTGATGAGCAGCAACAACACGAGCGCCTCAGAGAAACCCACCGGGTTCAAAGGTACGCAGCCCAATGCCAACACACTAACGTCACCTGAGAATGCTTGTGTTTGCCGAAGTGTGACCCTTGACCTCTGCGCAGGGGAAACTGAGCGATCAGGTGAGCGGAAGCTGAGAGAATATCAGAAGGAGCTGACCGCTGCTGCCGCCCAGGGCCAGAACACCATCATCTGCGCTCCCACAGGTGCGTTAAAGCACCATTCAATGAAAATTTGCCCTTTGTATTTTCTAAATGCATATTATTGATATTATTGTAATTAATTCTGCCTCTAATGTCTTATTTTTTATTAAATTTTTTCCCCACAATTCTTAATCAAAAATTCATAACCAAAACTTTTTTGAATTCTTTTTTTGTTGTTGTTTTTTTATTGTTTTCACCGAAAATGCTAGTTAAAAACTAAATAAATTGAGATTTATAGATTATAAGCTTTCCATTGATGTATGGTTTGTTAGGATAGTACAATATTTGGCTGAGATACAACTATTTGAAAATCTGGAATCTGAGGGTGCCAAAAAAAATTCAATTTTGAGAAAATCGTCTTTAAAGTTGTCCAAATGAAGTTCTTAGCAATGCATATTACTAATCAAAAATTAAGTTTTGATATATTTACGGTTGGAAATTTACAAAATATCTTCATGGAACATGATCTTTACTTAATATGCTAATGATTTTTGGCATAAAAGAAAAATGGATAATTTTGACCCATACAATGTATTGTTGGCTATTGCTACAAATATAAATGTGCTACTCATGACTGCTTTTGTGCTCCAGGGTCACATATAAAGTGTATGAGTTACAGGTGTGAATCTTTATTTATACAGTGAATCAATTCGAACTTTACAAATTCAGAATGATTTAATTCAATGCAGTTTAAGGTGAGATTTAATTTGATTCAATTGGCTCAAACAAATGATTCATTTCTGTATTTATTTAAAAATTGCATTTATAGGATTATGTGAATGTTTCTCCTAAGGGTAAGAAAAAGACCAACTACTAAAGATTCTTTTTATGATTCAGTAATTTGTGCATATAGGTAATTTAATGTTTAATGTTAATTTTAAAATTACATTTAAAATTTCATTTAATTAAAATTTAATTATTATTTCATTGAATTAAAAATAAAAAATTTAAATTAAAATTTAATTTCACGGTTCATTAAATTTTTAGCATTTCAAAAAAACTCTTGACCAAAACAAATGAATCACAGTTCAAAAATCCATGTCTCAAGATCGACAGAATTTGTAGATGATGCATGAAAAAACAAGTAAATCGTTACACCCCTATATAAAATATGTAAAAAAAATAAAAAAATAAAAAATCCAGTCAACAACTGATGGATAAAAGCGTTTAATGTATTTGTCCATTTATTAGCTTTTACATCTGTTACACTCATGTGCATCACAGTATGATAGTAAAGATCTGTCTAAAGATTCGGTTATGAATTTTTGATTAAGAATAAAGAAAAAAATTCATATAAATGAGGCATGCATAAATGAAACAGCACCTCATGACTTCCACTCAACTTTCCCTCAGGATGTGGAAAAACTATTGTGGCCTTGGCCATCAGTGAATATCACCTGAAGCAGTTTCCCGAAAGAGCAAAGATCGTGTTTTTGGCAACCAAGGTCGACGTCTATGAACAGCAGTACAAACTTTTCAAGGAGCACTTTTCCAGCAAGGATCCCAACATCAGGCACGATCTCTCTCACACACACACACACACACACACATATACAAAAATATAGAGCATGTACTGTATATATGTATGTAATATTTTTGAAGCTAAGTATAATTAAACATGCAGGATTAGAACTTGCACATGCATTTACACTGCACTGCAATTTGCTTAATTAATTACTTTTCTAAATATAAAATATTGGAATATAGAAATATGAAATCATTGAAAAAATAGAATGATACTTTTTAATATGAAAATTCAATTGCCATTAGGTGGTGGCAAGTCCTTTATTCATTTGTTGTTATTTATATAAGTGAGCTGCTGAGTCATTTATTCAATCGATTCTTTCAAAACGACTGATTCATTCAAGAACGAAGTAATACTATTTTTATAAATTGGATCAGTTCAAAGTGCAAATTCATTCAGAAAGGAAACACCGCTGTGTGTTACTGCTGAGACGCACAACACGGCTTTTTTCTTTAGTGAAATAGAGCAAAAAAAAGATAATATTGTCTTTACAATTTAAGCCACTTAATATTAACTTCTTGTTTATTAAATTGTTGCGCTGACACAAAGTCTGCCACAGACCATGCTAACCAAACAGTTCATATAATCACTCTAAATGCGTCTGTGTGTCCTATAGAAGACTGCATGTAATTGATTAACTATTTATATTTATTGCTTCGCACTGACAGGCCTCAGTAAAAACTGAGCAAGATGAAAACAGCTGTTTTCAATTATAATAATATTTCAGAAGTTTTGCTCTAATAAATGGAGTCAGAAGAGACTTCTTTCAGAAACATTAAACCGTTTGAATTATTCCAGATGTGTGTGTGTAGATGTCGGGCCTCCTGTGTGAAGTGTGTGTGTTGTGATCTGCAGGGTGACGGGGATGTGCGGCGATATGGATATGTCTGTGTGCTGGCTCATAGAGAATCATGATATCGTGGTGATGACGGCTCAGATCCTGGTGAACGCGCTGCAGAGCGGCGAGGTGCCGTCTCTGGAGATGCTGTCGCTCATCTTATTCGACGAGTGTCACAACACGACCGGAAAACACCCCTACAACAACATCATGACCCGCTACCTGGACACCAAACTCACCAGCAGCACACACTCACTGCCACAGGTGCACAGCACACCATTATATTCCATTCTATTCTGTTCTGTTCTCCATCCATCCATCCAACCAACCATTTATCCTATATAGGGTCATAGAGATGCTGTAAAAATAACACACCCTGTATAGATTCTAATTTTTCAAATTAATTATTGTATTTTATTATTTTGTTTTATTTCATATTTCAATTTATTTACTTTTATTTTATTTTATTTTATGGAGGGATGCTGAAAAACTAATTCCCTGGATAGATGGCCAGTTCAACATAGTCTTTTTTTAAGTCACAGAGATGCTATTAAAAAAATATAACATCCTGGATAAATGGTGAATCCAACTATTCAATTCCATTTTACCCAGTCCTATTTTATTTTATTTTATTTTATTTTATTTTATTTTATTTTTATTTTATATTTTATTTTATTTTATTTTATTTTATTTTATTTTATTTTATTTGTTTTTATTTATTTATTTATTTATTTATTTTTAACATCCAGTCTATTTTATTTTCCAGTCAACATCCACTGTGTTTTATCCAGTCATATTTTATTTTATTTATTTAAAATATATTTTTATTTTATTTAAATATATTATTTATTTAGTTTATATTTGATTTGATTTTATTTTATCACCCAGTCTATAGTCTTATCCAATCCTGTTTTGTTCTATTTTTTACTTTTTTGTTTTATTTTGTTTTATTTTAGCACACAGCCTATTGTTTTATCCAATCCTGTTTTGATCTATTATTTTATTTTATTTTACTTTATTTTATTTTATTTTCATTGTTTTATCCAATTCTGTTTTGTTCTATTTTTTTAATTATTTTATTTATTTATTTATTTATTTTAGCACCCAGTCTGTTGTCTTATCCAGTCCTATTTTGTTGTATTTTTAAATTATTTTACTTTCTATTTTATTTCATTTATTTATTGTATTTTATTTTGTTATAACAATCATCTGTCTTATCCAATCCTGTTTTGTACTTTCTTCTTTGTTTTTTAAATGAATTATTTTATTTTACATCTTCCATCTTCCGAACTGCTTGTCCTATGTAGAGTCCTTCATAGTCTTTTCTATTATATTCAGTTGTACTCTGATCTTTTCTTATATTCGTCTCCTGATTGGTTTGTCTCAGATTGTGGGCCTGACGGCGTCAGTCGGCATCGGTTCGTTCAAGAGTAGCCTGGAGGCAGAGAACAACATCTTACAGCTCTGTGCCAACCTGGACACCAGGGTCATCACCACGGTCACCGAACACAAGGATGAGCTCAAGTCATACGTGCACACGCCTGAGAAAGGTCAGCGCATACAATATACACACATACAACATTACCTATCACACATGATTATTAATGCCATATGTGCGTGTGACAGCTTTTTTCGAGGTTCAACAGTGCACGAGTCACCCCTTCATCAGAATAATCAAAAAAATCATGAGTAACATCGAGCAGCTGGCGCTGAATACCTACAACATCGGTGCGCAGTCCTCACCTCCACACGCATGCTGTACAAACACCTATACACACACTAACACACACACTAACACACACGTGTCTCTGTGTGTCTCAGAGAGCCTGTCGAACATCCAGAACCGCGAGTACGGATCGCAGAAATATGAGCAGTGGATCGTCTCTGTTCAGAAGAGCTGCAGAGTCTTACAGATGAAGAACGCAGATGAGGAGAGACGCATCTGCAGAGAACTCTACAACTACACCGAACACCTGCGGGTCAGACAGACGGATAGACAGACTGACAGACGGATAGACAGACTAACAGATGGATAGACAGACTGACAGACGGATAGACAGACTGACAGACGGATAGCCAGACTGACAGACGGATAGATAGATAGATAGATAGATAGATAGATAGATAGATAGATAGACAGACAGACAGATAGACAGACTGACAGACGGATAGACAGACTAACAGACGGATAGACAGACTGACAGACGGATAGATAAATAGATAGATAGATAGACAGACAGACAGACAGACTGACAGACGGATAGACAGACGGATAGACAGACTGACAGACGGATAGACAGACTAACAGACGGATAGACAGACTGACAGATGGATAGACAGACTGACAGATGGATAGACAGACTGACAGACGGATAGACAGACTGACAGACGGATAGATAGATAGACAGACAGACAGACAGACAGACAGACAGACAGACAGACTGACAGACGGATAGACAGACTAACAGACGGATAGACAGACTGACAGACGGATAGATAGATAGATAGATAGACAGACAGACAGACAGACAGACAGACTGACAGACGGATAGACAGACTAACAGACGGATAGACAAACTGACAGACGGATAGACAGACTAACAGATGGATAGACAGACTGACAGACGGATAGACAGACTGACAGACGGATAGCCAGACTGACAGACGGATAGATAGATAGATAGATAGATAGATAGATAGATAGACAGACAGACTGACAGACGGATAGACAGACTAACAGACGGATAGACAGACTGACAGACGGATAGATAGATAGATAGATAGATAGATAGATAGATAGATAGATAGATAGACAGACAGACAGACAGACTGACAGACGGATAGACAGATGGATAGACAGACTGACAGACGGATAGACAGACTAACAGACGGATAGACAGACTGACAGATGGATAGACAGACTGACAGATGGATAGACAGACTGACAGACGGATAGACAGACTGACAGACGGATAGATAGATAGATAGATAGATAGATAGACAGACAGACAGACAGACTGACAGACGGATAGACAGACTAACAGACGGATAGACAGACTGACAGACGGATAGATAGATAGACAGACAGACAGACAGACTGACAGACGGATAGACAGACTAACAGACGGATAGACAGACTGACAGACTGACAGACGGATAGACAGACTAACAGACTGACAAACGGATAGACAGACTAACAGACGGATAGACAGACTGACAGACGGATAGACAGACTGACAGACGGATAGACAGACTAATAGACGGATAGACAGACTAACAGACGGATAGACAGACTGACAGACGGATAGACAGACTAACAGACGGATAGACAGACTGACAGACGGATAGACAGACTAACAGACGGATAGACAGACTGACAGACGGATAGACAGACTAACAGACGGATAGACAGACTGACAGACGGATAGATAGATAGATAGATAGATAGACAGACAGACAGACAAATAGACAGATAGATAGATAGATAGATAGATAGATAGAAATGAAGATTATTTTAAAAAGTGTTACCATAATAATAATAATAATAATAATATTTTAATCCATTATTTATCAGATATTTATCTTGAGTTGAGTGATCAAAATCTGACTGTAGTTCTCTTCTCTTCTTCAGAAATATAACGATGCTCTGATCATTAATGAAGACGCGCGGACTAAAGATGCGCTGGATTATCTGGATGCGTTCTTTGATCAGGTCCGGAAGGCCGGCTACGGCGAGACCGAGAGGAAACTCACCGCGCTCTACGACTGTAAGAATCCTCCTCTCTCTGAGCTGACAGACAGCGGTGCATTACACATGTGATTAGAGTCTGAGTGTGTGTGACGCAGGTCAGCGGCCGCAGTTACTGCGTCTGGCCACTGAGGGGGAGCAGAACCCTAAACTAGATGAGCTGCGGTTCATCCTGGAGGAGGAATACCACAGCAACGATCAAACGCGCACCGTCATGTTCGTTAAGACACGCGCCCTCGCCGACGTGAGTCTGACCTCAGTGATGTGACTTCTGCATGTTTCTTCAAATGTGATGTCTGATTCCTGTGTGTGTTTTTACACATATATATATATTAATAAGGCAATGAAGAAATGGATTGATGAGACCAATTCCCTCAAGTTCCTGAAGCCTGGAGTTCTGATAGGAAAAGGACGAAAATCCAACTTTACTGGCTCAGGTGGAAATTCACACACACACACACACACACACACACACACACACACACACACACACACACACACATGCAAAACACTCTGAATCTGTCTCATGACTCAATGTTTGAAATTAGTTTTGCAGACAAATTTAGCAGACAAAACTAAAATTTGAAATAAAAAAGCAGAGCTGGAATCTAGACAAAAATCAGTTCAGACAAAATAAAAGCTCAAGGGTTTAATGTTTGAGAATGACAAAATTGTGTTGTAATTTTACAGTTGTGCTATTAAATAATAAAAATAATAGTAATTATTATTGTTGTTGTTGTTATATTTATTGTTTTATTTACTTTATAACATTTTTATTAAGATATTGATTATTTTTATTATAATGCATTATTTTTAAGATTCCCTATTTTGTTTAATTTTTAAATTTATTAATCATAATAATAATAATTTATTTTACACTACAATTATTACTATTATTTTTTATTCATATTGATATATAATCACAATTTTTCAAACAAGCACAGCAAGCCTTGAGCTTTTAGTTTTACAATTTTTATCATAATATTCACAATAAGATTTTTCCTAAATCGTGTAGCCCCATGAAATAATTCTTAGTTTAATGTTCATAGTTGTTGTTAATATTTTGAATTAGATTTTATTTTTACATTTTTTATTTATATGTTTTCATTTAGGTTTAAAGTTTTTGTAATTTTATTGTGTTTTTTCTGTGTGTTTTTATTTATTTGTATTTAGTTATTGTAAGACTTCAAGTTATAAACTGAATGAAAATGAAAACGAGAAATGTTGTCTTTGCAACTAGCTGATTTTTTCAATTAACATTTCTTATTTCAAATAATGCATTTGTTTTAAATGGTTTTCAGTCTGATGTGATGTGCGTTTGTGTTTTTGTGCTACAGGAATGACTCTGAACAATAAGAAAGGGATTCTGGAATCTTTTAAGAGCTCCGATCAGAGTAAGATGCTCATCGCCACATCGGTCGCTGATGAAGGCATCGATATCCCACAGTGCAACTTGGTTCTGATGTATGAGTATGTGGGAAACGTGGTGAAGATGGTGCAAGTTCGAGGTAACAAACACATCCACATGCACATGCTCTCACACACATAAACACCCTCTGATGCATAAGTGTGTGTGTGTGTAGGTCGTGGTCGGGCAGAGGGCAGCCGGTGTTTCCTGATCTCTAGTAGTAAGGAGTGCATTGAGAAGGAGAAAATAAACATGTTTAAGGAGAAGATGGTGGAGGAGGCCATCATCCAGCTGCAGAGCGACCCCACCAACCTCAGCAACAAGGTTCTGCACTTCCACCACATGTTTTAAACATTAGTGCATCTCTGCTGTGTGACATCGCTAGACAGCACAAATATGTGTGTGTTCAGGTGGACATGCTGCAGAAAAAAGATAAAGCCCTGAGAGATCACATCAGCGCCAGTCCCGAGAAACCCAAAACCCAGGGCAGCTACGAGCTCCTCTGCAGCAAGTGCAAGAGGTTTGCATGCATGACCGACGACATCAGAGTTGTGCTGGTATGACCTTAATAGTTAAATACTTCAACCCTTCAAGCTTCGAGCTTTTCAAATTTAAAAATACTTAAAACCTTCAGACTTCAAGCTTTTAAACTACTTCAGACTTATAAAATACTTAACCTTCAACTTAAAGCTTTTCAAATTACATTAAACTTAAAACTACTTAAAACTACTTAAAACCTTCAAAGTTAAAGCTTTTAAACTACTTCAAACTTAAAAATACTTAAAACCTTCAAATGTCAAGCTTTTTAAACTACTTTAAACTTAAAAGTACTTTAATCCTTCAATCTTTTAAACTACTTCAAACTTAAAAAATACTTAACCTTCAAACTTAAAGCTTTTTAAATTACTTCCAACTTGAAAATACTTAACCTTCAAAGTTAAAGCTTTTCAAATTACGTTAAAGTTAAAAATACTTAAAACATTCCGACTTCAAGCTTTTTAAACTATTTCATACTTAAAACCACTTGAAATCATTCAAACTTTAATCTTTTCAATCTAATTCAAACTTACAAATACTTAAAATCTTCAAATTTAAAGCTTTTTAAATTACTTCCAACTTGAAAATACTTAAAACATTCAGACTTCAAGCTTTTTAAACTATTTCAAACTTAAAAATGCTTAAAGCCCTCAAACTCCAGGCTTTTTAAACTA
This sequence comes from Spinibarbus caldwelli, assembly GCA_039654775.1. Taxonomy (NCBI): domain Eukaryota; kingdom Metazoa; phylum Chordata; class Actinopteri; order Cypriniformes; family Cyprinidae; genus Spinibarbus; species Spinibarbus caldwelli. Next base: position 1,624,570 of record CM077260.1, on the reverse strand, counting down.
CTTCAAACTTAAAAATACTTAAAACATACAAACTTAAAGCTTTTAAACTACTTCAAACTTAAAAATACTCAACCTTCAAAGTTAAAGCTTTTCAAATTACGTTAAACCTAAAAATACTTAAAACATTGAGACTTCAAGCTTTTTAAACTATTTCATACTTAAAACCACTTAAAATCATTCAAACTTTAATCTTTTCAATCTAATTCAAACTTACAAATACTTAAAATCTTCAAACTTCAAGCTTTTTAAATTACTTCCAACTTGAAAATACTTAAAACATTCAGACTTCAAGCTTTTTAAACTACTTCAAACTTAAAAATACTTAACCTTCAACTTAAAGCTTTTCAAATTACATTAAACTTAAAACTACTTAAAACCTTCAAACTTAAAGCTTTTTAACTACATCAAACTTAAAAATACTTAAAACCTTCAAATGTCAAGCTTTTTAAACTACTTTAAACTTAAAAGTACTGAAATCCTTCAAGCTTTTTAAACTACTTCAAAAAAAAATAAAAAAATATACTTAAAACCCACAAAAATAAAGATTTTAAACTACTTCAAACTCAAAAATAATTAAAACATTCAGACTTCAAGCTTTTCAAATTACTTCAAACTTACAAATACTTAAAACCTTCAAACTTCAATCTTTCCAAACTACTTAAATCTTAAAAATACTTACCTGACATGCTTTCCCCACTACTTCAAATTTAAAAATACTTAACCTTCAGGTTTTTCAAACTACTTGAAATATAAACAAAATACTTAAAACCTTCAAATGTCAAGCTTTTCAAACTACTTCTGACTAGGATTTCTCAAATCAGCATTACATTTTGTCTACAAACTTTATTATCTAGTTAATATTTACAGTAAAAAAATTGGGAAGAAACTTGTTTTTGCCCATAGCATAATAAAAGCTTCCATACAACCATGAACATATGAATGTTGTTAAATTATTGAAATATTTTCTAGGGAAGTGTTAATTTTGAACCATCGCTCTGTTCGTTTCTCTTTCTATCATCTTTCTCACTCTCTTCGTCCCACAGGGCGCTCATCACATTGTTCTGGATCGCTCCATGTTCAAGCGTTGTACAACTGCTCCCCATAAGAACCCGAAAGCCTTCTGTGGCTTCAATAAGAAAGAGAAGATGCTCTGTGCCGAGTGCAAACACGACTGGGGCCTCGTCGCCTCTTACACCACTATCCAGGTGACGCTGAGCATTTTAATATCCAGGAAAAGATTCTGAGCAGTCTTATTTTAGTGTCATTGATATACTATTAGTTTTTGTTTGTATTTTGAATTAGAATTTATTTTTGAATCGAAAAAAAATTTTTTTTTAAAAATGTCTTTCATTTTAATTTTGCTTCAGATTTGAGTATTTTATGTTTTTGTCATTTTTATTGTTTTAAATGCCTTTATAATTTCTGTAAGTTTTTAGTTTATTTAGTTGTAGTTATTTTAGTACTTCAGCTAAATATACATGAAAATAAGAAATGTTGCCTTAGCAACAAGCTGAAATAAAATGCTTTTTATTTTATTTTAGTTAATGTTTGTTTTATTTGTAACAAAAAAAAAAAAAAAAAAAAAGTTAACAATAATAACCCTGATTCTGAGCATATGAAACTGGGACTCCAACCAGTAAAATCTGAGATATATTTGTAAATATTAAAGTATTTGTATTTATGTGTACATAGAACAACACTTAAACAGTTCTGACATAAAGCAAGATCAGTGCTGGGTAGATTAGTCTGTAGTCTGTTACTGATTACAGATTACATGATGAAAATTTTTTAGATTACTTTTTTGATCACTTTTTTTTGCTCAGACTTATTTTTTATTTACCATTTCTTACCATTACACAAACAGTGTTGATATAAAATAAACCTATTCTATGTTTTTATATCAACATTATAAAATGCATTAAACATTACATTATACACCAGGGTTTCCCAAACTCGGCTTAATGTAAGAACTGTAGAGGTTTGATAAAAAGATAATTAATTAAATCATAAAAATGTAAAATAAAAATAAACACTTAAATGCTAAAAATATAAATATTTTATATGTTTACCTGCATGTCATTGTGACCATTAAAAAAATACAGTTAAAGACCTGTAAACATGCTAATGTGTAGTTAAATTATTGAAATATTACCTTCCGTGGATATATTTCAAATGAATACTTTATTTTAAGGTGTTTGGCTGACAAAACCTTTGGGAATCCCTTTATTACATGAACAAACATTAAAAAAACATGAAAAAATTTAAAAGAAAAAAAATTATTTATAATTTACTGCCATTGTGTGAATAATATGTAATCAGGTAATCCATAAAAAGTAACTGTAATCTGATTACGAGCATTTTACATTTACATTTAGTCATTTAGCAGACACTTTTATCCAAAGCGACATACAAATGAGGACAATGGAAGCAATCAAAATCAACAAAAGAGCAATAAAATGCAAGCGCTATAACAAGTCTCAGTTAGCATAATGCAGTACACGTAGCAAGGGTTATATATATATATATATATACATACATACACACACACACACATACAAAGAAAACAAGTAGATAGAATAGAAAAAGAATATAGAAAGCTAGTGTTAGAGTTTGTTTTTGTTTTTTTTTAAGAAAAACAAGCAGTTAGAAAACGAATATAGAGAGTGCTAGAGTTAGAGGGTCAAATAAAGATGGAAGAGATGTGTTTTTAGCCGTTTCTTGAAGATGGCTAAGGCTCAGATTGAGTTGGGCAGTTAATTCCACCAGGAGGGAACAGTTAATGTAAAAGTCAGTGAAAGTGATTTTGTGCCTCTTTGTATGGAAGCCCATTTCCGCCACTAAATAAAAAGGTTATTGACTTTTTTTCACAGAATTGTGAGATATAAACTCGCAATTGCGAGATATAAAGTCAGAATTGTGAGATATAAACTCATAATTCTGACTTTTTTTTTCTCAGAATTGCATGATATAAACTCAGTATTTCGAGTAATAAAGTCAGAATTAAGATTTATAAAGTCACAATAAAAAATCGCAATTCTGACGAGTTTATATCTTATATTTTCTCAGAAATGTGAGATATAAACTCGCAATTGCGAGGGGGGGGACTGATATGTTCTCAGAATTGTGAGTTTATATCACGTAATTATGAGAAAAAAAGGCAGAATTGTGAGATGAAAAAGACACAATTACCTTTTTTATTTTTATTCAGTGGTGGAAACGGGCTTCCATATCTTTGGGATGTTATAAAATGTAAAAATAAAATGTAACATACTCTAATTACAAGTACTTAATTTTTGGAATCTGATTACATAATCCAGATTACATGTAATCAGTTGCTACCCAGCTCTGTGAAAGTTATATAAGTGTGTGTTAAACACTGATTCTGATTATTAATGCAAATGTGATCTTAAACGGATGGATTCTTGTCATCATTTGACCCCAGGATCTGCCGCTGCTGAAGATCGAGAGTTTCGTGGTGCAGAACTGCATCACTCGCAAGCAGGATTACTTCAGAAAGTGGCGTGACGTGACGTTTGCCATCCGCGAGTTTGACATGACGGAGATCACGGCTGAAATGTGCCGGCCGAGAGACTGAGAACGGCTAACACAACCACAGCTGGAGTTTAGCAGACTCAATCCTCATGTGAGAAGCATTCCCCTGTTTGTGTCTGTTGTGTGGATTAAACAACAGTGTTGAGGAAATTACACTAAAATATACAGTAATTGAAATATGAGTACTATTATGACTTAAATCATTCTCATCTCACTCTAAATTCTAAAATTCTAATTATAAATTCTTTTTAATTTTATGAGCACTGATTGTGTAATACAAGACTGGACAAACACAACACACACAAACATAGATTATAATGGTTAATCACAATTAGTCTCATTATTTTTTGATGTTACTTGAGGTTTACTGCAAGTGACTTATCTAATAAGACACCTTTATTGCTTTATTTTATGTTTTGTATTTTAACATGTGATCCTGGAGCACAAAAGCAGTCATAAGTAGCACAGGTATATTTGTAGCAATAGCTAACAATACATTGTATGGGTCAAAATTATCTATTTTTCTTTTATGCCAAAAATCATTAGGATATTAAGTAAAGATCATGTTCAATGAAGATATTTTGTAAATTTCCAACCGTAAATATATCAAAACTTCATTTTTGATTAGTAATATGCATTGCTAAGAACTTCATTTGGACAACTTTAAAGGCGATTTTTTTGCACCCTCAGACTCCAGATTTTCAAATAGTTGTATCTCAGCCAAATATTGTCGTATCCTAACAAGTCATACATCAATGGAAAGATTATTTATTCAGCTTTTCAGATGATGTATAAATCTTATTACTGGTTTTGTGGTCCAGGGTCACATATTTTAATTTTAACTTGGACAGGGCAACTTTTCCTGGTAAATTAAATTGATTAATTAGACATGACTTTGTGGGTGAGCCTTAGATTATGTGTGTAGTAACTGTTTTTTTTTTAATGAAATTTAGAATATTAAAGTGATTAATAATGAAATTATTATATGAATGTATCTGATACATTTGATATCAACTGTTTTACTTGTTGAAGATAATTGAAATGAAATCAAAATAAAACTTAAATTAACAAAATTTGAATATTATGAATATTAATATTTTATGAATAGAAAATATATTCTGTGTTTAAAAAAAGCATATTTTAGGAACAGTTTTGCATTGTAACATCATTTTCATGACAATTAAGCACAATTTTTTTTTATTAATGTGCTTCCAAAATTATCATTGTCATCACAGTAATGCAAAACAATATATATTTTATTGTATTTATTCATTATGGTAGTATTTGTGGAACAGCTTTTAAAATGTAAGCAAGCTGAAATGTAAAATTAATCATATTAGAGAGATTCACAATAATTCACAAACAATAGAAATTTAAAAAACTTAAAACAAAACATTCTTAATACATTACAGTCGTGAGAACTTGGGAAGAAAATGTGCTTAATTGCTTTGAAAATAATTCACAATCCAAAAAAAAAAAAGGCCCTAAAAATAGGATGGTTTTTCCTATAAATCTCTTGATAAATTATTTGCCTGGTGAGGTGGAAAATAGTTCAATTAAAACAATTAATGGCAGTCTATAAAGTCTAAGTTAATGATGCTTGAAATCCCAGCGTTCGCGTGTATCCAGAGCAGAAGCTGGATGTGTGAAGAACAGCGGCGTTCATCAAAGCACAAGCCGTCAGTGTCACTCTGCTGTGTTTGTGAATTTAGGATAGGTTTACAGGCAAAAACCAGTGAGAACCTGCTCATTATATTTACAGCACAGTGCTGGTTCTTGCATGGAAATAGTCATGCCTTTTTAGCCTTTATAAATATATATATATATATATATATATATATATATACAGTCATGGCCAAAAATATCGGCACCCTTGGTAAATATGATCAAAGAAGGTTGTGAAAATTAATCTGCCTTGTTAATCCTTTTGATCTTTTATTTAAAAAATTCACAAAAATCTAACCTTTCGTTGGATAATAATAAATTAAAATGGGGGGAAATATTATGAAAATATTATGAAAAAAAAGCACAGAAGCTTGGTTTTGTGCTCAGTGACCCATTTTTGTGTTGTTTTTGAGGTTTGTGTTTGGATTATTGTACGGTTGGAAGATCCAAACATGGCCCATCATAAGATTTCTAACAAAGTCAGTCACTTATTGATTTTCTATCTGTTGGATCTTTGTGAATTTTTTAAATAAAAGATCAAAAGGATTAACAATGCAAATTAATTTTCACAGCCTTCTTTGATCATATTTAGCAAGGGTGCCGATATTTTTCGCCATGACTGTGTGTGTGTATATATATATATATATATATATATATATATATAATATTCTGATTTATAAGTATATAGTGTGTCTAACACACGTCTTGTTTAGTTTCTTCATTTAGATAGATAGATAGATAGATAGATAGATAGATAGATAGATATTATAGTGCTAAGATTTTTGGATTTACAATTTGACGTAATTATTTCTTGTTTTGTTCCCCCATAATATATATATATATATATATATATTCTGATCTATATATGTGTATATATATATATATATATATATATATATATATATATATTCTAATAAAATTAATAAAAGAATTTAAAAAATTTAATAAAATGAAATATATAAATCCCTCATGATTTATGAGATTAATTTGTATAATGTCAGCCTTTGAGTCATATTTTTAATATACATGTTATTATTTCTTATTTGTTATCTATCTATCTATCTATCTATCTATCTAAATTAGAATATATACACATTAATTATATGCTCTGATTTCTAACTATATAGTGAGATTTAATAATAAAATACATAATTCCATAATATAGATAGATAGATAGATAGAATGATAGATAGATAGACAGACAGACAGACAGACAGACAGATAGATAGATAGATAGATAGATAGATAGATAGATAGATAGATAGATAGATAGATAGATAGATAGACGGAAAGACAGACAGACAGACAGACAGAGATAGATAGATTTTACATAATTAGCTCCCTTATAATTCTTGACATAAATTTGTATGTGGTTGTGTGCATGTTTACACACACACACACACACACACACACACACACACACATATATATATATATATATATATATATATATATATAAAGCATTATTATTCATTATTATTATCATTATAGGTTTTTATTAAATATATATATATATTTTTTTTTTCTTACTATATATATATATATATATATATATATATATATATATATATATATATATATATAAACGGCAAGACAATATGTCTTTGTCCCTCACACACTCACACTCAGAGGCGACGTGTGTGATGTAAATCTCAGGCAGAGTGAAGGCATCTCTCAGCCCCTCCCTCATTCTAGAACACAGGACTTCATGTCATTGTAATTCATGTTGCCTAGCAACATGGGAGCCGTCATAGAGGCCCAACAATAAAGAGATGACATGTACAGTGATGTGCTGAGCACTTTAACGCCGAGATATGCCTCCGCCATCTTTTCCTGCTCATCTGTGCTCGAAGGGATCAGAATTAGAAACGCCATTTAAACACTCTCCGAGTGACATCTTATCACGCCGCGCCGCCAGCCCTCGGATACGCCTTATCTAGCTTAAATCGAACCTCTTGACTCCTTTGTGAGCATTACACATTTTACAAAACATGTTAATGGTATATAAATGCATAATGGCGTGTTTTGCACAAATAAATGAGACACACAGAAAGTCACGGTTCAAAAAGGTTCACATTTAATCAACAAGCCATCCTAAGAGTCTCTTATTCATCAAGACAGTGAGGCGTCACAACAGCAATAAACAAAGTTATTTTCTTAAAGTCTTTAGTTAAAAACAAAACACTTTTCTACCCATGCAACAGAAAGGTGGTTTAAAGGAACTGTTCACTCAAAAACGAACCTTCTGTCGCCATTTACTCGCCTCAAACCTGTATGACTTTCTTCTGTGGAACGAGGAAAAGTTGTTCCTTTCAATCAAATGAAAGAAGAGGTCAAATGTGACAAAAAAAAATTTGAAAGTGAAAATGTGTCAGTCTTTTCACAAAACCGAATTCAGAGAACCCATAATATAGCGCATTAATCATATGGACTGCTTTTATAAACCTAAACCTGTATGACTTACTTTTGTGGAACAAGGTGACTTTTTAAAGAATATCCTGGATGATCAGATGAAATGGGAAGTCAGATGGTTGTTTGTGACTTTTCCCAACACTAAACTGACTTCAGAGAACCTATAATATAGTGCATTAATCGTATGGACTTACTTTCTTCTATTGAACAAGTTGAATTTCTCAAGAATATCCTGGTTGTTCCTTTCAATCAAAAGAAAGAGAGGTCAAATGGTTGTTTATGACTAAAAATGTCTTTTCCCGACACAAAACTATCATGTGACTTCAGATAACCTATAATATATTGCATTAACCATATGGACTGCTTGTATAAACCTAAACCTGTATGACTTTCTTTCTTCTGTGGAATAAGGTGAATTCTTGAAGAATATCCCGGTTGATCAAATCAAAGGGGAAGTCAAATGGTTGTTTGTGACTAAACGTGTGTCTTTTCCCAACACAAAACTGACTTCAGAGAACCTATAATGTAGTGCATTAATCGTATGGACTCCTTTTACAATGCTTTTATGCTGTTTGTTTTGTCATTTTTGAGTCTGACAGAGCTCATTCACTTCAATTCATGCTCTTCAAATAACCTCCTTTTGTCTTCTGTAGAAGCAACCAAGTGATCAGAACAACATGAGGGTGAGTAAATGACGACCATATATTCAATTTTAGGTGAACTGTTCTTTTAAGCTCAGATGGGGTCCTGATACGACTGAATTAAAGTCCCTGTTTCTCTACGTCCGTTGGTGTTTGGTTGAGGTGAGGTCAGTTTGAGACCCAGAGACTTGCCCTCGATGTCTCTCCAGTGGGGCATGTGCACCTGATGCCCCCAGTACTAAATGGGCCACAGTGAGTCCTGAGGGGAAGGGTAGACTGTAGGTGTATGACCTGCAGTTCTTCTAGTGTTTGAGTCCGGTAGTATGAAGTGGATGGGTGGCGGGTTCTTCAGAAGAACCAGCGGAAAGTGTCGGCGGCTCCTGCTGACGGTGCTCTCTGAGGAAAGACACACGAGACAGTGGGAATTCTGGAGAGATTCCATTTAAGCTTGATATAATGACCCAGTTAATCACAGAAATTATGTGTTAGATGTTTGTACAATGGTGTGAATCATCTTAGCAATAAGATGCAATGATTCAAAATATTGATTCATCGAAAATAAGAATTAAATTGGGAAAACGAAAACAACAAACCAACTTGACCATCTGTATGCAAAGGCCCTCGCAACCGCGTTTCCGTATCTGAGACGACTGTTTATGTAACGATTATTGTTGGCTCTTTGACAAAATGCTTTTGTTTTTCTTTGGATAAAAGTGTCTGCTAAATGCATAAATGTAATTATGAAACATTTAGTCACTGCCTGGATTTGATAAAAGTTTGTGAGGATTGAACAACAAGAGTTTTGTTGGCAACAGTAGCATGTAAACTAGTTGTCCAAGAGTACACCTTTTGTACTAATTTTGTCAATATTTTCTCTGACACGGTAGTCTACTGTGGGTTCATTGATTGCATATTACTCTGAACCATGGGTCTTGGATATCTAGTTTATTTGCTACTAAAGCATTTCTGTAGCTCAAAAAGTAGAGCATGCCATTGGCGACACCAAGATTTTGGGTTCAGTTCCCAGGGAATACATGAACTTATAAAAATATATATCAGGAATTCAGTTTAAGTTGCTTTGGATAAAAGTGTCTACCAAATGCAGATATGTAATGTCAAACAGTTCCTAGATCCTCCCCAGCACTGCATCTTGGATTTTTTCCTTAATTTTTATTATATGGAGACATCCCAAATGCAGTGCCAAGGAGATTCCAAACAAACTCTTAAAGCCCATCCACACCAAGAACGATAACTATAATGGTAAGTTTTATTTCTTTGAGAATAGTGAAGTCCACACCACAACTATATCGACACAGAGAAATAGTATTGTTAGAATCACTTTCAGAATATTTTTTTTCCAGGTGGTGAATGATAAAAACAGCCACATGGAATCCATCCAACTTTAAAGCAGCACAACACAAAACTGCAATGCACGCTTAGAATAAACAAAACATCATCGTTATTGGTGTGAACAGGCCTTTAAAATCTTCCTGTCTAAAGGTGCGTTCAAATTTACCATAGTTCAGAAAATTTTCACAGGCGAAATCCAGTAATTTCAATGTGAAAGATAATTGATTTGAAAGTCACTTTGACCCCTCTCTACACTTTTAATAATAGAGCTAATGCGATCACTTTCTAAAAAGGGACTTCTTGGCCAGATTAAGTTCTCCACAGCTAGATCTGATGGTACTGGATTGGTTTGTGATGGTCTGATCTTGATTCTGGTGAGTTGTGTTAGCGGGTTGTGAATAGATTAAGCTGTCTTTGTAATATTACAGAGAACTTGCAACATGTTGCCTCATCTCTCAGCCTTCAATACCGGCTGTGTGTGTGTGCGAGAGTGATGAAGTGTGTGCTCGAGTCTAAGGGCATTTTTCCAGCCTAAGAGGGTTCAAACCATCAGCTAACACACACACACACACACACATTAATGCATGATGGTTAATTATGGCCGCTTGTGCCAAGACTGGGCTCTACTCCAAACCCCCAGCCACATCATTCCCAATTAAACAGCCCACTTCAATAGGCCTCCCAGCATATGTGTGAGTGCGTGCGTGAATCCCACCTCCATCGTGCTGCCCGGTTTCTTCTTGAGTTCTTCACACTTTCTGAACTTGCAGATCTGATGACCCGTCTTTCTGTTTCGACAGGAGCTGCATACGCCGCAGTTAATGAGCCTCCTGCAGGGGGCGCAGACGCCACAGCGTTTACGTTTGCGCTTAGCCGCTCCACTACCATTGCTGCTAGCGCTGCTGCAGCTGCCGTTGGCGTTTCCATTAAGGCCGGCGGGCGAACCGGAGCAGGACGAGCCGCTGTGCTGGCAGTCCGCCGCTGCGTTGGCGATCTGAAATGCGCTGTCTGACATCGTGACCCCTGACGACCCTGCACCGGAGTGAAGCGTCGTCATGACGATGACCCCCGGCGGGAGCGACAGACCCCCCAATGGGGGCATCCCTCCGAACGTCCCGCCTCGGTCCGTTTCTCCTGGCGGCACAGACGATGGACACTTCAGTCGGTTCATGCAATCGGCCCCCGTTACGGGAAGACCGCGGCATTGCTCCGCGGCCAGCGGCGACAGGAAGTTGTCAGCGCCCATCGGGAGGGCGGAGTCTTGTGGAATGTGTTTGCCGGACATGTGCATGTTCACAGGCTCCGCCCTCGACATGCCAGTCCGATGTGTGTGAGGTCCGTTAACATTAACTGCGGTGGGCTTTCGCCCCCACAACATGGCGTTGTCGCAGGGCCAGGGCGGCATCGCCGATAGGCGGGCTGAGGGGAAAAGGGGTGTGGCAATTCGCGCGATTTTGGCGGTCTGGGGAAACGGGGCAGCGGCGGCCGTGCTGTTCTTATAGAAGGTGGCAAAAGAGCGGTAGCGCTCCATCTGCGCGCTGTAGTCCAACACGGGGTTCACGCACGATTCAATCTGTAGAGGAAAGTCACGCCCGGGGGTGGGGTTGTAGTTGTGGGTGTGGCCATGGGCGTGGCCATGAGCGTGTGGGGTTTCCATGCACACACTACTGCTCATGTTCGCCATCAGAGCAAAACAAACACGCACTAACGCCCAACCATCCACGGCAGTGGTCCTGCGGAGGAAAGAGAGGAGGTGGAGGTGAACCGAGATGTTCATCAATTACAATGAAGCGAAATAGCAATTCAGAAATCTTTCATTTATTCACAGACAATATTTAGTCAAATCCTAAAGGATGCATAGAAACTTGAATAATGGTATTTTAGAACCAAAATTAATTACATAAGAGTCAGTTAAGAATCAAAATAAGATCCTAAGATTATGAAAAACAAAAACCATGAAAATAATGGGATAGCCGAGATTCTAATTTTAAAACGGTACACATGAGATTCGGTCAAATTTTTATTAAAACTGTAAGAAAAACGTGGGTTGGATAAATAGCAAAGGTTTTTTTTATGCATTTATGTACATTTTTAATTCTCATTGTTTCTTCCCAGTTCAATTATAATGCATCTTTAATTTATTGCTCAATTCATTTACAGAAAACAGAGAATACTTAGTTAAATAATAAAGGATGTACACAAAATTGCACAATGGATATTCTAGAACCAATTTTAAACAATATTAATGTTATCAAAAAATATAAGAGTCCACTAAGAAAAGAAGACCCTAACATAAAATGAAAAACGAAAGCCCTGTAAATACACGAGATTTAATTAAACGGAGATTAAAACAATTAAAAAACATTGTTCAGATAAATAAAGTTTTTTTTTATGCATTTATGTACGTTTTTAATGCCCGTTGTTTCTTCCCATTTCCTAAATTATAATGCATATTTAATTTATTGCTTAATTTATTTACAGAAAACAGAGAATACTTTTATACTTTACTTTTAGAGGATATTTTAGAACCAAATTTAAACAATATTAATGTCATCAAAAAATAAGAGTCCACTAAGAAAACAAGATCCTAAACTTAAAAAAAAAAAAAAAAAAAAAAAAAAAAAAAGCCCTGGAAATACGCTATTTAAAAACAATTTAAAAATATGGCTCAGATAAATAGCAAAGGTTTTTATGCATTTATGTACATTTCTTTTGTATATGCATGACATAATTTAGGACAATAGAGAGCATTATATCTAACAACATCAGGCCTGCCTTTCAATGTGGTGTTGTTTTAATTGGAGGAACAACAGAAATAGCGATAATAAGCCGTGGAGAAGAAAGTTACCGTGTCAAAATGTGTGTTTATGTGAAAGAGAAAGAGAGAGACACCCCCGAACACCCCCCGCTACCGTCGCCTCGAGCATCAATTACGGTAATTACTCTCCGCCTGCTGCGGCAGCGACGCGCGGATCAGAGGTCATTAAGGGCGTAAGACCGCTGGACACCACGGTGCAATTAAAGGCGATGGATTAATTCTCTTGGCCATCGCGCGTGAGAGAGAGAGAGAGAGAGAGAGAGAGAGAGAGAGAGAGAGAGAGAGAGAGAGAGAGAGAGAGAGAGAGAGAGAGAGGAGGAGGGGGGATTGAGGGGGGAGGCGGAGAACGGAAAATGGACGAGCTTTACCTTTAGACTCGCGACGCTTCACGATCCTTTAACGGAGAGCATCACCGCGCGCTGATGCCGCCTCAATAATCCCCGCTATAAGAAAAAACACGCGCCACAAAACAACGAGACGCGTCTGTTTTAACGATCACCGTGAGCAGCTGCGGCGCTAAATACCGAGACTAACGGGAATAATAAATAATATTGACGCCGCCAACGACGCACCGTCCTCAGGGGCGGGTATGGGTGACGGAAGGGTAGACGGCTCCTCCCGGTGTGTGTGTGTGTGTGTGTGTGTGTGTGTGTCGCGCTGCGTGTGGCTGACGGGGGTGTGAGGTGAGGAAGCGCCGTTGCGGACACCTCCTGATCATTGGCGGGAAATGATTGTGGAAGCGCGGGAGGCGCGAGGGGGCTGACATACGGGGTCTCGCCGCGCAGCGCTGAGGGTAATGCGTGTCAACTGCTCGCGCGCCCTTTTTTTCCCGCCGATGCCCGAATGACGGTTATTAATCACGCGCTTCGCGCCGCGTCTTGTGTGAGGTTTTTTTTTTGGAGGAATTTTGCGGTTCATTACGGTTCATTTGCGGCTCGTTACCGTAATTACCCGCGGCACCGGGAGGCTAATTAAAACAGAATGAGTCCGAGGCGAGAAGGCGTTTCCCCCGGCGGAGCGGATCACGGCCGGTTGGGAATTTGTGTGTGTGTGTGTGTGTGTGTGTGTGTGTGTCTCAAAAACCTTGACGCATCTGCCAGAGATTCTTTATCAGAGGATTTGAGAGGAAATCAGTCTTTGACGCCATAAATACCATACACCGCAGTAAATATAAATAGGCTAACACACACACACACACACACACACACACACACACACACACACATATATATATATATATATATATATATATTTATAATAAGATATTATATAGAATTATATAGAATATTTTTATATTATGTAGAATATCGTGTATAATTATAAAGAATATAATTAGCATTTATGCCATATATATATATATATATATATATATATATATATATATATATATGCATTTATAATAAGATATATAGAATATTGTTATATTATGTAGAATATCGTGTATAGTTATAAAGAATATAAAAGAATATAATTAGCATTTATGCCATATATATATATATACACACGCGCACACACACACACACACACGTTAATATTATATAACAAAGATAGATGGGTAGATGTTTGTCTGTCTCCAGGAACAATGACGCCTCAGCTGCGCTCTCTGCTGGCTCAGACATATAATAACTGTCTGATTTAAGCGCTGTAACTGCAGTCCTACTTTTGTCCTCTAGATGTCATGCTAACATCACGTGTAAGAAACTTGCTTCCACAGATGTGATGAAGGTCAAAAAGCAGTGATTTCAGAGATTCATCATCATAGTGTGTATTCAGCCTGCTGAGCAGAGAGTGTGTGTATGTACATCATACACACACACAGAGAGTGAATAATAATATGGAAACAGAATGAAATCTTAAAGCTGTCTACTCCATCTACACCTCTGTTTATGTTTATGTTTATGTTTCTCTGGGAGAATTCCTCTGGACAAAAGAAAGGTGATGATGTGTGCATGTATGTTTACTTCCATCCTGTTCAATCATAAACAGACAAACAGCAGATGTGTTTACAGTAAACGTACAGTAAGACAGTCGTAATGCTTTCTAATACCTCTTTTTTTAATTCGTGTCATTTGACACATTCACAGCTAACAAAATAATGTTCTAAGCACATTTGGCTAACATTTCCATTACGTTTTTTTTTTTTTTTTAATGTTTAAAAGGCAACATTATAAAAACATTCCATTTTATTATGTTGTAAGTTAGGGCTGCAAAAGGATTAATTGTAAAAAATTATGTTTACGTGTGTATGTACGGTGTATATTTATTATGTATATATAAATACACATACATACATGTATATATTAAGTAAGAATATGTTAGATTTATATATAAAATATATTTATAAATAATATAAATTATATACAAGTATCTACCGGTCAAAAGTTTTAGAACAGTTAGATTTTTAATGTTTTTTAAAGAAGTCTCTTCTGCTCACCAAGCCTGCATTTATTTGATCCGAAGTACAGAAAAAAACAGTAATATTTTGAAATATTTTTACTATTTAAAATAACCATTTTCTATTTGAATATATTTTAAAATGTAATTTATTCCTGTGATTTCAAAACTGAATTTTTAGCATCATTACTCCAGTCACATGATCCTTCAGAAATCATTCTAATATTCTGATTTGCTGCTCAAGAAACATTTTATTATTATTATTATTATTATTATGTTGAAAACATTAGTAGAATTTTTTCAGGTTTCTTTGATGAATAGAAAGTTCAGAAGAACAACATTTATCTGAAATAGAAATATTTTGTGACATTATAAATGTATTTAATTTATAAATATATCATCACTTTTGATCAATTTAAAGCATCCTTGCTAAATAAAAGTATTAATTTCTATATTTTTTATTTATTTTTTTACCAAAACTAAAAAAATTATACTGACTCCAAGCTTTTGAATGGTATAGTGCAGTTTTCAAACTTGTTCCTGGGGACCCACAGCTCTGCACATTTTGCATGTCTCCCTAATTTACACACCTGATTCAGATCATCAGCTCATTAGGAAAGAGCTCCATGAACTCAAATGAGTGTGTCAGATAAGGGAGACATGCAAAACGTGCAGAGCAGTGGGTCCCGAGGAACAGGATTGAAAATCACTGGTATAGTGTATAATGTTACAAAAGCTTTTTATTTCATATAAATGCTGATGTTTGGATCTTTCTATTCATCAAAGAATCCTGAAAAAAATTACTCAACTGTTAATAAATATTGATAATAATAATAATAATAATAATAATAATAAACATTTCTTGATCAGAAAATCAGAATATTAGAATGATTTCCGAAGGATCATGTGACTGGAGTAATGATGCAAAAAATTCAGCTTTGAAATCACAGGAATAAATTACATTTTAAAATATATTCAAATAGAAAACAGTTATTTTAAATAGTAAAAATATTTTTTTTCAAAATTTTTCTGTACTTTGGATCAAATAAATGCAGGCTTGGTGAGCAGAAATGACTTCTTTAAAAACATTAAAAATCTTACTGTTCTAAAACCTTTGACCTGTAGTGTACATACAAATATATATATATATTTTAAATATATATATATATATATATATATATATATATATATATAGATAGATAGATAGATAGATAGATAGATAGATATCTGTGTGTTTTCAAAATCATCTTAAAATTACTGAATGTTTGTAATTACTTTGACGAAACATTCTGAGAACATTCCTTGTTTGCTTAGAAACTAAATGATGAATTTCTCTCTTTCTGAAAATATTTCTAAATTCCTAAAAGATATTTCTAATCATACTGTTCTACAGAATGACACTCCCTGCTAGATTTCAAAACTCCCAGATTTCCAAAAGTCACTTCTCAATTAAAACACGAGATGCAAATCTGTGATGATTGTAGACAGTAGCTAGCACGTGTTCCTCAGTCCAGCTCTAATCAGGGTTTCTCAGAGCTGTTCTGATGCGTCTGCAGCATCTCGTCTGCCAAATCTGTCAATGTGAACATAGATTTCAGAAACTCTGACTGGCTGCGACGGAGATTAGAGCTGCACTGATGCTTTTCCACTGAGATTTCACTTCTGATTCAGAGCATTTCAATGCAAAACTAGATCTTTGCACTCACTAAAATGTGGAACATGCTAGTTTTGAGTGGGATCCAGGGTTCTCAACCTTTTGCCTTTAACCTTTTTTTAGGATTTCAGTATTTCAAAAGTTACAGGAGCTGGACTTTTTAAATATACAGTGGGTACGGAAAGTATTCAGACCCCCTTAAATTTTTCACTCTTTGTTATATTGCAGCCATTTGCTAAAATCATTTAAGTTCATGTTTTTTCCTCATTAATGTACACACAGCACCCCATATTGACAGAAAAACACAGAATTGTTGACATTTTTGTAGATTTATTAAAAAAGAAAAACTGAAAAATCACATGGTCCTAAGTATTCAGACCCTTTGCTGTGACACTCATATATTTAACTCAGGTGCTGTCCATTTCTTCTGATCATCCTTGAGATGGTTCTACACCTTCATTTGAGTCCAGCTGTGTTTGATTATACTGATTGGACTTGATTAGGAAAGCCACACACCTGTCTATATAAGACCTTACAGCTCACAGTGCATGTCAGAGCAAATGAGAATCATGAGGTCAAAGGAACTGCCCGAAGAGCTCAGAGACAGAATTGTGGCAAGGCACAGATCTGGCCAAGGTTACAAAAAAAATTCTGCTGCACTTAAGGTTCCTAAGAGCACAGTGGCCTCCATAATCCTTAAATGGAAGACGTTTGGGACGACCAGAACCCTTCCTAGAGCTGGCCGTCCGGCCAAACTGAGCTATCGGGGGAGAAGAGCCTTGGTAAGAGAGGTAAAGAAGAACCCAAAGATCACTGTGGCTGAGCTCCAGAGATGCAGTCGGGAGATGGGAGAAAGTTGTAGAAAGTCAACAATCACTGCAGCCCTCCACCAGTCGGGGCTTTATGGCAGAGTGGCCCGACGGAAGCCTCTCCTCAGTGCAAGACACATGAAAGCCCGCATGAAGGACTCCAAGATGGTGAGAAATAAGATTCTCTGGTCTGATGAGACCAAGATAGAACTTTTTGGCCTTAATTCTAAGCGGTATGTGTGGAGAAAACCAGGCACTGCTCATCACCTGTCCAATACAGTCCCAACAGTGAAGCATGGTGGTGGCAGCATCATGCTGTGGGGGTGTTTTTCAGCTGCAGGGACAGGACGACTGGTTGCAATCGAGGGAAAGATGAATGCGGCCAAGTACAGGGATATCCTGGACGAAAACCTTCTCCAGAGTGCTCAGGACCTCAGACTGGGCCGAAGGTTTACCTTCCAACAAGACAATGACCCTAAGCACACAGCTAAAATAACGAAGGAGTGGCTTCACAACAACTCCGTGACTGTTCTTGAATGGCCCAGCCAGAGCCCTGACTTAAACCCAATTGAGCATCTCTGGAGAGACCTAAAAATGGCTGTCCACCAACGTTTACCATCCAACCTGACAGAACTGGAGAGGATCTGCAAGGAGGAATGGCAGAGGATCCCCAAATCCAGGTGTGAAAAACTTGTTGCATCTTTCCCAAAAAGACTCACGGCTGTATTAGATCAAAAGAGTGCTTCTACTAAATACTGAGCAAAGGGTCTGAATACTTAGGACCATGTGATATTTCAGTTTTTCTTTTTTAATAAATCTGCAAAAATGTCAACAATTCTGTGTTTTTCTGTCAATATAGGGTGCTGTGTGTACATTGAGGAAAAAAAAAATGAACTTAAATGATTTTAGCAAATGGCTGCAATATAACAAAGAGTGAAAAATTTAAGGGGGTCTGAATACTTTCCGTACCCACTGTATTTTTACTCACAATTTTTAATAAAATATTTTAGAGCTTAGAAT
>CM077260.1:1598755-1601255 GCA_039654775.1 Spinibarbus caldwelli | reverse complement strand
GTTTTTATTAATATTTTGAATATTTAGAATTATTTATATATTTTTTAAACTTTTTTAATTTTAGTTAAATTTTTTGTATTTTTATCGTGTACATTTTGTCATTTTTAATCAGTTAATATATACCTTAATATATACCTTAATATTTTATATATTACTATTTTGTTAGCTCATGTGTTGTGTGTGGTTTGTGTAGCTGTGTGTGAGTCGGGCTGTAAACACGGCGAGTGTGTTGGTCCGGATCAATGCCGCTGTCATCCAGGATTCACCGGCAAGACCTGCAACCAAGGTACCACACATCAACACACACACTTTCCCTGAAAAGCTCAGCTATGAATACAAGCACATGTGGAAGTGTGTGTGATGATATCATGAGGAGTGTGTGTGTGTGTGTTTTGGTCATTAACACACAGGTGTCCAAACATTTGAGTGGCCGCTGGGGTTTGTGTTAGTGACTGATGGCAGATCTGTGTGTTTAATGATGCTTACCAGCCTTATGGGAGACGTATTAGGATCTGATTTACAGGAGAAACACACGACAGCATGTTTGCTTTGGCCTTTCTGGCTCTTGAAAAATCTGAAGAACATGATTTGATATATAATTCCCTATGATTATTTATGGAGAGTGTGCTATATGGAGACTTTCAGGAGGGTGAGCTGGTTTTAAAGAATTTTCATTTGTAAGTTTTTTAGGTTTAGTCTCTTGAGGTTCAAATTATGCTCCCACAGAAAACAGAGAACGTTCTGGCAACATAACATAAATGTTCTAGTAATGTTAATAGAACGTTCGTTATCTGGTAATAATGTTTTCAAAACAATATTTATACATCATTCATGGAATGTTTTTTCCTGAAACATTTAAGTTAAATGTTTGTCTATCTTTTTTTTAAACATTGTTACTCGTTTCAGAAAGTTCAGAGAACATTCAAAAGTAACGTTTGAAAAACAACAAAATGGAATGTTCCCTTAATGTTTGTATTACCAAGAAAAAAGTTTTTAAAACATTTTTTTTTTTTTTAAATGGACGTTTTGAACATTCAGAGAACATTCAAACATTTTTATAATCTAATGGGAACACTGGCATACTTTTGTTAGCTGGTAGTGCTATATAGTATTTGATTTTTTTTTTTTTTTTTTTTTTTTTGTATTTTATAGTTTTTAAACAAAAGTTTGTCATATATACCTACATTTTATAAAAATACTACAATTTAAGTTTAATATATTTATATTTCAGTTTCACTTTATTTTAATTTATTTCCAGTTAATATAGTAAATTCAGTGCTTCAAGTTTTATTTTTATTTTATAGGCTATAATTTTGTTTTTTAATTTTATTATAGTTTTTATTCAAATTTATATTTTATATTTACACCGTGTCTTAACTACACGTGACGTGACGCCGCAACATGCGATAAAAGGTATCTTTTACATGTTAATTTGAGTTTTTGTCCTAACCAGCCGTGATGGCAACCTGCAAAATTTCTGTTTTAGAAACGCTTTCTATTTCCGCAATATTGTGGCTGGAACAGCAACATTCAATTTTGAATGAATTCAGTTTGTAATTTTGATCTCTGCTTCTGTCAGTTTTTATTAGTTTTTATTTCTGTTAAGTAACTTTTATACTTACAATTCAACTTCTCGTGAGGTCTTTCTCTCTCTCTCTCTGTGTGTGTGTGTACCTGTTTTTATATCCCGGTGGGGACTTAAACCTGAATACACACAGACTCATGGGGACTCGTGTCACGGTGGGGACCTAAATTGAGGTCCCCACGGGTAAAGAAGCTAATAAATCACACAGAATGAAGTTTTTTGAAAATCTAAAAATGCAGAAAGTCTCCTGTGAGGGCTAAGTTTAGGTGTAGGGTTGGTGTAGGGCAATAGAATATACGGTCTGTACAGTAGAAAAACCATTACACCTATGAATGTCCCCACAAGGATAGCGAAACAAGTGTGTGTGTGTGTGTGTGTGTGTGTGTGAGAATGAGCGTTTCTGCAGGGATGAACTTGCCTGTAAAATCAGATACATGTCAAAGCGCATTCCTCTCATACTTACAGAGACACGCAGGGCGTGTACATACATCACCGATGACCTCACACACACCTGTCTGTCTGTCTGTCTGTGTGTTTATGTGCATGTCTGTCTGTGTCTGTCTGTCAGTCTATGTGTGTGTGTGTGTGTTTGTTTGTGTCTGTCTGTGTCTGTCTGTGTGTTTGTGTGTCTGTCTGTCTGTCTGTCTGTCTGTCTGTGTGTGTGTGTGTGTGTGTCTCTGTCTGTCTGTCTGTCTGTGTGTGTGTGTGTGTGTGTGTCTGTGTCTGTGTGTGTCTGTGTGTCTGTCCGTCTGTGTTTATGTGCATGTCTGTCTATGTCTGTCAGTCAGTCTGTATTTGTCTGTCTGTGTGTGTGTGTGTGTGTGTGTGTGTGTGTGTGTGTCTGTTTGTCTGTCTGTCTGTGTGTGTGTCTGTCTATCTGTGCATGTCTGTCTGTGTCTGTCAGTCAGTCTATGT
>CM077260.1:1513755-1591255 GCA_039654775.1 Spinibarbus caldwelli | reverse complement strand
AATTTAAATAAATAATGTGCAATTATTTTATATATAATCATATAGTATTAATAATGTTATTAAATATTATATATACATATAGTAATAATAATTTTATTAAATATTATATATATATATATATTTATTTATTTATAGGTTACATTTAATAGTATAATTAATTATATTATTAATTATAATTATAATATGTATTTATTATATAAATATAGAAAATAATTATTCAAATAATATTTTAATTATATCTATGTATTAATGACCATTATATATAGATTTTTTACATTGCTGAATTATTTTTTACATTATGCTGCATTTATTTATCACAAACTCTAAACATTTGTGTTTTCCAGATAAAAAGTTTTCATCTATTTGCTATGACAAGCCCGGACACAAGAAATGCAAGTGCACACCGAGTGTTAATGGAAAGGGTTACGACTGTAAATGTAAGTGTGTGTGATTTATGCCATCGATTGACAGTATTTTATGTGTGTTTAAGTGACGCTGTGTGGGTTTCAGCTGTTCTTAAAGTCACCATTGAGCCTGCAAGACCAGTCGAAATCACAGTCAGCCTGACAACCGTCTCCACGGCAACAACTCCCATGACAACCAACAGAAAAACAACTACAACAACTACGACGACAACTACAGCCACTCCCACTACTACGGTTACCGTAGCAGCTTCTGTTCCGACAAGCACTGCCATAAGGACAGTAACACCGACTACTGTTGCTATAGCAACAACAACAAAAGCTACGGCTACAACAACTACTACTACAGCCCTCACAACTGTTGCTATGACCACAAGTCCAACTACAACGTTGACATCATCGGCACCGACGACTACAGACACGCCTCCAACAACAACCTCCATCAAAACAACAACAACTACAACAACAACAAGCACACAGATGAGCTCAACTACAACACTAGACAACCGCATTCACAGAGAGAACACCGCTAAACCACGAGGAGACGTACACAGTGAGATCTATTCATGTCTCTTCTGCTCAGCAGGGCTGCATTTATTTGATCAAAAATACAGTAAAAATTCTGAAATACTATTACAATTTAGACTAGCTGTTTTCTGTGTGAATATCTGTTAAACTGTAATTTATTTCTGTGCTCAAAGCTGAATTTTCAGCATCATTACTCCAGTCTTCAGTGTCACATGATCCTTCAGAAATCATTCTAATATGCTGATTTGCTGCTCAAGAAACATTTCTGATTATTATCAATGTTGAAAACAGTTGTGCTGAACAATATTTTTGTGGAAACCGTTACCCATCTTATTTTTCAGGATTCACAGATGAATAGAAAGTTCAAAAGAACAGCTTTTATTTGAAGTAGAAATCTTTTGTAACATTATAAATGTCTTTACTGTAACTTCTGATCAATTTAATGCATCCATGATGAATAAAAGTATAAAAGTATTAATTTCTTTAATTAAAAAAAAAAGAAAAGCAATGGCTAAAAAGGACAAACTGTGTCAACCAAATAGTCATTGTAGCTCAACAGATTTAAAATGTTTTCTGTAAAAAGTAAAATACAACTAGGCATGTTTTCTACATTTACATTTATGAACTAATATAACAAATTTTAAAAATGAAACATAAAAAATGACATTTTTCCACAAAAACTAATGATTTAATCAAAGTCAGTGTTATTTTAACATCACTGAGTAACTATTATAGTTATTATTAATATTTTTCATTACTTTTTATATTTTCCATTTCAAGTTTAAAAGTTTTACTAATTTTACTGGCTTTTTGTCATTTGTTTTAGTTTTAGTTTTATTTATTTATTTATGTATTTGTTTAATAGAAATATGTTTTTGTATAATATATATATATATATATATATATATATATATATATATATATATATATATATATATATATATATTATACAAAAACGTATTTCTATTAAACAAATATATATAGATTACAAATTTTTATTTTGGTTGATTTTTTTTTTTTTTTTAGTTTTAGTTAACTATAAAAAGCCTGATCAGAATTATGAATCAATTCATTAAAATGATTCAACGGATACACAGTAAATGCATTAAACTCTAAGGCCTAAATTTCATCTACTGAAATTTTAAAGAATCATGAAAATAGACTTCTAAAATTGTGGATATTTGATGTTATTTCCATACAGTCAGTTATTGAACAGTATACAGTAATTGTGTGTCTGTTCATTCATTAGATTAGTTCTGATTGGTCAGTTTGTCTCTTTTAGTTCCACGTTATGAGAACAACCTGTTTGACTGGGACTTTGACGTTGAGCTGGGAAACACAGAGGAGTTCGCACGAGACGATCCAGGTACTATTCACACTTTATGCGCAAAACAGACGAAACGAGACAGCGAGGACCTTCCTGACGTGTGTGTGTGTGTGTTTCAGCCGCTGCTGCTGTGAGCTGCTCGTTTGATGAGGGTTTGTGTGTTTGGATGATGGACTCAGAAGGAGATCTGAAATGGGAAATCAAAGACGATCCCGCCGGTAAAACACATCAGAATTACACAGGTCATCCAGTCATGAAGTCTTTCCAAAAAAACATACATGAACTACTAATACTGTTCTAACCTGTCAATCACTCTCAGGGGGGCGGTACCTGTCAGTACCTGAGGCTACGAACAGACGGAGTGTCAAAGGGGCGCGGCTTACAGTGCCACTGGCCCCGCCCACAAAGGCGTGGCAGGGCGGCGACCTCTGTCTGTCATTTAGACACCGTCTCCATGGAAACCACATTGGCTCTCTGCAGGTGTTTGTCAGGAAGGGGCGGAGTCACAACCCGTCCATCTGGACCAGGACTGGAGAACACGACTGGAGACATGCCCAGATCACACTTTGGGGGCGGGGCCTGCTTGATGTAAGCATGAATTAATCATCATGTGCTCATATATATTCCTTACCCTGAACACTAAAGTTTTTGGTCCCACCAAGTTTTCACTATTTTTTGCAAAAAAAATCTATAAAGTTTTTTTTTTATGTTATATATTTAATAAAAACTCTGAAGAAAATTGTTCCTTTAATGCTAAAATTTTTATTCCCACCAGGATTTCACTTTTTTTCCCCCCACCATTTCTGCAATCAAAATAACTGAATTTTTTTTTAAAAAACACACCTTACTTTTTTTTTTTTTTTTTTGCAATTTCTGTGATAAAAAATTTCTAAATATTTGCGCAGAATTTGCAATGCTTATTTTATATTTAGGATACCACATTTACCATATTATTTATGTAATTAGATGTACAGTAGTCATCATACATGAAGCTTGTTTACTTATGTCTCATGAAATTCTGACAAACAACTTCAAACAAGATAGTTTTTTTTTTTTTTTTTTTAATAAGAAGCATAAGATGCAAATTATTCCTTGAACATTGAACTTTTAACTGCTAAACTTTTGGATTTTTTGTGAAAAAAATGACTGATTTTGTGGCTGTAATTTACAGATATTTGCTCACAATTTACGATGTTTCTTTTATAATTAGGATACCACATTGACTGTATTATTTATGTAATTAGATGTACAGTAGTCATACATGACAGAAAAAAACTAAATACATAAAGCTTGTGTATTTTTGTCTCATGAAATTCTGACAAACAACTTCAAACACTGAAAATATTTTATTTTATTTTTGTTATTAAAGCTAGAAGCAAGAAGCATAAAACGCAAATTATTCCTTGAACACTGAACTTTCATTGCTAAACTTTTCAGTCCTGCCAAGATTTAATAAATCTATTTTTTGTTTGTTTTTTTTTTTGGGGGGGGGGATTTTTGTGATAAAAATGACTGATTTTGTGGCTGTAATTTCCAGAAGTAATTTTTTTATTAATTATGAAACCACATTTGCCATATTATGTATAACAGAAAAAATAATATGCATAAAGCGTGTTCATTTTTGTCTCACCAAAATCTGATTTAGTATTCAGGTATAAACTACTACAGAAATTAAATAAACAAATATAAAATAAAACACTGAATGAATAAAACAGTGAATTAATCTGTTTCTTTTTGCGATTATTTCATGGTTAAACGATGCATTATGTAGAATCGCAAAAAAATGCAGCATTTTGTTGGTTTTGCGTATGTTCTGTGATCTGAAATGTGAAAAACTGGAGGGACTGACTTCTAATTAGGTGGTTCATTACATCACAACCAAATCTCTGTAACTAGCATTCACAGTCCAGACTGATGCTTTACTGTTTTATATCAGTATCCATCCTGCTGTTTGTGATTATTGAGTATGTGCATGTTGATTCTAGTGTGATTGATACTGTTCTGTATCAGATTGTGCTGAAGGCAGAGAGACGGCGAGGAAAACATGGAGAAATCGCTGTGGATGACTTTAGTCTGAGACGAGGAGCCTGCAGCGATGAACACCACAGGACAGAGTGACACACACACACACACACACACACACACACACACACTGGACAGGTCAACATTCATATTCATGAGCTCATCCACATCTTTATTTACCGTTTTATGACCACGAATCTGCAGATTTGTGCAGAATTGGTCCAAATTGCCTTGCATATTTATTAAATGTTATTATTGATTATTCTGCTTTTGGATAACAATAAGTGTTATTAAATATATTGTAGAAACTTAATTTCCTGTAAAGCTGCTTTGCAACTATTTGTATTGTGAAAAGCGCTATACAAATAAACTTGAATTGAATTGAATGTTACAGACCTGATGTCAATTAACTTAATTAGTTGCTAGATGTTCTCCCAGCTGAATCTTTTCAAAATTTCTTGCTTTTTCAGCCTTTTCAATTTTTTTAGACCTGTAGCATCAAATTTGAAATGAGCTCATTTAGTGCATAAAAGTGTAAAATTTCTCCATTTCTCCATTTGTTATTTTCTCTATGTTCTATTGTGAATTAAAATATCATGTGATTTGAAAGTCTTTTAGTTTTCATTTTATTAGAATTTAAAAAAACGTCCCAACATTTACGGAATTCTGGTTGTAAAAAAGTAATGCTAACGCATTATATTTGTAATATAATATAAAGGAAATGGCCTGAGGTTCGCTTCGTTTGAACCAGATACTGAAGCAGTCACGTGGTTTTCAGGTGAATGAAGCTTCAGAGGTCATAGATCACATGCTTTTGGCAAAATGAATCAAGCTCCGATACAGTGCTTCAATGTGAAATGTGTTGCTATTTTGATACAAGCTTCGGTGTTGAAGGTAACATCACTAGTATTTAGCACTCATTTTCGTCAATTCGAATGAATCCTGAAAGTTCAAATTAAAGTTTATATGAGCCCTAAACTTTGCAATCCAGTGTTAACAAGTCCTCTGTTTTCCCTCGGAATTGGTCTACTTTAACACTGTTGCCGCAGGTTGTTTTTCATTTCAAAAACGTGTATTTTATCCCCCGGAACATAATTTTTACTGGGGTACCCCCTCGAAATGTGACTGGGCTAGTTTTGTGCTAGTTTTGAGTAGCAATTGGGTGGGTTTTGTTGTGAAAACCTGGCAACCCTGCTAATCGGCCCTAATAAACTCTTGGCAGTGCGCCAATGTATCAAAAGGCATTTCTGGCGTCCCGAGTTCGAGTCCCAGCTCATCTTTCCCGATCCCCACCACCCCCTCCCATTTCGCTTCATGTCAATTAATTGTCATATCCAAATAAAGGCTAAAAACGCCATTTAAAAAAACTGACGGTATACATTGGATTTGGTTTAGTAGTTTTGCAGTCATGTGTCTCCAGATTTTATCTCTCCACTCTGTTTGCAGGATCTGAAACAGATGTTCTCCACAAATCATCTGACATGTAAACTCCTCCCAAAGCACAATGAGTTTAGTGTGTGTGTGTGTGTGTGTGTGTGAGTACATTCTGTTTAACTGAGAGGGACAGACAGATGTGAGGTGTGTGTGTGTGTGTGTAAAGAGAAGCAGACCAGAGACCATGACAACCTGCATAAACACAGAGTCTGTGTTCAGCACTGACTCACAGGTTAATCTATATCTTTTGTGTGTCACAGGTTAAGACAGGTTTCTTCTTTGCAGATGAACACAGTGTTGTGTCTGAGATAGGGATGGGTGGATCGATCCTTAAGTATCGATATTTTCGATACTGATGTTGTATCGAAAGGATCGATCCTCACATAAAAATATTGATTCTAGAGTGCATTTTTTTAAACCATTAATTTTATTTATTTATCAAGAAATTCGGTGCGTAAAATAAGCTTCTAAGTGTAAAAATAGACTATATTAGTGAATAATTGTGTTGGATAGAACCATTTCTCCTGCTCATCGGAACACACACAAATGCTGAAAGACAGAATTGATCAATCACAGACAGCGTTCGCTGCTGACGCATGACTCACAGTGCTTGTTCAAATAGGGCTGCGTTTCCCAAAAACATCAGAAGCATAAGTAGATCTTAAGAAACCATTGCCACATTATTACTTTACATTACATAACATTGTTACGATATATAAAATTAATTCTGAAAAATGCATCACGGTTTCCACACAGCAGCAATAATCAGAAATGTTTCTTGAGCAGCAAATCAGCATATTAGAATGATTTCTGAAGGATCATGTGACACTGAAGACTGGAGTAATGATGCTGAAAATTCAGCTTTGATCACAGATGCATTTTAAATTACATTTTAAAATATATAGAAAAAATAGAAAATAGTTATTTTTAATTGTGATATTTCACAATATTGCAGTTTTTACTGTATTTTTGTTCAAATAAATGCAACCTTAGTCAGCATGAGACTTATTTAAAAAAATATTACAAAATCTTACTGACCCCAATCTTTTGTGTACATGTAATATTTATTTTAAGTTTGTGCAAGTAAATGTATTTAAACTGGTTGTTAAAAGTTCAAATAGATTGTGTTATGTTTTGTAATTGCTGTTAGTAAATCTGTCAGAAAAAAAAAAAAAAAAAAATCCTAAAGTTTCACCTTTAGGGGTATGACAGCCTGGCAGCCTTTTACAAAAATTAACCAAGGTTTTATTACAGTAACCACAGTTTACCACAGTATTTGTAGTAAAACTGCAGTAACCACAAATTTACCATGGTAATAATAATACATTTTAGTACCATGTTTAATTTTCATGAGGTACCCTCAAAGGTGCACATTTGTAACTTATCTACCCTTAAAGCATGCATACTTGTATGGTACTATTATGCTCCCTTTTAGGGGTCAAGTCAAGTCACCTTTATTTATGTAGCGCTTTTAACAATACAGATTGTGTCAAAGCACTTAACAGTATCAAATTGGAGGATAGAGTGTCAGTAATGTATAATAATAAGATTAAACACTCAGTTTTCAGTTAAAGGCATTTCATTATTGAATTCAGAGATGTCATTGTCTAGCTCAGTTTAGTTTAAATAGTATCTATGAAATCAATTTGAAGATAATCGTTAGAAATTAAGGGGTATAGTTGCACCTTTGAGGTTACTGCCCCTGTAAAGTGCTAAAATACAATTATAGTATATTTTATTTCTGACAGTGTAAACAAAAAAGGCCTATGAAATGTAAAAAAAAAAACATTGCTTTAAAATATTATATTAAGTGAGTATAATTACTGACGATACTGGGCTTGAAAATATCGGTATCGGATCGAAAATAAAATAAGACGTATCGCCCATCCCTAGTCTGAGACAAGACTGATGTTCTTCTGCTGAGGCACTGATGAGAAAACACTGCGGTTCTGCAGCTCTATCTAGTGGCCGAGAAGATGCATTACAGTCATCAAACTATGAGCGTTTTCCATTCAGGCTCAATTAACTAAAACTTTAACAAACATTTTCGCTACTTGAAATAAAATAAACGGTAACCGAAATAAAATAAATATAAACAAATGTAAACTTATCTTATTTCAGCTGCCAAGGCAACATTTCTAATTCTCGTTTAGTTTAACTTGAGGTACTAAATAAATAAATAACAAAATACTATAATTTTAAAATTAAAATGACAACAGAAAATATTAATATGTTAAATATATATTAATATATCTTAAATATTTATTAAATATCTAAAAAAAGGAAATTAAAAATAATATAAAAATAATAAATATTACATGTGAAATTTTAAACTTCAAAATCAAAATAACTACAGTTGAAATAAAATAAGTTTAAGTACTAAAATTATTAAAACAAAATAAATATATAAAAAACGAAATTAAAAATAATTAAAATATAAATTAAAAATATTAAAAAAAACTAATTAAACTATTAAAAACTATTCAATTCAAGTTTATTTGTATAGCGCTTTTCACAATACAAATCGTTGCAAAGCAGCTTTACAGGAAATTAAGTTTCTACAATATAATTATATATTGTAGAAACTTAATATATTTAACTTATGGCAAAATTTGGTAGTTCTGTATGTTGTCTGAGGGGTTGGCATCATCTCATTTCAGGTGTTTGGTCATCTCAGATCATTTTAAGGGTTGGATCCAGACTGAAGCTTGTGTAATTCCTAGTTACCACGGGATGTTAATCCCGCGGCAGAAACAGAGAAACAAATAGAGACATAATTAGTGTAGCTGCTGTTCCAACCAAGCAAAAATGATTTGTTCAATCCAAGCTACAGAACAATAATATGTGTTTGATCAGATATAACTGCAGTACAAGATTATGAGATGCATTATGTGAATGCTTGGCTAAAGAGATGTGTCTTTAATCTAGATTTAAACAGAGAGAGTGTGTCTGAACCCCGAACGTTATCAGGAAGGCTATTCCAGAGTTTGGGAGCCAAATGTGAAAAGGCTCTACCTCGTTTAGTGGACTTTGTTATCCTAGGTACTACCAAAAGTCCAGAGTTTTGCGACCTTAGGGAGCGTGATGGATTGTAGCGTGGTAGAAGACTAGTTAGGTACACAGGAGCTAAACCATTAAGGGCCTTATAGGTAAGTAATAATGTTTTGTAACTGATACAGAACTTAATAGGCAGCCAGTGTAAAGACTGTAAAATTGGGGTAATATGATCATATTTTCTTGACCTCACAAGGACTCTAGCTGCGGCGTTTTGGACTACCTGTAGCTTGTTTATTGAAGATGCAGGACAACCAGCTAGAAGTGCATTACAATAGTCCAGTCTAGAGGTCATGAATGCATGAACTAGCTTTTCTGCATCAGAAACAGGTAACATGTTTCGTAGCTTGGCAATGTTTCTAAGATGGAAGAATGCTATTTTTGTAAAATGGGAAATATGATTTTCAAAAGACAAGTTGCTGTCTAATATAACACCCAGATTTTTGACTGTAGAGGAAGTAACAGTACATCCGTCTAGTTGCAGATTATAATCCAAGAGATTCTGTGTACTGTTTTTTGGTCCAATAAGTAATATCTCTGTCTTATCTGAATTTAATAGGAGAAAATTATTGGTCATCCAGTCTTTTACATTTTTAACACACTCTGTTAGCTTAGATAATTTAGAAGTTTCATCTGGTCTTGTTGAGATATATAGTTGAGTATCATCAGCATAACAATGGAAACTAATCCCGTATTTTCTAATAATATTACAAAGGGGCAACATGTATATTGAAAATAGCAGAGGAGCTAGAACAGATCCTTGTGGTACTCCATACTTTACTGGTGATAATTGAGATGACTCCCAGTTTAAATAAACAAAGTGGTAGTGATTGGAGAAGCCTGCCCTTGAATACCCGTATAGTTTTGTAATCGATCTATGAGTATGTCATGATCTATAGTGTCAAATGCAGCACTAAGATCAAGTAAAACTAGCAATGAGATGCAGCCTGGGTCTGACGCAAGAAGCAAGTCATTTGTAATTTTAACAAGTGCAGTTTCTGTGCTATGGTGGGGCCTGAAACCTGACTGAAATTCTTCATAGAGATCTTTTTTTTTTTTTGTGCAAAAAGGAGCACAATTGAGCAGACACTACTTTTTCTAAAATTTTAGACATAAACGGAAGATTAGAAATGGGTCTGTAATTTGCTAGTTCATTAGGATCTAGTTGTGTTTTTTTAAAAAGAGGCTTAATAACCGCCAGCTTGAATGATTTTGGGACGTGACCTAAAGATATCGATGAGTTAATAATATTGAGAAGCGGTTCTTCTACTACAGGTAACAACTCTTTCAGTAATTTAGTGGGTACAGGATCTAATAGGCATGTTGTTGGTTTAGATGCATTGATAAGTTTATTTAGCTCTTCCTGTCCTATAGTTGTAAAGCACTGCAGTTTTTCTTTGGGTGCGATGAATGGAGCTGAAGTACTAGACGCTGCAGAATCTACATTTGTTATTTTATTTCTGATGTTATCTATCTTAACAGTGAAGAAATTCATAAAGTCATTACTATTAAATTGTGAGGGAATATTTAGATCAGGTGGCGTCTGTTTATTTGTTAATCTAGCCACTGTGCTAAATAAAAACCTTGGATTGTTTTGGTTATTTTCTATGAGTTTGCGGATATGCTCTGTCCTGGCAGCTTTTAAAGCCTGTCTATAGCTGGACATACTGTTTTTCCATGCAATTCTAAAAACTTCCAAGTTAGTTTTTCTCCATTTGCGCTCAAGTTTACGAGTTTCTCTCTTGAGAGAATGGGTATTACTGTTGTACCATGGCACAGTACGTTTTTCTGTTACCTTTTTCAATTTGATGGGCGCAACAGCTTCTAATGTATTAGAGAAGATAGTGCCCATGTTGCTAGTCATTTCATCTAGTTCATGTGTATTTATGGGTACACAGAGCAGTTGAGATATTTGTGAATCTGTCTTTGGTGGCTGGAACAATAGTTCTGCCCGGACGATAAAGGACAGGGTGTCCGCGGGTCCTTAAAAAGTCTTAAAATGGCTTAAATAACGTTTTCCTAATAAAAGGCCTTAAAAATTCTTAAAAAGTGTTAAATTCAGATTCAATGTGTCTTAAATATTTTTGGCCAGATTACCGCTAAATTATCTTTTTTAGTCTGACGAACCCAGTGACTGTTTACAATCATTGAACAGACCGAAAAATTTTCTTCCCCCGCGCGTAGTTACTGCGTCATCAGAGAGAATTGCAGCAGCAGAATACAGGTCAAACTTAAACAAACAAACAAACAACAAAAAAAAAATAATAATAATAAAAATGAAAAAAAAATTCCAGGTCGACCTGTTCTTTGTTTATATAATGTTCTCAATAATAATATAGGTCGAGCTACAGCTAGCTGACCAGCCTAGTTAGTTAGTTATTTATTTTTTTGCTTGCATTACCCTCCAACATTTATTATTTGTATATCCAAAAATGTATTTAAAATATTAATCTCATAACATAATTTATTACACTTGTAATTTTTCAGGGTAAATTATTTAATCTGACTGGTAACAGCCCTGTAGTGTATATTGAATTTATTGATTAATTGCAATAATTTGACATGATAGATGCATACATTTAAAAAGGTTGAAAAAGGCCTTTGTAAAGGTAAATAAAATATGCAGATTTGAGTATGTAAAAGCTGATAGAACACTGATGAAAATAATGCTTCAGAATAAATTGTTTACACCACCAAAAATCTTGGTGATGCAGTGCATTTGTGGGGATATTTTGTATGGAATATTCTCTGCTGATATGAAAAGTTAACAGTATATCATTGTAATAAATATCATTTATGACAGCAATGATATTTTGTTTTCTTTTT
Organism: Spinibarbus caldwelli; assembly: GCA_039654775.1. Classification (NCBI taxonomy): domain Eukaryota; kingdom Metazoa; phylum Chordata; class Actinopteri; order Cypriniformes; family Cyprinidae; genus Spinibarbus; species Spinibarbus caldwelli. The sequence goes on along the minus strand of CM077260.1, from coordinate 1,579,642 downwards.
ACATTAAACACATAAAATGTATGTAATATGTGTGTTTACATTACGGGTTTAGATCTTAAATTTCATTTAAGGTGGTATTAAAAAGGTCTTAAAAAGTCTTAAATTTAAGTTGTTCATATCTGCAGAAACCCTGCGCGGAGTCATATAGTTAATATCAGTAATACTCAGCATGCACGATACAAGAAAATGGTCAGTAACATCATCACTTTGAGGTACAATATCTATGTCAGCAGATCAGTTCCATGCGATATAATTAAATCTAGCGTATGATTAAAACGATGAGTGGCCCGGTGATGTTTTGCTTGACTCGAAAAGAGTTTATTAGGTCAGTAAACGCAAGTCCTATCGCATCATTTGTATTATTAACGTGAATGTTAAAATCTCCGACAATTAGCGCTTTATCAACAGTAACCAATAGGTCTGAGAGGAAATCTGCAAATTCTTTTAAGAAATCTGTATTCGGCCCTGGCGGTCTATACACAGTAGCCAGAGACTTGGGTAAGTTGGTTTTATATTGGCACATTCGGACTATTGCATTCAATTACTTTTTTAACCGCACTACATTGGACATTCAGCGGACATTCGCAAGTAAGTATGACATTAAAACAATACTTGGCCATTTTGATCGATTGTGCAAAAAAAAAAAATGTAGTAGGTTGACAATGTCGCTGATTAGAATTTGCAAAAAAATAACTTTATTGCACATATAATTAGAAAGTTATTGAACACGGAAATGTGTGAATGTGCGAATATAAAACCAACTTTACCCAAGTAAACAAATATATGACTCGCCTATGTGTGTGTGTGTGTGTGCCCGTTACTTGAAATAAAAACTATACTTCTTTTTTCACTTAGTTGCCAGTTATTTATTTTTTGTTTTTAATTGATGTGGACACCAGCACTAGATTAAAACTTTTAATATTAAAGTGCAAAAAAACTTTTTAAGAACGTATTAAGTGAGTGGTGCTGCTTTGTTTACTGCTTTGACGCTATTGTGGAATTTGAGTGTGACGCGTAATCACGCCCACTGCCCCGCCCACCGGCCCCGCCCCTCTGTCCAGAGGAACACCAGAATAAACTGCAGACTTTAACACAAACACTCGCAGCCTGACACCTGTCCAGAGAGAGAGAGATGAGCTCAGGGGAATATGATCCTACACATGTGCACATATGCCTCGACATTTCACATCAGGAATGCTGACAGACCGAAACACACAGACACACACACACACACACACACACACACTTCAGTCCTTTCCTTCTGCTCTGGACCACTGCTGAAATACCGAACACACACTCGCTACGCAGGTGAAGGTTTGTGTATTATTATATCTGTACTGTTATGACTTGGAATAATAATGTAAGTAGAGCTCTTAACAAGTAACATTGGTAACACTTTACAATAAGTCCTGTACTAACTTTGGCTAACGTTCTGGACAGATTCTCTTAGGCCCTGTTTACACTAGTGCGTTTTCGTTTTAAAACGGCGTTTTAGAATGAAAACGATCCCTGTTTACACTGGCGTTTCCGCTGCGTTTCAGAAACGATCTCTGTTTACAGCTACACAACCTAAAAACGCATGTCACGTGACCATTCATGCAGGTACAACCATAGATATGTATAGGTAGATTCCCTTTTATTTAGATGGCGAACAAGTCTTGCTTGCTTGGAGCGGTCGAATGGGGGATCTACCAACACACATCTATGGCTACAACAACGAGCATGATGTTATTGTTTACACGGTCGTCAAGGATACGCAGTGAGAATGTGGGCAGCCACGGCATCGTTTTCAAAAGCCTCCGTTTGGTCCGTTTACACTGAAACGCAACCCCGGAGTTTTCAACTAGAACGGGGTCTGCAGCGTTTTAAAAAGTCTCCGTTTTCGACCTCGAAAACGCCGGAGTAGTGTAAAGGATAGGCGTAACCGTAGCAAAAGTTATGGCGTTTTAAAATGAAAACGCACTAGTGTGAACGGGCCTTAAAGTTACAAACAAACGTTCTTTCAGTAACGTTAAGTTCCAAGTTATCTGGTCTTTACTAATGTTCTCAAAACGTTAGCACGAAAACGTTATTAATACAATGTTCATGGAACGTTTTTCTTCTGAAACGTTTGAGTTGGACGTTTGTTTAACATTATTTTTTGAATGATACTAGTTTCGGAATGTTCAGAGAATATTAAAAAGTAACGTTACCATAAAGATAAAAATGCAATGTTTCGATAAACTTCGTATAAAAACGTTTTCATAACTTAATGGGAATTGTTCTACATATGAAGAGTTTATTTGCAAAAACAGATAACTCTGTTTTTTTTATTGTGGTATCATGTTTTTATTGTGTTAGTTAGCTGTATTTTTAGTTTTTTTAGTATTTTTGTATTTTTTAGTTATTATTATTTAATCAAAACAACCCAACTGCAGTTTGATATTAATTGGAATGCAGGACAAAAAAAAAAAATTAAATAAATAAATAAAAACATGATTTTTTGAACATTTTTAAAAACGGAGTTATCGGTTTTTGCAAATGAACTCTTCATATATTTGTTAGCTGGGTAATTAGTGTTAGCTAATGCAAAATATTTATTAATATTTGTTAACGTTCAACATTTTTTTTTTTTTTTGAAGTGCATTAAATAATATCAACAGAGAGCTAACTATGGAGCCTTATTGTAAAGAATCTTATTACTGTAACATTAATTGAGTGTTTTGGTTACTAAACACACCCACTTTAATAATTTAATTTGTGTACTTAAAATTATGCATAATGTACAGTAATACCCCAAAGCTTTTACAGAAGATTTTGAATGTTTTCTCATCTGTTGTGCATGCTGTTGTGTGTCTGTGCTTTGGGTTTGTTTGTTCAGCGCAATGTCTGTATAGTTATTGTTGACTAAAACTATTAAAAACAATTTTCATTTATTTAAATAAAGCGTAATTTAAAATATAAATATTAGATGAGAATTTAAACAAAAAACTAAATTAAACTAAAACTATAAGTACTAAAATTACTAATACAACAACTGAAATAAATATAAAATGAATTAATTAAAAATACTAAAAAAGCAAAAACTAATAAATAAAAGCACATAACAAAACATGAAAACTGAAAATATAAAAACAAAAGCTAATTCAAAATAATAATGAATACTATAATCATATATAAATAATATTAAACTAACACTTTAGGCTCATGTATGCCTGTGTGTTCATGTATTAACCGGGTAATGTGAAGAGAGAGGTGATCTTGTGGCTTGAGTAAGTGTGTGTGTATTTATAGTGTGTGGGGGTTGTAGGCAGCTGCTAAACTCTCTCCTAAACACACACCCGATAACACTAGGACTCGAACTGTGCCAGATGTATTTATGAATTAATTCACTCTGTGTCTCAGGTACAGATGTCTGATAACAGACCTCATGGATCCAGATCAGATCCTCAGATCAGGAGATGGAGTATTTCACACAGCAGGCCCTGCTGCTCAAAGGGAAAGCCAGTGAGACAAACGCACACACGATGTCACGAGTTCCCTGTCACCAGTCACCTGCCCTGGACTCCAAACCCCAGAATCCTCCCCTGCTCACACCTGGTTTCATTTTCAGTCAGCTATCCCTATTATCAGTCACGATCACCAGCACCTGTATTCTCATCACCCGCACCTGCCGTCTGCAATTAAGCTCCGCTATATCTGCGCACTCTCCACACTCCCTTCTCGTCGGGTCTACCGCTCACGTCCATAGTATTTACCGTTCACATACCGTCTGCATCACTAGACAACCCTGTGTTTACTTACCTGTCTCTTACCTCCAAGGAATCTCTGCAATCTCCACCGCTCCTGCGCTCCACCGTCTCCCCGCTCCTTTGCTCCCACGGACCCCTGAAAAGGAAACGAACAATCACCACCAGATAAGACTCTTGCAACTTCTCCATTCTCTGCTCCACTCACCTGGACTCTCAGCTCCCCTGGTTCCTCTCCGTCTTATTTCAATAAACCTGCTGTTGTGTATCATTTACCTCTGTGTCTCCTCGCCTGTGTATTGGTGACAGAAGACCCGACCCAACAAAGACGGCGATGGATTTCGCCGCTCGTCTCCTCGCCCTTGTCAATCAGGATCTCCCCTTCTATAATTTCGCTGGGAGTTCTGCAAACTGGCCGCGGGGGACGCATTGATAACGTGGCCATTCTCCACCTGTTCCGGCTCGGGGCCTGTTACCACCACCCCGTGGACCTCCCAGACACCACAGGACTGTGTTGGAATGAGGGGGGTCTACCGGTGTCTGGGAAGTGTCCGGGCCCGAGTCGGAACCAGCCCGTTGCGCGCAGCAACGGCAAGCCCGCCGGCAGTGTGTATGGCAAGCCCGCCAACAGTGCGTATGGCTGTGCCTCGTCCAGTGCCTGTGCCTCGTAGGCGCCTCCTAGTCTCCACGCTTCCAGAGCACCCCAAGTGTCCGCGCTTCAAGAGCGCCCCCCAGTTCCTGCGCCACGAAGGCGCCTTCCTATCTCTGCGCTTCCAGAGCGCCCTCCAGAGTCTGTGCTTCCAGAGCGCCCCCCAAGTGTCCGCGCTTCCAGAGCGCCCCCCAGTGCCAGCGCCACGTAAGCACATCCCTGTTCCGAGATAAGCCCACGGAGGGCTTCCATTCCCGAGTTAAGCCAACGATGGGCTCCTGTTCCCGAGTCAAGCCCAGGATGGGCTCCTGTTCCCGAGTCAAACACAGTGAAGGCTCCTGTTTCCCGAGTCGAGCCCAGTGAGGGCTCCTGATCCCCAGTCCAGCCCAGTGAGGGCTCCTGTTCCTCAGTCCAGCCTAGTGAGGGCTCCTGTTCCTCAGTCTAGCCCATTGAGGGCTCCTTTTTCTCAGTCCAGCCCAGTGAGGGCTCCTGATCCCCAGTTCATCCCAGTGAGGGCTCCTGATCCCCTGTTAAGCCCAGGGAGGGCTTCTGATATCCCATTAAACTCAGGGAGGGCTCCAGTCCCCGAGTTAAGCCCGTAAGCTCCCCCAAGTATTTCTTTTGGGGGGGGGTAGTATGGCTTCAGCCGTAGGGGCGGGGGCCCCCCAAGCACCCTGCACTGTCATGGGCTCCCGAGCTCCCTGCACCGCCATGGCCTCCCAAGTCTCCTGATCCGCCATGGCCTCCCGATTCTCCTGCTCCGCCATGGCCTCTCGAGCACTCTGCACCACCATGGGCTCCCGAGCTCCCTGCACCGCCATGGCCTCCCAAGCACCCTGCACCACCATCGGGCTCCCTGCACCGCCATGGCCTCCCGAGCTCCCTGCTCCGCCATGGGTCCCGGAACAGGCGCTGCCCTGGAGGCTGTTTGTCCCTGTACTCTGCCCCTTGACGCCTCCAGAGCACCCACCTCCCCCGTTCCCCTCCCCCGTTCCCCTCCCCCGTTCCCCTCCCCCGTTCCCGTTCCCGTTCCCGTTCCCGTTGGATGTTGTACGGTGCGGGAAGCGCCTTTGGGGAGGGGGGAGTGTTATCACGAGTTTTCTGTCACCAGTCACCTGCCCTGGACTCCAAACCCCAGAATCCTCCCCTGCTCACACCTGGTTTTATTTTCAGTCAGCTATCCCTGTCATCAGTTACGATCACCAGCACCTGTATTCTGATCACCCGCTCCTGCTGTCTGCAATTAAGCTCAGCTATATCTGCGCACTCTCCACACTCCCTCCTCTTCGGGTCTACCACTCACATCCATGTATTTACTGTTCACATACCTTTTGCATCACTAGACAACCCTGTGTTTACTTACCTGTCTCTTACCTCCAAGGAATCTCTGTGATCTCCTGCGCTACACCGTCTCCCCGCTCCTTTGCTCCCACGGACCACTGGAAAAGGAAACGAACAATCACCACCAGATAAGACTCTTGCAACTTAACTTCTCCATTCTCTGCTCACTCACCTGGACTCTCAGCTCCCCTTGTTCCCATCCGTCTTATTTCAATAAACCTGCTGTTGTGTATCACTTACCTCTGTGTCTCCTCGCCTGTGTATTATGACACACACAAACTGATATTCCTATTATTATGGGTTCGTTCCATAGGCATAATGGTTGTTCTACTGTATAAACTGTATTTTCTATCGCCCTACACCCTAAATCTACCCCTCACACTAAACTACTGGCCAAAACACTTCCCTGGTTTGTTTTTATTGTTGCAAAGTTTGCATATATTTGTGTGCTTGTTTCTGGGGTTTTTTTTTTTTTTTTTTTGTATGTTTGTTCATGTTGTTCGTTCATCTGTTTTTGTTGATCATTGAATTGTTTCTGTTTGTTAATGTTTGTTTTGTCATGTAATTGTTAGTTTGTTTATCTTGTAGCTTTTTTACATTATCCATATTTTTTTGTTTGTTCATGTTGTTTGTACATTTGTTTGATTTTATTGATCTTGCATTGTTAATTTGTTTGAGGCTGTAAGTTTTAATCTTGTTTGTTTGCTTTTACACGTTTTTATTTTTGTTTATCTTGCATTTGTTTGATTGGTTCTATGTTTGTTCATTTGCTTTTTTCTTGTGTTTTTGTTAATTTTGTTTCTGTTTTACTTTGTTTGTTTTGTTTGCTTCTGCGTTTGCTTTTCTTGTGTTTGTTGTTTTCGTTTTGTTTGTTTGTTTGTTTGTTTTTAATCATTAAAAAAACAAACATGTTTTTTCATTTTTGTTGTTCATTTGTTGACCTGCATTGTTTCTATGTTTGATTGTCTGTTTTTGTGTTTGTTTGCGGTGCTGTAGTGCTGCATTCGTCTGTGAGGGAAGAGAAGAAACTGCTGGTTGAAAATGCCAAACTGAAGAAAGACATCGATGATCTGAAGAAGCTCCTGAAGGATACACAGAAGAGGAAAGCAGGTACTTTAAAACACACACAAATGCATCAGAAAACCAATGTGCAATTCCTGTAGACCATGTGAGTTGCACAGCTATGCAGTAGCACATACCTGCATGTGTTTCAGTAAAGCTGCATCAAGAGAGAGCTCTGACGCAGCGATCGCTTCTAAAACCGCGCTGCTGGGTGAAACGGCCCCTCCGTCACAAAAGGCCCCGTCCAGCCGGTCAGAGACGAGCGCCGCACACGTCCGACCTGACGGGAGACGCAGGAGAGAGAGGAGAGGTGAGCCAGAGGAGTCCAACATCAACAGAGAAAACAAGACCATTGTTATATCATTTTATTTCAAATCATTACTGCTGAACTTTCAAAGAATTACATTTTAGGCCCAAAATACTAGGATGTGTTTCTGTAGCTCAAACAGTAGATCATGGCGCTCGCAACACCACAGTCATGGGTTCAATTCCCATAGAATGCATGAACTGATCAAATGTATAACTTGAATGCAATGCAAGGCACTTTAGATTAATGCATTTGGCAGAAAGTTTAATCTAAATGCAAAAATCATAGACAATGAGGGACCCCTAATATTCCGATTAGTGGTAAATAAATACGTTTGTATATTATTATTATTATTATTATTATTATTATTATTATTATTATTATTATTATTATTATATATTTTTTTTTTATTTTTTTTTTTTATTTATACAACTTACAGTATGTTTTGCATTATTTGGTTATAATATGGATGTAAATGCATGCAAACTTTATATATGAATGATTTGTATTGAGAGATTTGCGTGTGGGTTCAGGAGAGTCATGTTTGGACGCGGTGCATCTGAACCGTTCTGAGTCCGCATGCGCTCTGATGCAAGAGCAGAAACCTGACGTGACCCGTCTGGACCTGCGGGTCGCACGCGTTCTGGACGTCCGCAAACATCCAGACTCAGCATCACTGTACGTCCAGGAGGTGGAGTTAGGAGAACCCACCCCCAGAACCGTGGTCAGCGTTCTGACCAATGATGTGCCTCCAGAGCAGGTTGAACACACACCCCTCAATCTCATTAACAAACCTTTACTAGTAAATCAACTTCAAGATGTTTTTAATCTCCAAAGAACCATCTATCAACTCAAAAAATGAATAAATTTCTTATATAGTGAATATAAACAGCTGCTTACTACATAATTAAAATATTTAGGACATAAATCCCATGCAGAAAAAATACTGTTTATAATATTATTGGATTACCTATATTTAGTGCTGTCAAACGATAAATCGCGATTAATCGCATACAAAATAAAAGTTTTTGTTTGCATAGTGTGTGTACTGTGTATATTTATTGTGTGTGTGTGTGTGTATATATATATATATATATATATATATATATATATATATATATATATATATATATATATATATATTTGAAAATATTTACGTGTCTATATTTGATATAATTTATATTATAAATATATTTCACATATAAACAACATTTTTCTGAAATATGCGTGTGTGTATTTATATATACATAAATATACACAGTACACGCACATATTATGTAAACAAACTTTTATTTTGGATGCGACTGATTGTTTGACAGCACTATATATATATATATATATATATATATATATATATATAAATTATTTTTTTTTATTTTTTTCTGGACAAAATAAATCAAAAGCATGTTAGTGTTGTAAACAGTGTGGTTGAAATAATCATATTCTCCAAATAGTTCATTTGCAAAAACAGATAACTCTGTTTTTAAAAATGTTCAAAAATCATGTTTTTTTTTATCCTGCATGCTAATTAATATCAATCAAACTGCAGTTGGATTGATTTGATAAAATAACTAAAAAATTACAGCTAACTAACACAATATAAAAAAAAAAACAAGATTTAAGAAAATTAATAAAAACAGAGTTAACTGTTTTTGCAAAAACTCTTCAAATATACCCTATAATTTAAATTAAGACAGTCAAAATTGTTGAAAAGCAAATATTTTCTATTCTTGATATTTTCTATTTATTTATTATATATTCATAAATTTAGATTTTAAAGTATGTAGAAAACTATATGTAGAAAAAATAAATAACCACAATATATTAAAATACATTAACATTAAATAATTAACATATTTTTATACATATGTATTTTCCCCATTTTTTTTTTTGACCAGTTGTGTATTTCATAACGTATGTCAAAAAATATACACAACCACTTAGAAGGTGGGGGTGAAATTATTAATGTTTCTAAAAAAATAAGTCTTTTCTGCTCACTAAGGCTGCATTTATTTGTTAAAAAATACAGTAAAACTATGAAAAATTATTAGAATTTAAAATAGCTGTTTTCTATGTGAATATCTGTTAAAATGTAATTTATATCTGTGATCAAAGCTGAATTTTCAGCATCATTTTCAGTCTTCAGTGTCACATGATTCTTCAGAAATCATTCTAATATGCTGATTTGCTGCTCACGAAACATTTCTGATTATTATCAATGTTAAACACAGTTGTGCTGCCCAATATTTTTGTGGAAACCGTGATGCATTTTTATTTTTCAGGATTCACAGATGAATAGAAAGTTCAAAATTTATTTATTTATTTGAAATAGAATTTTTGTCACATTATAAATGCATTTACTGTTACTTTTGATCAACTGAATGCATCCTTGATGAACAAAAGTGTTATTTTTTTTAATAAAAATCTCATATGCATGATTATGTGTGCAGCTGGTGGGCTGTCTGGTGGTGGTGTTGTGTAATGTGCGGCCAGTGAAGGTCCGAGGCGTTAAGTCGCAGGCCCGCCTCCTCTGTGCTGTCAATCAAGAGAGAATGGAACCCTTAACTCCGCCCACCGTCGCTCAGCCTGGAGACAGAGTCACTTTCCAGAATTACCCCGGTAAGATCCGCTCATCAGAACATCTGGCTCGTTTTCACTCATAAATGCCGTCGGTTTGTAACGGATTGTGTTTGCTGTGGCAGGTGAACCTGAGAGAGAACTGAACCCCAAACAGCGGATCTGGGAGCGTTTACAGCCCGACCTGCGCACAGATGCGAAGGGCGTGGCCACATATAAGGGCGTGGCCTTTGAGGTCCGTGGTAAGGGCCTCTGCCGGGCCCCGAGCATCAGCAACGGCGAGATCAAATAACACACAAGCCTCATTTATGTGTGACTCCAAAATCTCACAAATAAATGATTAAAAACTACCAAAGGCCTTTGTGTTCTGCTTTAACAAGCACCAAAATGACAACAAAACATTTAGTCATTTAGCAGACGCTTTTATCCAAAGTAACTTACAAATGAGGACAATAGAAGCAATCAAAAGCAACAAAAGAGCAATGATATGCAAGTGCTATAACAAGTCTCGGTCAGCCTAATGCAGTACACATAGCAAAGTTAATAAAAAAAAAAAAATATATATATACACAGTAGGGCAAAAAAAAAAGTATTTAGTCAGCCACCAATTGTGCAAGTTCTCCCACTTAAAAAGATGAGAGAGGCCTGTAATTTTCATCATAGGTATACCTCAACTATGAGAGACAAAATGAGAAAAAAAAACAACAAAAAAAAAAAAAAAAAAAAATCCAGAAAATCACATTGTAGGATTTTTAAAGAATTTATTTGCAAATTATGGTGGAAAATAAGTATTTGGTCAATAACAAAATTTCATCTCAATACTTTGTTATATACCCTTTGTTGGCAATGACAGAGGTCAAACGTTTTCTGTAAGTCTTCACAAGGTTTTCACACACTGTTGCTGGTATTTTGGCCCATTCCTCCATGCAGATCTCCTCTAGAGCAGTAATGTTTTGGGGCTGTCGCTGGGCAACACGGACTTTCAACTCCCTCCAAAGATTTTCGATGGGGTTGAGATCTGGAGACTGGCTAGGCCACTCCAGGACCTTGAAATGCTTCTTACGAAGCCACTCCTTCGTTGCCCGGGCGGTGTGTTTGGGATCATTGTCATGCTGAAAGACCCAGCCACGTTTCATCTTCAACGTCCTTGCTGATAGAAGGAGGTTTTCACTCAAAATCTCACGATACATTGCCCCATTCATTCTTTCGTTTACACGGATCAGTCGTCCTTGTCCCTTTGCAGAAAAACAGCCCCAAAGCATGATGTTTCCACCCCCATGCTTCACAGTAGGTATGGTGTTCTTTGGATGCAACTCAGCATTCTTTCTCCTCCAAACACGACAAGTTGAGTTTTTACCAAAAAGTTCTATTTTGGTTTCATCATTCTCCCAATCCTCTTCTGGATCATCCAAATGCTCTCTAGCAAACTTCAGTCGGGCCCGGACATGTACTGGCTTAAGCAGGGGGACACGTCTGGCACTGCATGATTTGAGTCCCTGGCGGCGCAGTGTGTTACTGATGGTAGCCTTTGTTACTTTGGTCCCAGTTCTCTGCAGGTCATTCACTAGGTCCCCCGTGTGGTTCTGGGATTTTTGCTCACAGTTCTTGTGATCATTTTGACCCCACGGGTGAGATCTTGCGTGGAGCCCCAGATCGAGGATCGATGTGTTACTCCGCAGCGGTGAAGACCAGACCAGGCTACAATAGTCCATAAATAAGCACTTATTATAAGCGTACCGTAGTGATTCGGGATAAGACAAAAACGCGGTTTGGAAGATGAATTCATGATGTACTAGCTCATTATATGCATTTTGCAAATTCTGAACGCAGAAAAAGTTACATACTGAACAGAGCAGACGCAGAGAGAGAGAGAGAGAGAGAGAGAGAGAGAGAGAGAGAGAGAGAGAGAGAGAGAGAGAGAGAGCAGGGGGACACGTCTGGCACTGCATGATTTGAGTCCCTGGCGGCGCAGTGTGTTACTGATGGTAGCCTTTGTTACTTTGGTCCCAGTTCTCTGCAGGTCATTCACTAGGTCCCCCGTGTGGTTCTGGGATTTTTGCTCACAGTTCTTGTGATCATTTTGACCCCACGGGTGAGATCTTGCGTGGAGCCCCAGATCGAGGGAGATTATCAGTGGTCTTGTATGTCTTCCATTTTCTAATAATTGCTCCCACAGTTGATTTCTTCACACCAAGCTGCTTACCTATTGCAGATTCAGTCTCCCCAGCCTGGTGCAGGTCTACAATTTTGTTTCTGGTGTCCTTTGACAGCTCTTTGGTCTTGGCCATGGTGGAGTTTGGAGTTGGACTGTTTGAGGTTGTGGACAGGTGTCTTTTATACTGATATCGAGTTCAAACAGATGCCATTAATACAGGTAACGAGTGGAGGACAGAGGAGCCTCTTAAAGAAGAAGTTACAGGTCTGTGAGAGCCAGAAATCTTGCTTGTTTGTAGGTGACAAAATACTTATTTTACCGAGGAATTTACCAATTAATTCTTTAAAAATCCTACAATGTGATTTTCTGGATTTTTTTTTCTCATTTCGTCTCTCATAGTTGAGGTATACCTATTATGAAAATTACAGGCCTCTCTCATCTTTTTAAGTGGGAGAACTTGCACAATTGGTGGCTGACTAAATACTTTTTTTTTGCCCTACTGTGTATATATATATATATATATATATATAATGCTGTCAAATGATTAATCGCGATTAATCACATCCAAAATAAAAGGTTTTGTTTACATGTGTGTGTACTGTGTATATTATGTATATGTAAATACACACACATACAGTATATATATTTTGAAAATATCTACATGTATATACATTTTTATATTCATATTCTTATATTTTATATTATATATAAATATATTTAATATATAAACAACATTTTTCTTATATACATGCATGTGTTCATATTTATATATACATAAATATACACAGTAAACACACACACACACACACACACACACACACATATATATATATATATATATATATATATTAGGGCTGTCAATTGATTAAAATATTTAATCGCGATTAATCGCATGACTGTCGTGAGTTAACTCGCGATTAATCACAATTTAATCGCACTTTTTTATCTGTTCTAAATGTACCTTAAATTAATACTTTTTAAAGTTTGTAATACTCTAATTGACATGGGCATGGACAAATATGGATGCTTTATGCAATATATGTTTATTATTAGTGAAACCATAGTTAATCTATTCTAGAGCATGAAGACTGGACATGTTTCAAAGGTCATAGATGTTTTTCAAAGAACTTGTTCATGTCTATTACACACATGAAAAAAGCATATAGAAATACCAGGTTCCCATTACTTCTCTTTATTTGCACTGAGCAATTGACTTAGACAAGCCTGTTTACATTTTCACACTACAGGGCAGATCACTTCTTCTGAACATGCTAAATCTACATTTATTATTTATTATTACATTTGTTTGCCTCTCTTTGCCCACATACTGTATTTTGATGCAGCTAAATTCTCAATAAAACTGTTTTCATTGATTTATTTTTTTTTCATAGATATATTTTCTATTGTCAGATAACGGAATGAATATGAAATAGTGACTAAAACGCGACCCATTAACACTACATAACCAGCTCTCCCTTCCAAGATGTTAATTTGCACAAAAATCCTGATTTATAATCGAGCCGTCGTCTGATAAAATCAAATAGCCTAAACATAAGACAAAGACAATAGCTGTTCTGTGATTTCGGCTATACTTGCATGTAAAATTAGAGAAGCAACATAATATCGGTTTTAAAGCAGCACTATGTAACTTTTGGTGCTCTAGCGGTTAATAATCAGAACTGCACGCATCCCGCGGAAGAACATTCTAACCGGAGCTACTTCTCTTAGTTTATGTCTATGACGATTCACGCTGGTATGTGTTACTCCGCAGCGGTGAAGACCAGACCAGGCTACAATAGTCCATAAATAAGCACTTATTATAAGCGTACCGTAGTGATTCGGGATAAGACAAAAACGCGGTTTGGAAGATGAATTCATGATGTACTAGCTCATTATATGCATTTTGCAAATTCTGAACGCAGAAAAAGTTACATACTGAACAGAGCAGACGCAGAGAGAGAGAGAGAGAGAGAGAGAGAGAGAGAGAGAGAGAGAGAGAGGGGGGGAGGGGGGGGGGGGGGGGGGGCAAGAAAAAAAAGAAAAGAAAAATATTTTTTTTTTCGAATGTATGCATCAAAGCAGTGCGCTACCATATTGAAACGCATTGTGTCAATACAGCGCAGTGAAGAATAACTTAAAGAGGTTGCCTGCATTTACTAAACTGTGGAGCTTTGACTCTTGCTGCTGATTTGAATGGCAATGCTTCCCGTTTTAAGTATCAGTTGATGGCCTTCATCTTGAAGCACAAATGATTTTCTGATGTTCAAGTTTTCCGTGTCTTTTTCCCGTGTCACTTGAAATGCGTCCGTTTTGAATCACTGTGCTGAGACACGAGGAAAAAAATAAACGATCAGTAATCATTTCTGAACTTTCTATCGTCCGTTACTGGAAACAAAATTACTGCTTCCCGATCTCAATAAAGTTTACACACTCTTTTAGTCTGTGAACTGGATCTCAGGACGCGCGCTGTCTGTGGAAATTTGGCCAGGACTGGTTCCAGAATTAAATCACTGAGGCATTTTTGTCCCGTCCATTGCTTATCACTGATATTTCTAGCATGAATCCAGCATCATTCCCGAAACTTTGCAGCATGTATGTACGAAAAACGAAAGTTTAATTCAAATTTTGAACGGATTATAGCCTAGAAAACACACAAAGCGCGCTCCCATTATTATCACTAAAAGCATCACTCATCAAAGTTCATCGCGATCTCACAAAGTTCTATAATCAAGCTCTCTAAACTACACAATGAATCTATAATGAATTTACATCGCATCTGCACTTAGTTAGTCATCATGAGATGATTCACGAGCCGAGCGCGCAAAACTCCGGCGCTTTCAGCTGTGAATGAATTCTGAAAAACGACAACGCTTCTGATTGGCCATTGCGTTGAAGAAATCAACAGATATGTCTTTGATTGGATACATTGCTCAACGCTGCAAAAACACGTTGGATAGTTTTCCAGATCTTTTAATTGTGTTTGCTTTCATTTGAGGATATTTAGCGCCGTCTATACATATATACATACATACATACATATATATATATATATATATATATATATATACACACACACACACACACACACACACACACACACACACACACACAAACACAAACAAGTAGATAGAATAGTAAAAGAATATAGAAAGCTAGTGTTAGTGTGTTTTTTTAAGAAAAACAAGCAATGAATTGAGAGTGATAGAGACAGAGGGTCAAGTGTTTTTAAATAAAAAAGAAGATAAAATAGAATTAGAATAGAGAGTGCTAGAGTTAGAGGGTCAATAAACAAAACACCATAGAAGTATGTTTACACAAGACATCATGGACATAATTTACAAAAGGGCTTTGCATGACACAGTTGAGATCTCTCATCATAAGAAATGAAGGATGAAAAGCAAAAAAATACCAACATACTGCAGAAACCAAAGCATTCAAGACTGATGACATAACAGAGCTGAAGCAGGTTTGATCAGGTTGTTGTGCCCTCTACTGACAGCAGATAAAACACTCAAACACCACAGACATTATTCATAACTTATACATAACATGTCTGCATCATCATCATCATCCTTCTCTGATTCAGCAAACTAAAGCGGATTTATGAGTCAACAGATAATTAAACATTGTGGACACATAGTACCAATGATTAAGATTATAATTAATTTTAGAACTGTTACCTCACATAGAATATTTAAAAGAATTAATATATATATATTATATATATTAATATTTAATATTAATATTTAATATTAATATATACTAATATAACAAATAAATAAAATTAATATATGATGTTTATGTACATTTATTTGTATTTTCATGAGTTCAGAAAAACAGAGTAGAACAATGATAACGTATGGTAAAAAATAATAAAATCAACACTCAAATACATTAAATATTGTAAAAGTTGATCGCTTTTACTGTTTAGCGTAATTTGCATTTCTGAAGCATTTCCAGTGTAATTCCTGAGGTCAGTGTTGCATAATACGTTTTTGTTCTTGTAATCATGTGTACCTGCTCTGACTCACCGCTTCCCAGAGTGGGCGTGTCTCTGATCGCAGATGGGCGTGGCCGCAGGTGTGGGCGGGGATTAAAGCCCCTTTTTCCCTGGCGCATCGTTTGAGTCTTCCGGCGCATGCACTCTGTTAAACAGGTAAATCTCCTGTTTTACATCTCCTTTTTTCTTTATTCATGCATGTAATTACGCTGTTTTATGCACATGGTGCGAACATCTGAACTTTTAGCAGGTATGTAAAGCGTTTCATCTCTTTTGCTTATTAACTGACTTTATTGTAGACAAGCGTTCGAGTTATAAACGTTAAAAACCTGAGAACGACTGTAAGTGATCCGATCTGATGTGTTTTAGATTCGTTGCTATAAAGTAAGTTTATAACAAACCATATCTAGACAGCATTTTGGGCAGATTTTGATGTCTCGCTGTGTTTTGAGGCGCGTTTGTGTTTATTTCGGGATCTTGAGATGGGTTTTACCGGCAGCCGCGCGCTGGTCGATCATTACTCCATTAAGATAAGATGGTTCTGGATGTTTTTTTGGCCACAGGTGTGAGGTCGATGACCTCCGAGGCAGCTCAGCAATGCTGTCAGATCAGATCGATCAAACATTGACACGCAGTGACTCAAACATCCTGTGACTTTCACAAGACAGCACTGACATAAAGTAACAAAATATGTTCTCTGAACGTTCTAAAAACGTTATGTTCTCTGAACGTTCTAAACATCTAGTTTTTCCTGTTTATGCGATTCCGTTTCGTCATTTTGCAAACTTTTGAATGTGTGTGTAACATCAAACAGTAACATTTAAAATACTTTAGACAAAACATTTCAAGAAAAAATGTTACGTGAACGATATAAATAAGGTTTTTGTGCTAAAGTTTTGAGAGCATTATTAAAGACGAGAACGTTGAATGAATGTTCCTTTAATGTTACTTTAACAATAACTTTGAGAGCACCTTTGCAACGTTATGGGAACGTTCCCTGTATTACGATGGTTTTTGGACATGCACCATGGTAATAATATGGTATTCCTTGAAATACCATGGAATATGCATATGGTAATCATTCAGTACTGTGGTGTATGTGACCATGGACCACAAAACCAGTCATAAGGGACCATTTTTAAATTAGAATAATTTTTAAATTGAGATTTATACATCAGCTGAAAGCTGAATAAATCAGCTTTCCATTGACGTATGGTTTGTTAGGATAGGATCGAGATACAATATATTTGAAAATCTGGAATCTGAGGGTGCAAAAAAAAAAAAATCTAAATATTGAGAAAATCGCCTTTAAAGTTGTCCAAATGAAGTTCTTAGCAATGCATATTACTAATCAAAAATTAATTTTTATTATATTTACTGTAGGAAATTTACAAAATATCTTCATGGAACATGATCTTTACTTAATATCCTAATGATTTTTGGCATAAAAGAAAAATGGATAATTCTGACCCATACAATGTATTGTTAGCTATTGCTACAAATATACCTGTGCTACTTATGACTGCTTTTGTGCTCCAGGGTCACATATTTAAAAATACTGTGGTTTTACAGTATTACCACCACTAATACCACCATTCAGTAGTCAAATACTGGATGTGCCTGGTTGCCTTCCTTTGTGTTTTATAACATGAGTAAGCCTCAAATATATAAATATATAGGAATCTGTAATTCATTTTCTCAGTCTAGTGAGGGGAGAATCAGCATTTGACGTGAGAACGGCACAAACCGGTTAGACGGCTGTAGGGTCAGTGACGTGAATGAGCGAGGTGAACATGTTTGTGTGTGATGCAGGTTTCAGGGTGTGTCAAACACATTCACACTGAAACACCCATACTGGTGTGGGGCGTGCACTAAATAAACACACGCATTCACACTGAACCGCCCAAACGTTTGCGCTCTGAAGCTCATAAATACCCACCTATAGGTGCATGTACATGCATGTGTTTATGCCTTTATTCACACATGCTAAGACTGCAAGATTCACGTCTAGCGCTGGAAG
This sequence comes from Spinibarbus caldwelli, assembly GCA_039654775.1. Lineage (NCBI taxonomy): Eukaryota > Metazoa > Chordata > Actinopteri > Cypriniformes > Cyprinidae > Spinibarbus > Spinibarbus caldwelli. The sequence goes on along the minus strand of CM077260.1, from coordinate 1,561,803 downwards.
TAGAAGAGTTTGCACACATGCAACCATATGCAGTTTCAAAATAAACAGATTTCACTGTTTTATGATACAGGGTCGCAATGAAAATATGCATGAAAAACATATCAGAAAGTGTTTGATTCATGCACTGATAATCTTGCTTTTGTTGTTTTATTCACTATTGCATTTTATAAACAAACCTCAAGAAGGTTCATTTATAGCAGCAAGAAAATGAATTTACCTGTGATTTAGCTATTTATTTACTTTATTATTATTATTATTATTATTATTATTGTAAGTTTTGTTGTCCTGTATAATTACTTATTTTTTTCTCAATCAGAGGCAAAGAATTTATCATCTTTAGTGGTTTAACTATATGCCTTGTTTGTTTGTAAATTTTTTAAAGCATTCAATTAAAAAAAAAAATAGTTGGCAACACATCTAATTTTTTCTACTGAAATTTTTGCTATTGAGATCATGTGCCAACAGTTTGACAACTGTTTTAAATGCTTATTGCATACTGTTTTACAGTTTGCAATTAATATATATAATATTTCACTCTTAAGGTTTGAAACAATTTATTTTATTTATTTTGGTGAACTATCCCTTTAATGTTTATTTTTTTAAATAAGTGAAATGATACTCTAAAACTGCCAGCAGGTGGCGGTAAATGTCTTCATCATTCATTTATTCATTCATTTATTCGATTCGTTCAGACGGCTGATTCATTCAGGAATTAAGTTAACGGCTCTCTCAATGAATGAGCCTTTGAATCATTGGTTCACACGATTCATTCAAAACGAGGATTCATTCAGAAACTAAACACTGCTATGTTGCTAAAATCACATTTAAACGTGTGATATTCGTGACAAAAACATCACTTGTATGATATCACTTATCGTGTGATATAAATATGAAACAAAAACACATACAGGGGCATTTTTTGCCCCAATATCTTGAATTTTAGGGCATACCTGCATTTATGGAGTTGTTGCCCTGCATTATATTTGTCAGCAGTCAATTGTATTAAATGTAAGATGATGTACAGGTCCTGAAACGGGGCCAGTTCATTAACTGGGTTAAAATATTTTAATTGCGTTATTTTTTTAATAACCATTTAAGTTTATGCATTATATTAATTATATTTCACACTTAATATTACCTTAAGTATTCAATATTGTATTTAGTCTTAATTTTAAGTGTTTTTGTGTTAGTTGTAGTGTATGAGCGATGGCAGCATCTCATCTTCTGGACGAACGAGAAGATGATAGACCCAACGGCGGCTACCATGTGATGGTGACGATCGATGATAGGCCACGCCCCCAGGACACGCCCACTGGACGGACACGCCCCTCTATGGTCAAGTCCAGTGGAGATCAGGTAGACGACAAGTCAGACGACAGCAAGCAGACGCGTTTGGCGCGGAGTTTCCGTAAAGCCTTGCGGAAAAACCAGGACTACGTTCGCATCACCGTCCCAAAGTCCAGCGGCTCTCGGCTACCGTCGGAATGGTGGAAGACGGGAATCGCCTTCATCTGGGCCGGATTTAACCTTGTCCTTACTACCGGCATGATCACCGTCGTCCACGAGAGAGTACCGGATAAATCCATCAGCCCGCCGTTACCGGACAAGTTCTTTGATTATGTGCCGCGCGTGGAGTGGGCGTTTTCTGTCACCGAGGTAAACGGGATGATCCTCGTGGCTCTGTGGTTCATTCAATGGCTCTTCCTCAAGCACAGGTAAGCGTTCAGTGTAGGGCTGTCAAAAAAAAATTAATTCCGAATATTCGTCGGATTTAAAATAAAAATCCACATTCAAGTGTGCATCAGGAAGCATCATCAGTGGCGCACGAGATGTGATGACGATATAGGTGTCGTTGCATTTTAATGCTTTTTTTTTTTTTTTAATTTATTTATTTTTTTTTATTTATTTATTTTTTTTAGCCTATCCAGTTGAAGCCACTGGATGCTAAGCTGCTCATTCAAAATATTGCGGAAAAAGAGAACATCAATGTGGAGATGATGTCGTTTATGGCGAAACTGAAACCAAGCCGTTCACACAGAACGCATATTTATCACATTTTCTAGAGGGACATCTATCAGCATTGCACTCGCGTCTCGCACAAGAGAGCTGCATGTTTAGAAAACCGTGTAAAATTAATGTAAGTTCAACTTTTAAAAAACATGTCTCAAGACTCTATGGCGGGTTTTCCCGTCCCACTGCATCTCATGTTTTTAAATAGAAAAAGTACTCTTTGTGATTGGTTTTCGGTCTTGAACTATATACATAAATACATGATGCTGTTTTGTTTCTAATTGTTTAAGCAAGTTAATTAATTATATATGGTTTATAAACATAATTGATAAACATTATGAACTGTTTTCAAAGATAGTCATGTTATTTTATTGCTTTGAAGAAATGTGCATTAGTAATATTTTGCTCGATGCGCCCTCTTGTGGCCTCAGGAGAGAAGCCAAACGCTTTTTTCCCCCTGACTGAAATTATGCCTTATAAATTTGAATATAATTTGAATATTGATAATATTTAAGTACAAAACTCGAATTTAGTTTTTCAGCCATTTTGACAGCCCTAGTTCAGCGAGAGGGGCTGTGAGATTAACAAATAAAACTTAAATCATGATATGGCTTAGTGCGATTATTAAATCATAAAGGCTGTGATTTAATTAAATAAATAAATGCGCTGTGTGTTTCAGCGTGAAGTGCGTCACTGTGTTCATTTACACGTGAGCAGCTCATGATCCAGTGCTTTTAGTATCTCGGTTCACAGTAAATGCTGCTTTATATGAACTCCATCTGCTTCTGAGTTTGAGTGACTTTTAACATACATTTAGAAACATAACATGCACCGAACATCTTCACAAACTTGTAATAAGAAGCACTTATAAACCGGATGTTGTCAACGAAAAAGCTTGATGGTTTAATATATGCAAATAAAGAAATTAAAGACCATTAGAGCCATAAACATTAGTATTACAATTTTACAGGTGTACTGTAAATTAAAAAATCTTAAATACTTTTTTCTTTTTTTTTTTTACTTTTTTATTTTACAGTGAAATAATACAATAGTAATACTCTTAATTTGATTTATATTTTTATCATTCATTTATATTTTTAATGTTTTTGAAAGAAGTCTCCTCTGCTCACCAAAACTACTTTTATTTGATCAAACAAACAAAAAACAGTAAAACCGTGATACTGTGAAAATTTAAAATTCTTTTTCTGTGTGAATATGTAGTAAAATGTCATGTTTTTTGATGCAAAGCTGAATTTTCAGCATCATTACCACAAAAATATTGTGCAGCACAACTGTTTTCAACATTGATAATAATCAGAAATGTTTCTTGAGCAGCAAATCAGCATATTAGAATGATTTCTGAAGGATCATGTGACACTGAAGACTGGAGTAATGATGCTGAAAATTCAGTTGCGCATCATAAAAATAAATTACATTTTTACATTTATATTAAATTACATATAAACACTTATTTTAAATTGTAATATTTCAAAATATTACTGTATTTTTGTATATAAATACAAATAAATAAATGTAGCCTTGGTGAGCAGAAGAGACTTATAAAATCTTAATTATTATAAACTTCTGACCAGTAGTGTGTGTTTGTGTGTATCCGTCACAAAAATTTTGGTGCAATTGTGCAGCCCTACAAACACACTGTAATTTAAAGTTGCATTTTAAATCACAATTTGTTTTCTCCCATTTGTGCAGCCATATGTCTTGAAGCTCTTTGGAGGAAATAGACAGTTTACTGTAGATTAGGTTAAGTTAGTAGCATTTCTGCTTTCAGTTAGTTACTCCCCAACACTCCTTTCCAATAAACTTACAAAAGACATGTTCTATACAGTTGCAAATATAAACTCCGTATACTCACTCCATCCCATGATTCCTCCTCCTCCCGTTGTGTTGACAGGGCCATCGTGGGCCGAAGGTTTTTCTTCCTGCAGGGAATGTTGTATTTGTACCGTATGGTGACCATGTACATCACAACTCTTCCTGTTCCCAGCATGCACATGGAGTGTGCCTCGAAGGTCAGTGCTGCTCGATAAAACATATAAATGAGTGAACGATTATCAGCACTGTAGTGTCTGCTTGGTCTTTAAGAAAGGGTGTGCAAATAAAAGTCATGCAATACTGTTATAATACGTCTTTATAGACGTTTAGTGCATTCAAAATAAATGCAGATCAGTGTTTATTACTTCACTGTATTGTACGTAAACTGGAAAGATGCCCATTGCATGTCTCTTGCATAACAACATTATGACAATTTCACCAATATTGGCTGATATTTAGCCATTTTGAGATGATCATTACTGCATGGTTAATGTACAATTTCTTTTTCAAAATATTTGCAGATAAATTATGTAAAATATTTTACGTAAAAAAATAACTTGTATTCATTCTATTCTACAGTTAATTTGTATTACATAAGATGTACAATAAATCAGCCAGCTTTCTGTCTAGTATTGGTATTAGCTGTTGAAAAACCAGGATTAGTCAACAACTGATTCACTGAGTCTAAAAAGCACATAATGAATCAAAGATCAAAATATAAGGGCTTCATACACAATAATTGCTAATATAGGGTGTTAAAGGCTCATAAAACACTTTCTGAGATTTTAACACAGGTGTTTGATGCATATCATAGAAGGGCTAATCTTGAGCTTTTTTCGTCTTTAGTTTAAAATCCTCACCAGTATGTGACATTTTCTCACATTAAATGACATAGACGATTCAGTAGTGTAACCGGTCTTTAATGCACTTTGATATAACTGAAACGGCTTATATAAATACTGTGAAATAAGTCCTAAAAGTTATTTCCGATGCAGAGTACAAATGCAAATGGCTCTGCATTTATTTGTGCATTAAATTATAGCTGTCACAAATGAAAGCTTATTTCTGCCACTGAATAAAAAAAATTGTGCAGTTTTATCTCACAATTCAGACTTCTCGCAATATCTCACAATTCAGACTTTTTTTTCCCCATGAACTTCAAGTTGCAAATTTACATCTCGCAATTCTGACCTTTCACAGATTTTAGTTTACATCTTGCAATTCTGACCTTTTTTTTCATATTTTTTTTGTCATACATCTTGCATTTAGTAACTTGTAACTGCAAGATATAAACTCACAATTCAGACATTTTTCTCTCATATTTGCAAGTTTATATCTTACATTTCAGACTTTTTTTCTCAGAACTAAGTTTACACCTTGCAAATAAAAAAATTGTAAAAACTCGCATAAAGATGTAAACTCGCAATTCAAACACTTTTCTCAGAATTGAGAGTTTATAAGTTATAAACTCCCAGTTGCAGGTTTAGATCTCGCAATTCTGACTTTTTTTTTGACATATCGCGATTCGCAAATAATAACTTGCAATTGCAAGATATAAACTCGCAGTTCTCAAAAAAAAGTTTTAGGGGCGGGGTTAGGTGTAGGTCATTCGTACAAATTCATACGAATTGTGCAACTCGTAAAATACATATGATTTCACAAAAATCGTATGAATTTGTACGAGTGAGGTCGTACGAATTTGGGCTGGAATTAAGTTTTAAACTTGCAGTTGTGAGAAATAAGTCAGAATTGTGAGATTAAAAAAAATTTTACTCCATAACTATATCAAATGTATCAGCCATGATGTATTTGTTATTTTTCTTGTGTGCAATCATGGGAAGCTTTGGTGCTTTTATCTCATTATCTCTTTTATGTTCGGTCTGCTTCTCTCTGTAGCTCTACGGTGATTCTCACGGCAAGATCAAGCGTGTTTTGAAGCTACTGTCTGGAGGAGGTTTGTCCATCACTGGCTCTCATCTCATGTGTGGAGACTTCCTATACAGTGGTCACACAGTCATGCTGACCCTCACCTTCCTCTTCATCCAGGAATGTGAGTATGAGGAAAGCAGCATCATCATCATCATTTCCATCGGGTCTCAGTCCACTTCGCATTCACACAGTTTTTTGTTTTAACTCTGTTTAGGACAGGTTATGTTTTGAAATGAGATGTTTTGTGTCGCAGATTCGCCCCGCTCGTGGTTATGGCGTTGCTATCACGCGATGTGCTGGTTGCTAAGCGCGGTGGGCGTGGTCTGCATCCTGATAGCGCATGAGCATTACAGCATAGACGTAGTGGTGGCGTATTTCATCACCTCACGCCTCTTCTACTGGTACCACACTATGGCCAACAACCAGGTAAAAAAAAACAAAAAAACAAAGCCTATAAAAACTGCATATTTCAACTTACATTCCATATTCTTGCATGGAATCTCATGTGGAACATGCAAACTTGATGAGATGCAGCTGCACGATGAGACGATTAATGATAAATATTCACCTGGTATGTTAAAAATCTGGGAACAGTCTTTATGGCTTGGGTCAAATCGAGCTTAATTGGATTCATTACAGTCTAAAAAGACACTATGAAAAACAAACAACAAAATCAGGTAAAATCTATGGAAGCTATGTTTATATCTATGTTTCCACCATGGAATAAAAAACAAAAAAAGGTAATTGCGACTGCGATCTCACAATTCTGATTCCTTTTTTTCTTGTAATTCTGAGAAAAAGAGATATTCTGAGAATTGTGAGAGATTCATTCAGAATTGTGAGAGCTGAACTTGCAATTGCAAGAAAAAGTTATAATTCCAAGATCATGGGTTTGATTCCCAGCTAAACTTTGCACCAAAAACTGCACAAAATACATCAAAAAATAAACTTTTTCAGTTCTGTGCAGCTGCCTTTAATTGATTCGCAAGCACCAGATTTGCATAGTTTTGTTCTATTTATTTATTTTTAGGTTTATTTGACAGGGACAATGCACATCAATAATACATAAATGTACAATGTGCCAGAATTAGCCAGAAGGCTATTTTGCATCTGCAGTCCCTGGACGGATGGTAAAATTGTCACTCTAAAAATATAAAACAGTTAATCAATACATAATAAATACATGCTTCAAAATACAAATAAAATTTACACCATCCCTAAAAAAAATTAGCATCCACTTAAAAATGATACTATACCTAGAACCAACTTATCAATACCAGTTCACTTAAAAACTAGTGCTGTCAAATGATTAATTGCGATTAATCGCATCCAAAATAAAAGATTTTGTTTACATAATATATGAGTGTGTACTTTGTATATTTATTATGTGTATATATAAATACATAAACACATGTATGTATATATTAAAGAAAAATATGCTATGATTATATATTAAGTATATTTATATATATATATATATATATATATATATATATATATATATATATATATATATATATATATATATATAAATATATATATATATATATATATATATATATATAATATAAATGTATATACATGTAAATATTTTCAAAATATATACTGTATGTGTGTGTGTATTTATATATACATAAATAAACACAGTACACATACATATAGTATATGAACAAAAACTTTTATTTTGGATGTGATTAATCGCAATTAATCGTTTGACAGCACTATTAAAAACATCCAACATAACAATCCAACTGTCAGACAAAATAACCTACATTGTATCACTAATCCATAATATCAATATACAGGCAAAGAGAATGTAAGCGTACAGACAAGTAACAGTAGCCTTAATCATTCAATCAGTACTCAACCAAACAACCTCATGTATGTAGCTTAATATGTTAAGGTTGCAAAATTTGTGGATTGTTAATGGCTGCTCTCCTGATTTTGCAGACTTTGAGAGGATCTCCTCACAACTACCTAAACCGGACGTGGTGGAACCGCGTGTTTAACTTCCTGGAGAAGAACGTTAAGACGACGGTTCCCTGCACGTTTTCATGCCCTCTGTCGCTTCCGTCCGCGTGCTTCAAGAACCCATGCAAGAGCTACTCGATAGTGCAGAGCGCACGAGACGAATGACGTCACAAAACACTACGCAAGCAGATCGAGGTCCTGTTTACTTGAAGCACAGCTTTTACATGCTTTTGATGGAAGAAAATGCTTTTGTGCGGTTCGTCAAGAGTTTATCCATAAACACGTGCTGCCCAGGGTTTGTTCCTTATAGTATTGTTTTCACACTGTGCTTAGACATAATTAAAATGTTTATTCTAATAATGTTTCTCAGTGAAGGATTGTAAAATGTGTATTGTTTATAATTGTATAGTTTTTATTTTTATTTATTTGTGCATTACCTCGTAAAGATGTTAGTTGTTTTACCAGTATCACCAAAATAAATATTTTCTTCAATTTTAGAAAAGAGTCTTATTTTACAAATGTGATTTTATGTTTACATTGATGCTTGTGCATGATGACTTGGGTAAAGTTGGTTTTATATTCGGACTTCAGCATTCAATTATTTTAACCACAATACATTGGACATTCAGCGGACATTCGCAAGTAAATATGACATTAAAACAATACTTGCCCATTTTGATCGATTGTGAAAAAAATGTAGTATGTTGACAATGATGTCGCTGATTAGAATTTTATTGCACATATAATTAGAAAGTTATTGAACGCGGAAATGTGTGAATGTTGTGAATGTGCGAATATAAAACCAACTTTACCCAAGTGTGCATGATGTGACCTCAAAACTGATATAAAATCTACAAAAATAACTGAATAAGTTGCTTTTTTGTAATTAATTTAACTGAGAGTGCACTGAAAAAAAACAAGAAGTTAAATTTAATTCATTTTTATTTAGCAAGTTTTTGCACGCATATTTTTTTAAGTAAAATTTAAATCTAGAATTAAGTAAAATCTACTTAAGTTATGTAAAATTAGCAAAGGAAATAAGTAAATTTAATGTGGCCAGGTAGAGTTTGATGAGTAATTTCTACTTAATTATTTAAGTTTACCCGGCAATACTCAAGTACATTTCACTCAGTCACGGTTTGTAAACTTTATTCTAACAACATAGCACTGAAAAAAATTTGCCTATTAAGCATGCAATTAAATTACAATCACGTATGCAAGCAACTAGACCGCTCATTATTCTTTTTGAAGCAATATGTTGATTCAATATAATTATTAACTCCATGAACACAGAGATCTGAATGCTTGGCACATGGTACACAATGACAGTGACAATCAGTGGATAGTGTTTGAATATGAATGGGTCATTTTGAGTAAAAAATGAACTCCAGATGTCACAAAACAGCAAGTTACTTAACCTAACAACAAAAGCAACCATAAAACAGTGTAAATACCTCTCGAAAACAGCAAAAGAATTGACCTTATTAATTATTCATGCCCAAGTGCATGATGGGAACAACGGGATCATGACGTTAATATTTACTTAAGCAATCTTTTTAAAAATAACAAACATTTCCAAGTAAAATATACTTATAACTTCAAACTTTAAATTTTACAAGCTTAAATTTAGTACTAATATTGAATTTACTCTTTTTTTTTATTATTCTTGTTTGAACTAAATTATTTAATGTAGAAATTACATTTGTTTTTCTGTAGTATTTACTTCAGAAAATGTGAGTTTTAAAATAGTTTTAAACACTGAAACAGTTTCATAAAAACATAAATACTATACTGTGTTTTATCTATTAATGTTCATCATCGTTTTCCCAGAAAAACAATTAAGCTTTTTTCATTTGAACACGACGAGCTTTTTATTTACAACTCTGAAGCGTATCATCAAAGGCTGACCAGTTTCAAGTTTTAAACATCCTTTCGTAGCATATATACTAAACTTTTTTTATTTTATTTATTTATTTATTTATTTTGAGGTTATTATAATTACTCGGCGCAATTACTCGACACAAACGCATGGTTAGTTCAGATATTTATTCGCATTTCTTGAGGTGATTCACTATCGGTTCAACCAATCGTTCACGAGCAGAAAATCGCGTAATTTCGAAACGGAGCGACAACTTCTTGTTCTGAAAGTGAGTAGATCAGACGTTAGAATTCATTCAGGGATTCGTTAAACTGATTCAAACCAGGACGTGAGTGAAAATGAATCTTAAGGAGAAGCTGCTCAAATGAGTCATTTGTTCGTGAATCGGACACTGCGTTGCGATTGTTTTGTTCTCGCGCGCTTGCAGCTCGCGACAACTGGAAAACTCCACAGAAGAAGAACGTGCGCGGTCTTTTTATTATTACCACAGATCAATTCAGACTGACATTCAGAAATCGGGTAAATATGATTGTTTTTAATGTTGTGGCGCTGGAGAGTCCGCATCGCAGCAAACGCTGACATAACGAACTATTAAGAAGAGTTGAAAAACAATATATCAATCACCACTAACGCGATTGAAATCGAGTCTGTACGTGTAATATGATTAAAGTAATTTGTGTTTTTGAAGTATTTCATTTATGAAAGAATTAGAGAATCGGTGAAAACTTAGCCGCTGCGCTGAGCTCCGCTGCCGTTAGCGAACATTCCGTTGCTATGGCAACTGTGGAATCTTCGCGTGTTGGTGACGTCACAAAGGACGCTATATACAATTTGAGGCGCGTAGAATTTCTGCAGTTGAGTGGCAAAGAGCTTAGGCGAGTTTGAGGGAAGTTTTTACAACTGTAGACCTATACGAACACTTTATACACACCAGTTGAGTCTCTAGATACAGATAATAGACGCAAACAGACAGTCAGTTTGATAACTGTACATTGTTAAGGACAGATCTGTCAGTATCAGAACACCAGACACAATGTGTATAGAGGCGAGAGAGGTGCGTCTGGAGGTTTACCTCAATGGCGCCTTCTACTCCGGTGACAGTTACTTTGCTTTAGATGATAAAGATGTGCAGCTGGAGTTTGAGATCACCGATGCCATCTATGACCTTCTCGGCTGCAGCGCATCTCAAGACGTAGATGTGAAGCTGAAGGTCATAACGGACGATCAGGTCTCCGTCAGTTACTGCAGTCCAGGAGAGATGCACCTGCAGCTGGAGGTTGATGAGAATGAGGACATCTCAGTCTGTAAAGTCAAAGATTTGCAGCTGAAGATGAACAGGAACAACGGCATCTCAGAGCTGAAGAGCCCTACGCTGGTGTCTGAAGATCTGAGCGACCCAGCTGGAGCTTCAGTAGAAGAAGCCAGTGATCAGGGTGGCCTGGATGCTGAGGAGAACCACCCAACAGGTGAAGACATGCCTTATTCATGTGTATTCATGTGATTAGAGATGTTTCTGATAGTGTGTTATTATGTTGGCTTGATAAAGACTTATAACTGTTTTCCTCGTACACCCTAATTTTCCAAGAGTAACACCTCCTTGAGCTTTCAAGCTGCAACCACCAAATTTGGCAGAATTTTGTTGCTATATCTTTTCTAACTGATTCAGCTTATAGAATTCCTTTAGCCGACTTCTAAATGAGACCAAACACTGATAGATTCCATTTAAGGGGTGAAAACTTTTGCCAGTAATGACTCTTTTAGAGTTTATCCTATCTATCTAGCCTATCTATCTGTCTGTCTATCTATCTATCTGCTAAAACCTGCTGGAAACATGCCAGAAACAAGTAGCAGAGGACTCAAAGTGGTTTTAAAGGTCTGATTGGGTTTGATGTGGTTTCTTAGCAGTCAAATGAAGTTTAATGGGGTTTGAAGTATCTTTCTGATTTTCTCTGAATTCTCTGAGTAAAATCTTCAAGTTATTTTAAACTTTCTGATAAGGCTTTGGTCAAGCTTGTCATCAAACTTTACTTATCTAGTTTGTTTTCTTCATTTTTTAGAAAGCACTGCTGGGTGGATGTTCAAGAAAATGAGTGCAATACTCCAGAGAAACGCACTGGATGCTGTTGGGGAACCTGAAGTGGATTTGATTGATCCAAAGGAATCCCAGTGTGTCCCAGATCCAAGTGCTCCCGAGCCAGAACTTGAAATGGATCTGGTCAATACCGAGCAATTGTGTATCACTGAACCTAAAGTGGATCTGGTTGATCCAGAGGAATTGTGTGCACAAAGTCCAAGCGTTCCTGAGCCAGAAGCTGAAGTCACATCAGAGCTTTCAAGGTTGGAAAACTGCATCCCTCTAAATGTGCTCCAGCTGGAGGATTGTTTGAGGCAATGTACACTGCCCAAGACTCCTGTCACTGAGGTCTGGCCCAGGGTCTTCATTGGAAATGAGTAAGTCTACCAATATAAATTGTCTGTTGAATTAATAATGTATTGCAGGAGTATCAAACACAATGATATTTCTCTTCCAAGTGCTTTCATTTCATTGCAAATCCTCTTTAGTGAAAAACTAACCCAGGCTGTTGTGTTCTTGTGCAGAGAGATGGCAAGGGACCGAGATAAACTGAAGGAGATGGGAATTACACACATCCTAAATGCTGCAGAACCAAAGAAGAACCTGAAGTTCTTGTTGGGAATGGCAAGCGAGAAAGACCTTCTAGGAACGGTCAATACAGGGTCCAGATATTACAGAGGCTTGCACATCACTTACTGTGGCTTGCCTTCATCGTACAGACGCTGTTTTGACATCAGCAAGTACTTCTTGCCTGCTGCCAGATTCATTCACAAGGCCTTGAGGAACCGAACGAGTAAGAGCTGACACACACATACACACCCACACACTCCATTTCTCATCTTTTATCAAGTGTCCTACAGTCTATGAATGAGTTTTTTGATCTTCTGTCTGTTTGTCTTTCCTCAGGTAAGGTGTTGATTCACTGCACACAGGGCCTCAGCCACTCAGCGACTCTGTTTCTGGCCTATCTGATGATCTGCCATGACATGATGGTAGAAGAGGCCTTTGATCACGTCATAAAGGTGAGATGCATCTGGCCTTATTTTGGCCATCTGAGGCAGCTGGCGTTCCTCAATGCCGACCTTGTGCAGCAGCGAAAACTAAAGCTGCAGGGCAAAAAACCTGGCAGAAAGAATCAAAAATGGCAGATAAAAACAAAATAGAGCACAGATAGAAAAAAAAAAAATTAAAAAATGGTGCACAGATAAAAACATAGAGCACAGATAAAAAAAAAAAATAACAGAGCACAGATAAAATAGAGCACAAATAAAAAAAATGGTGCACAGACTTAAAAAAAACAAAACAAATAAATGGATGCACAGATTAAAAAATGGTGCACAGATAAAAGTGCAGCACAGATAAAATAGAGCACAGATAAAAAAGCAGAGCACAAATTTTAAAAAGTACAAATAAAAAATAGAGCACAGATAAAATATAACACAGAGAATAAAGTGCACAGATTAAAAAAAAAACAGAGCTCAGATAAAATGGTGCACAGATTAAAAAAAAAAATAGATCACAGATAAAAAAAAGTGCAATGATAAAAACCACAGCACAGATAAAAAATGTTGTTTAAAAACAGGTGCACAGATAAAACCAAACGGCACACATAAAATATATGAGCAAAATGAGAATAATTATTCAATAATTACAAATACTTAAAATTTATTAAATATCTAATATTTTGTAAAGCGTTGTTTTTGTAAGTGTGTCTGATTTCTGACTTCCATCATTCCTAAGAGCAAATACCGAGCTTGTGTTGAAAATAAAACGTGTTTTATTGAGGCCGGGCTTGCATTATATTAGATGTTTCCTAAATGTTTTTTCTCAGTACATATAATCAAAATACAATATTACCACAAACAGTACAACAAACCATTACATATGCATTTCTCCATGGTAATATGCTGTAAATATATTTAAAATGCTTATACATGGTTTTTTATGACATCCGGGACTCTTACTTTATTACTTATGGCATGATTTAAAGTTCATAAATTGATCATTTATTTGACTACTTTTTAATAAAACAATATACAATAATGAATAATATTAAAAATATATTTATATAAACAAGTTCTATAATACACTCTAAAATCATAATAATATTACTACTAATACCTCCTACTTCCGTTTGTAAACTATCACTGTGACATTTTAGGACACCATAAAAATGCTATTTTGGAAGTAATTGCTGTACATTTATGCTGAAAATCTGGAATAAAAATGCAAAATAAAATAATCTGGGTGTCACGCTATGCTGTTCAGGGAACACACTGGAGGCACGAGGAAACGTTTAACAGTCTTTAATCAAGGAAACACTGGGAGTAATCACAACAGGAGCTTGAGCAACACACGTAGTAAACAAGTAGACCTGACAAACACTAACTGAACAGACTGGGGCTTATAAACACAGGATAATGAGGGACAGACAGGTGCGGGGAATCAACTAATAATCAAACTAAACAAGGACAGGAAGGTGACCAAATAAGGCAAAACAGGAACTGAAACACATAACAAAACAGGTCCAATCCTGACAGTGGGTTTAATAAAAATGTCCAGCGTAAAGTATGAGACACGTGGATCGATGTGTAATCAGCACTTTAATAGGAGAAAAACCAAATGTTTTCAAAAGCACAAAGCATCAATCAGCAAATGTGAAGAAGTCTGTTCCTTCATTTTACTGGTTGAATTTAGTAACGGCCGGCCAGCCTGTGTTGGAGCGGATCCAGTCGAAATAATGTGCCACTTTAGTGTAGACGCCAGGATGATTGGGTTCACTGCATTTATTTCCCCAGCTCACTATTCCCCACACATACGACAAACCAGATGCATCTGTGCACACCAGCGGCCCTCCGGAGTCGCCCTGACACGAGTCCACCTTCCCCTCCAGGTCACCTGACACGGAGAACAACCAATGACAGCTTTATTCAACAGTGATGCTTCAAACGTAGCACGCTGGTCAAAATTGTGTAAATGCAACACCCAGTCCAAACATGCATAAAAACACTTTTACAAACCAATTGCAAAAGTTTTATTGAAAGTATATACAGTAGCAGTGTTGGGTAAGTTACTCTAAAAAAATAGTTAATTACTAGTTACTAATTACATCTTCAACAGTGTATTTAGATTACTGTACAAATTCCTCTCTCCAAAAAGTATTTAATTAGTTATTACTAATTACTTTCTAAATCCTAAATCAACCTTGACAAGTTAATGATACAAGGATAGACATGAAACATTCTTTTAATTCTTTTAAGTAACTAAATAAATTATTCTGGTCACACTTTAGATTGGGGTCCAATTCTCACTATTAACTAACTATTAACTATGACTTTTGCCTCAAAATACTCCTAATTACTGATTATTAATACTTAGTAAACTAGTTAAGTTTAAGAATTGGGTAGGATTAAGGATTTAGAATAAGGTCTTGCAGAATAAGACATTAATATGTGTTTTTTTTAAGTAATAACAAACAGCCAATATCCCAGTAATATTCATGCTAATAACCAACTAGTTAATAGTGAGAATTGGACCCTAAAGTGTTACCAATATTCTTATTAACTCACCAAAGTATTTAAAGTGTGAAGGGTACATAAAAAGCATACATTTTAAGGTTAGACTTTAAATTTTGATGTTAAATCCACTATTGTATTGTATATAAATGTTCTACAGTCTAAACATAGTATTAAGTTCAATTACATAAGTAGCTATAATTAAATTACTGAAAAAATAAGAGTAATCCCTTACTTTACTTTTTCAAGGGAAACGTAATTAAATTACAGTAACTAATTACTTAGTAATTAGTTACACTCAACATTGTACAGTAGTATAATAAAGTAAAAAAAGTTTAAAGAATAATATATTCAATGCAATTAACAAATCATGTTACTTCACCAATACTATATTGTGTTACTTCGTAAAGTAACTAATTGTGTTCCTTAGTTACTTTTAATGAAAAGTAATATTATATGTTATTTTTTCTCATCTGGTCTGGGCTTGCTTGTTTGTTTTTATATAAAAAGTTTTATTTTTGGCAAATGTAAAAGCCCTTTCACACCGAAAGTTAAATGAATATGCCTCAGTCTGAAGGAAATGTAAATTCACGTCTGTACCGAATCAAACAAACCTTTCAGCTGTGCTGCCAGGAGAAGAAAGTTTAACACTCTTCAGCAATTAAAAAAATTAAACACAAATGTTTTGTTCATCTGAAGTCATTTTTGTTTATTAGTATGGTTGAATTGGATTATCGAAGGTCACCAGCAAAGACATTGGTTAATAAATTAGGATTAAACACATAAAGGATATTTGTGTTATTTAACATTTAATTATTGCAGGTTTGCATTTCACTATTTGTATTGATTGTGAGGAATACTGAATCTGTTTTTGTGCAGGTGAGATGAGTAAATGCATGTTCATATTTAGTCTAGAACTACAGTAAGATCATGTTCACACACAACGTCTCTGCACATACTCCCAATTTCTCTCAAAATGGCAACACAAGAGCTGTCAGTAAATACATGGGAAACAAAGTAACTGGAATTACTTATTTGAAAAAGTTACTCAGATATTTTCTTGTAAATTAAAAAATAATGTGTTACTTTACTAGTTACTTGAAAAAAAGTAATCTGATTACATAACTAGCGTTACTTGTAATGTGTTATCCCCAACACTGGTTATTTTACATTGTAGTGCTTGTTTTGTTTGCTTTATGGAGAGCTTGCTTAATCAAGCCAATAAAAAAAGTTTCTTTTTATCATATAAATGTGCATGAAAAATGTATACAGATTCTTAAAACTTATCCGAGATCAGGTAAAAAAAACACAGGCACTGATTACAATAGTTATGCACAAAGTCACGTTTACTGAAATCACGTTACTTTAGCAATTTGATATGCGCTCCGAACTTCAATAGAATTGTTTGCACCACTTTTATGGTGTCTTTCTGCCTTTTTGGATCCATATTCTTTGTAATTGCTTGGAAAAGAGTGAGCGCTACAGTAAAGAAAAGAAAAAGTAAAAAAAGTACCGCATTTTCCAGAAAATAAAGCGCACCGTGTCAAAATTTAATTGTTGAGAGAGAAAAAAGTTGCATGAGTATGAGTCCCATTATATGATTGTGTTCCAAAATTTTTTAATTACTGTTAAATAAAACTAAACATTTACAAATAAACATTTTAGTTTTCCCCTCACAACAAATCCTTTACATTTAACTGTATTCAGAACAGAACAGGAATGAAAAAGTACAAACAAACATAAACTATTGTGGCATTCGTTATAAACAACAATTAAAAACACCAAGCCTAAACGTATTTATTTGATACGGTGTGTTGTCTTATTGAAAAACTGCTAAAACCAGGTTTTAGCTGGTCTTCCAGCCTGGTCATAGCTGGTTTACCAGGCTGGTTTTAGAAGGGGTTTGACCACTTGGGGAAGTCGTGGCCTAATGGTTAGAGAGTCGGACTCGTAACCTAAAGGTCGCGGGTTCGAGTCTCGGGCCGGCAGGAATTGTAGGTGGGGGGAGTGAGTGTACAGTGCTCTCTCCACCCTCAATACTACGACTGAGGTGCCCTTGAGCAAGGCACCGAACCCCCAACTGCTCCCCGGGCGCCGCAGCATAAAAATGGCTGCCCACTGCTCCGGGTGTGTGTTCACGGTGTGTGTGTGTTCACTGCTGTGTGTGTGCACTTTGGATGGGTTAATTGCAGAGCACAAATTCCGAGTATGGGTCACCATACTTGGCCACATGTCACTTCACTTCTTCACTTCACTTCTTCACTTCACACTTCTTTAGCTGGGAAACTAGCCAATCTGCATGGCTGGTTTTACCTTTTTTTTTAGCATGGACAAATCCAAATCTGAATATAATTGCATTATATAAACCACATTGGCTAAGTCGCACCACATTTTAGCTGATAAAAACTGCGACTTATATTCCAGGAAATATACGTCATACAGGTTTGGAAGAACATGAGGGTGTGTTTCATTTTTGACAAAACTATTCCTTAAAAATGAAAACAACAAGAGTATTGATAGACAGAACGCATTTTTTGCAGTGAGAGCCACCTTTTTTAAATTGTTGTCTATTAGCAGTGAGCGTTTTGTGAGTTGTTTATGTGCCCCGGCATCCTCACGTTTTTGCAGGAGCGCACTGAGCGCCTGAAGTTGAAAAAAAAAGCAACTCTGAGCAGAAAAGCGCCTGACGTCATTTGGGTTTTTTTTCAGTTGTCCAATCGAATGAATGGAAAGGCGGTCTTCTGTTGTGGTGACGAAAGATTACCGTTGCTTAGAAAATGCGGAGACTGCAATGATGGAGGGTTACCCGGAGCTGTATTTTTTAAGGTTTTTGCTAATATGACAGTTTACTTAACAGCAAAAACCAAAGATTTTAGAGTGCTCACGCTATAATTCTTTGATTAGACTGACAGGACAGCTGATTTGGTGGTTGCCTAGCAACATAAAAAAAACGCAGCGCACTGCTCTTTTTTTAAAAGTCACCAAAAAAAGGCAGTGCGGTGCGCCTCGCGTTTTCAGACCTAAAACATGCATTCGGTCTGATCAGGGCCTTTGACACACATTCAAGGCACATAATTGTTAAGCTGTCTAAAGGGTTAGGACACTAGACAATCCAAACCTGTTAGACATCACAGATAACGAAACGCTCGCATACCTGCACACTCCATTCCAGGGAGGAAACGGTCCTTGTAGTAATTCTCGCAGTCACCAACAAGCGTCACATTTGCCCATTTCAGAGTCGCTTCTGACGATCCAAACACACAGAGAGACGATGAGACTCTACCATATACTCCTCCTGATTTCTGTAGGTTGTGTTTGACAGGGAGCCGAACCTTTGCCCCAGCCGGAGATGGTGCAGGTGTCGTTGGGCTGGAACTGTTGGGTGGACCAGGGAATGCAGACGGCTCGGACCGCGGGATTGTCCTGCATGCACTTGTCTGAAAGATTCAGCTCCTCCAGCTGCATCAAAGCGATGTCGTTGGCATAGGTTTGTGGGTTATATTCATCATGGATGAGGATGTTCTTCACCGGAATGCTGTCGGTGGTCGACTGCTTGCGATGCTTCTTCCAGAGAGAGAACTTGATTCGGAAGGACTTTGGTTTGGGCCTAAAGACGTGCAAATGCATAACTGGTTCTCAGTGGCGGTTCTGTACAGATAGAACGAAACACGTGGTGATTGGTTGTACCTGACGCAGTGGGCGGCGGTCAAAACCCAGCATCCGCCCAAATACGCCCCTCCGCAGCGGATCGAACCTTCATCCTGAATGGCCACCTGCCACTGTATCTGATTCTGCAGGGCAAAGGTCACGCAGAGAGGTCAATCCTTACCTGCTGGCATTAAATTTCCTCAAATAGACTTTTAGATTTGCTGCCTAGTGTTATTTTGTCTGTTTAACTATTAAACTGCATTGATGTTATTGTTTTAGACTGACAAACTATTTTGACTCTTGCTCAGAGTGTTTGAGCTGTCTTTAAAATCTTTGTTGATCATGTGTGTGGATTGTTTGTTTGTTATACAGTACATCCTAGGGCTGTGTATTGGCAAGAATCTGGCAATACGATATGTATCATTGCGATACTGTAAGCAAGGCGATATATTGGGATATTTTTTATTTTAGGAATACACTCTTAAAAATAAAGGTGCTTCACGATGCCATAGAAGAACCTTTCTGTCTACATGGTTCCATAAAGAACCTTTAACATTTGAAGAACCTTCCTGTTTCACAAAAGGTTCTTTGTGGTGAGAGAAGGTTCTTCAAATTATAAAAAGGTAAGAAAGAGATGGTTCTTTAAAGAACCTTTGACTGAATGGTTCTTTGTGGAACCAAAAATGGTTCTTCTTTGTCATCTTTTGAAGGACCTTTATTTTTAAGAGTATAGGATATATTTTTAGGAAAGCTGTCATTATCCATACATACAGCATACATAGGCTACTCATGTAACGTGATATGTACTAGCTAAAAAGCAAATCTCAACTGCTTGATTGTTTATATCATTGCAAAATGTAAACTTTATTATTTCCCAGCTCTATATATAAGGTTGGATTATATCTTACTTTACTCGCATATATATATAATATATACTCGTGTAAAGCGATATATAATACATAGGAAATCTCAACAGCTTAATTATTTATATTTTTGCCCAGCTTTAATCTGCTGAATGCGACTATATCGATGCGACATGCGATAAAAGATCTTTTCCTGATTTTAATCAGTTTTTGTGGGGAAAAAAACACAAACTTTAACAATAATAATCTCAAGTACTGATTATGTGCTTTATTTAGTCCAATGTTAGTTTGGATGCCATTTTACATGATCGTTATAGCCATACTGAAAGGGACAATGGATAATTTACCTCACATATTGAAAATAAAGGAAAGGAAATATAAACGTTAAAACTATAAACTCAGCGTACAGTACACACATATATTATGTACACAAAAAATTTTATTTTGGATGTGATTAATCGCAAATAATCGTTGCCCAGCACTAATTTTAATAATATTAAAATGGTTTTATTTTAAAAATTTTATTATGTACTTCATTTTGTTGCAAATGTAGTGGCGCTTGCATAGAGAGGCTCCGCCCACGCTTTCTTCTGAATGGCTGTAACATTTGATTTTTCAAATGCGATGATCGACATCGGATTCTATTTCAGAAACGGTTTCTATTTCTGCAACGTAGTGGCTGGAACAACATCATCATCTAATGTGAGTTTGAAATGAATGTCATTTTGCATGATCTTTTTTAGCCATAGCTACTGAAAACGACAATGGATAATTTACCTCAGATCATTATAAATCATAAATGAAAGATGAACGTTAAAACTGTCAACTTAGCATGAACATACAAGTGTATTCCATAACAAAGACTGTTTCAGTCTCTCAATATGCGTTTATAATAATGCTAAAATTGTTTAAATTAGATTATGTACTATGCGAGTGCAGTGTGCTTGCATGGAGAGGCTCCGCCCTCACTTTCTTCTGATTGGCTGTGATTTTTCCATCATGTGATTTTATTTTATTTTTATTTTTTTGCATCTGTGACATTAGCATCTTGACTTGTAAAGTTGCTTTGAAACAATGTGAATTGTTTCACATTGTACAATATAAATTTGATTTGACTTGGTTTTAGTACTTGGTTCATAATGTGTTGCAATTTCATAAAGCATTGTTCAGTAGTTGTGTGTAGTATTGTTAAGTGTCTGGACTGACCGGTAAGGTCTCTTCCCATCCTGCTGAACGTTTCCAGCGTGAATAGTGATCGACCTGTTTGTACTCCATATTGGGAACGCCACACTGCAGCTGGCTCTCTGCAGACGAGCGCATTTCTCTGATCTCTGGAACAACATGAAGGTGAGTTATTATCTGTATGATTTCAAACCTGAAATCATGTGAATACACACTTAATCTTTTATTCCAAACACTTCCTATGCAAAAAAAATTAACGATATATATATATATATATATATATATATATATATGAGTTGAGAGACAGATGAGTTTTGACTTACCTGACATTGGATCGGAAAAAAGGTTTTCTACTCTCTTTACTACTGCTTTGTCAGTTTCTGTAACACAATGAAGAAAACACAATAAAACACTTTTTTTCTATAACAGAAACAATGTTTGATGTGTTTCAAGTCTGTACAGGGATGTTCCAATCACCCGATAGATTTGACCATTTTAAGATTACAAATTATATAATTTCATAGTTAACACTTTTAATTAGAGTTAACTAAAACAAGTGTTATTTTAGTGTCATTGATATACTTTTGTAGTTTTTGCTAATATTTTGAATTAGTTTTTATTTTTACATTTTCTGTCTTTAATTATAGTTAAAAAAAAATTGTATTTTTTTTTTTTTAAATGTTAACATAGTTTTTATTATTTATATTTTATTACATTTAGTTAATTTAGTATGTTACATTAAACAAAAATGAAAAATTTTGCCTTGGCAACTAGCTGAAATAAAAAGTTTGAAGTTTTTTAATATTTTATTTGATTATAGTTAACCTTTACTTTATTTCAAGCAACAAAACAAAATGTTTTTTAATGGTTATAGTTTTAGTTTTTAATTAGCAATAATAACCCTGACTGAAACCATAAAAACATTATTACTTAAAATAAAATGAACTGACATGACTACACAACTGAAACATTAACTTAAAGTACTACAAGAAGTTCAGCTAAAATTTAATTCTGATATCTGAGAATTTGATTGAATTCGCTTTCAGTCACTATGTGGTTGTGCATGAGTATAGTATACTTGTCAAGTGACCTTCTACAGATGTCTCCTACTTAATGTATAGGAACCTGTGAATCAGAGCGTAGTTCAGTTATGACGTCTTTGATTAACCTGATTCTACATTCAAGACCTGAATCCTGAATCTTTTGGTGTTTTTGAGCAGTAATGAGATCTCAAATGAATTCACTGACCATCGAGTTCATCTTCTCCTCCCAGACAGTCCCGGATTTCATCTTTGACGGCGTGTTGGGGAATACAGACACCCGATTTACAGTGGAACGCCTGGCCTTGACATTCTTCACACAACAGAAACAGTAACATCAGGATTATCAGTCTGCTTCTTGCCAGCAATGCTAAAAACACTGATTCATGTACCACTGAACACCCTTTATAAATATTGATTAATATCTTGAATGCACTGGATAAAAACATCAAATTCCAAAAGCATACACACGTGGTCAGAATTGTTGGTACCCTTGGTAAATATGATCAAAGAAGGCTGTGAAAATAAATGTGCATTTTTAATCCTTTTGATCTTTTAATTTAAAAAATCACAAAAATCTATCATTTCATTGGAGAATAAGAATTTAAAATGGGGGAAATATCATTATGAAATAAATGTTTTTTTTTTTCTCTCTCAAATACATGTTGGACACAGTTACTGGTACCCCTAGAAATTCTTATCAGTAAAATATATCTGAAGTATATTCCCATTCATATTCACAATTTTGAGCACTCCAGGGTGATTATGAACATGAAATTATCCAGCCATGGCTTCCTGTTTCACAGAAATATAAACTGGAGGGAAAACAAAGCCCAAATTCCCTTAATCATGCGTCACAATGAGAAAAACCAAAGAATATATTTCTGATGTGCAGCAAAAGATAATTGAGCTTCACAAATTAGTGAAGTGGCTTTAAGAAAAGAGCTAGAGCAGTGAAAATTCCCATTTCCACCATCAGGACAATAATTAAGAATTTCCAATCAACATAAAATGTTAGGAAACTGCCTGGAAGAGAATTTGTGTCTATATCGTCCTAATGCACGGTGAGGAGGAGAGTTTGAGTGGCTAAAGACTCTCCAAGGACCACAGCTGGAGAACTGCAGAAAATAGTTGAGTCTCGGGGTCAGAAAACCTTTAAAAAAAAAAAAAAAAAAAAAGGTCAAACAGCACCTACATCAGCACATGTTGTTTGGGAGGGTTTCAAGAAAAATTCTCCTCGCTCATCCAAAAACAATCTCCAGCATATTCAGTTATCAGACACGACTGGAACTTCAAATGGGACTGGCTTCTATGGTCAGATGAAACTAAAAAATGAGCTTTTTAGCAGCAAACACTCAAGATGGGTTTGGTGAACACAGGGATAAAAAGTACCCCATGTGTACAATGAAATATACTGCTGTATTGTTGATGTTGTGGGCCTATATTTCTGCTGGAGGTCCTGGACATCTTGTTTAGACACATGGCATCATGGATTCTATCAAATACCAACAGATAAAAGATCAATAAGTGACTGACTCTGTTAGAAATCTTATAATGGGCCATGTTTGGATCTTCCAACCGGACAATAATCCAAACACAAACCTCAAAAACAACACAAAAATGGGTCACTGAGCACAAAAGCAAGCTTTTGCTGATCATTCCAGTCCTCTGACCTGAACCCTGTAGAAAATGAGTGAGTGAACTGAAGAGAAGAAGCACCAACATGGAGCTGGGAATCTAAAGGGTCTGGAGTGATTCTGGATGAAGGAATGGTCTCTGATCTCTTGTCAGGTGTTCTCTAACCTCATCAGGCATTATAGGAGAACATTTAGAGCTGTTAAACACAAATGGAGGTTTCAAAAAGTATTGAATAAAAGGGTGCCATTAATTGTGTCCAATGTGTATTAGAGAAAAATATTTATTTCATAATATTTCCCCTCATTTTATATTCTTATTATCCAATGAAAGGTTAGATTTTTGTGAATTTTTTAAATAAAAGATCAAAAGGATTAACAATGAAGATTTATTTCCACAGCCTTCTTTGATCATATTTACCAAGGGTACCAACAATTCTGACCACGTGTGTAAATGTAAGTGATATGTTTGAGTTTTATATTTAATGTTTGTTTTTTTAATGTATTTTTTCTTCTGTATTTTGTACATTTGTTTTGCTTAACTTGATTAATGTTGTTTAAAGTCAGTTAATGTTTTAAGTATTATTAGGTTAGGTAAATTAATACATTTGCAAAAAGTAATTTGCAAATGCAGCGACATGAAGGGAACAACAGACAGGATTGTGAAAAACAGGAAGAGGAATGATGATGTCACAGACAGACAGGAAGCACAGACTCACTTTGGCAGCACATCTCGTCGCTGTTGTCTCCACAGTCATCAATACCATTGCAGGGTTTTCCATTAATTAAACACTTCCCATTCGCACAGAGAAACTTCTTACATTCACCTACACAGAGAAAACCCATCAGTGTGAGTGTGAAGGAAGTGTCAAGACAACAGATTAACATTAAACATTAAACTGATGACTGCATTTCAGAGCAAACAGCACCTGGAGGTTCCTCATAACACTTTAAAGTGGCCACCCCAGTTTTGATTGGCTCTGGATTATAGATCGTACACTCAGCCAATGAGAGCTCAGATCCCGTGCAGCAAACCCTCATACACTCATTTAACCGTTCAGCAGCTTCATCAAGAGACTCATATGTGATGCTAGATGCCGCCTCTGCTCCTCTGAGAGACAGAAAGAATAAGATAAGCAGTCGGTACATGTTGAGTTGAGAGAAAAGTGTTCAGGTGTGTTTACCTGTCGACATTCAGAGGGTTTCGGCAAACGACATTTGCTGCTGCCATATTCCAGCCGTTGCCACATACCGGCATTTTTCCCAACTTAGTTTTTATCTCCACCACTTTATTAGAGTCAGAGACCGACACTTCCACCTTTTCTTCCGCTGGACACAAATATTAAGGTTTACCGTAAGTTTCTTTAGAAAATTTTCTTTAAAGACCCAAGACATTGTTTTGAAGAGCCTTTAATGAAACAATTCAGATTTGTAGAAATGTGTCTCTGCATCAGTGTCTCAGCAATGGATGCTCTGCAGTGAATGGGTGCCGTCAGAATGAGAGTCCAAACAGCTGATAAAAACATCACAATAATCCACAAGTAATCCACACCACTCCAGTCCATCAGTTAACATCTGGAGAAGACAAAAACTGAAACAAATCCATCAAGATGTTTTTAACTCAAATACGAGTCCATAATCCATAATAACTCTTCCTCCAGTGAAAAAGTGTTCTGGTCTGAATCAGGAGAGAAGTCTGCACAGATCAAGCAGCGTTTACAAGACAAAACAGCTCTAAACAAATATGTGGCTGGATTTTGATGTGAGAGACAGGAGATGCACTTTTTCACTGGAGGAAGAGTTATTATGAATTATGGACTTGGATTTTAGCCAGAAGCAATGGTTTGAAGTTAAAAACGTCTTAATGGTGGATTTGATTCTTCTCCAGATGTTAACTGATGGACTGGAGTGGTGTGGATTACTTGTGGATTATTGTGATGTTTTTATCAGCTGTTTGGACTCTCATTCTGACGGCACCCATTCACTGCAGAGGATCCATTGCTGAGACAGTGATGGAACGATTCTTTTTTATTATTAATTTAATTAGGTGTAGTTTTAAAAGTTAAATTACAAACGTTTTACCTTGATTAAAGTTCATGTCTCACCTTTGCAGGATGTGCTGAAGTGTGAGAAAGTGGGCTTCTTGGTTCTGCAGGAGTTTGCATTGGCCTCACACATAGAGTAATATTCAGATCCGTCCAGCGTACAGGCTTTCATTTTCTGCCGCGGACATTTGTATGGCATCTTACAGACACACTGTCCTGCGATGCATTGCCTCCATGGAGGACAGAACACTTTAGAGCAGGACAACCGAGTGTATTTCTGATCCAGACATTGGGCCGGACCCAAGATATCCTCATCAGATACTCTTGGGTGATTGAGCTGTGAGTAAACAATGGGCTTGAATGCTTTTGAGGCAGTTTGGGGGTTTGGAGTTGACTGAGGAATATTTATAGGGAAATTAACTGTGTTTTAGAGAAAAAAAATGAACAGTAAAAACAACAACGTGAGATTCAATCGTCTATAGTCACACAGGTTTAGAAGGACACGAGGGTGAGTTGATGAGAGTTTTCATTTTTGAGTGAACTGTCCCTTTAAACTAGAGGAAGACAAGTCACATAGGTTGCAGATATGACTAATAATAATATACAAAATAATGGTTGCAGTATTTTCTTATAGCTACACTAAGCACAGAGGCTTTTTTCTGACCTGTATTGTAAAATATTCATTATTCACTGTTTTTATATTGGTGGTTAAAATGATGAACAACACCAACCGTATTTTGTGTCTGGGTGTGCAAAAAAGAAAAAAATTATTTTGTTATCATCATTTTTGTAAAGAATTCTCAAAGTCATTAAGCTGTTTGAGTGTATTGAGAATTAATAATTAAAAATGAACCATAAATTCATAAAAAAATTTGCAATCTGTCCTCATCCTTCAACTCAGGAGTCCAAAGCATGTTGGCTTCATGTATAAATTATATATATATATAAAAAAAAAAAAATAGTGCTTTATTGTGAAATACTGCTTTCTTGAATGTGTTTCCTACACTGCAAATGTTTTTCTTATTTAGTATTTTTGTCTTGTTTTCTAGTATAAATATCTAAACATTCTTGAATCAAGATGCATTTACTTGACTAATAAAAGGACTTAAGATATTTCTTGTTTTCTGAAAAAAAAAAAATTAAAAATTAAATTTTGTTGGTTTTTGCTTAAAACAAGCAAAAATATCTGCCAATGGAGTAAGAAAAATAATCTTAATTCGAAGCCTAAAAAAGATTATTTTTCTTGCCCCATTAGCATATATTTTTGCTTATTTTAACAAAATATTTTTTTTTCTTAAAACAAGACATAATATCTTAAGTCGTTTTACTTGTAAAGTAAATGCATCTTGATTCAAGAATTTTTAGCTATTTATACTAGAAAACAAGACAAAAATACTTAATAAGAAAATAATTTTTTGCAGTGATTTAAGCAAATCGTCAAGATAATTAAGTAATTTTATCTTAAATCAAAGTTTCATGTGCATGTTTTGTATTTATTTTTAATAAGCTGACATGTAATAAGTGGGTGATATTAGAATGGATCCTGATAACGCTGTTTATTTTGCGATGTCTTTTGCAATCCTTTACATTCACTGGAAAACAAGACCACTGTGATCAAGATTACACAGTGTAGTTGTCATGACTCATTTTCAGAGTTAATGAGATGAATTTCTCCATTAATCATTGAATGATTCATTTAATTTGATCAGATACACAAAAACTCACAGCGGTCTGGAAGAGAAGACACATGAAGAAAAAAACAGCCCTCATGATTCCTCTCTGTTCTTCTCTTCGTCCTTTTCCCGATTCAGTCTGATGACAAATGATTAACTGCTGTCAACAGATGCCTGACATCAAACTGAATCAGACAGAAGGGAGGAGAAAAACACCAGAGGGAGGAGAAAAACACGAGAGGGAGGAGAAAAACACGAGAGGGAGGAGAAAAACACGAGAGGGAGGAGAAAAACACGAGAGGGAGGAGAAACGCAGCAGCTTCTGCCCAGAAAGGTCAGAGCGGTTGGTACTGCGTCAATATCAGAGTTTTGGGTTAGTTGATAAAAACTGTTTATTCAGTCAATAAAAACAAGGCTACAGAAAGAAAACTACTCACATGAGCCAAACCAACAAAAAATACATACTGTCATGAAAACCAGAAGCCAGCAAGTGCATGAGCGAAAGAATCAGAAGAACTTTCTCAACCCTAAAAACTTTATTGAATAACCACTTCGACCTGTTCTTTTTGTGAATTAAACGTGGTAGTCAATGAACCAAGAGAGCGTGCTTGAAATTGTCCAGATACCCTTATATAACCTTTTGTCTGTCTGCATGTGTGCAAAAGAAATATACCAGCTAACGGAACATTCTCAGAACGCTCTGGCAAGGTTCTCTCAAAGTTATAAACAAAGTTTGTTTATAACTTTGTTGAAGGGAACATAACACACACAGTTTCACCCAATCTCATGTTAATCTTGAGTACCTATAGAGTAGGGCTGCACGATTAATCGATTCCTATTGTCATGTGCAACTTGTCAGTAAAGCCAGTTCTGTAATCAGAAGTAAATCTCCATCACGTGCTTTCAGAAGGAGCAGCATTTACTACACAGAGCCGTAGATCACTGACAGGCTACGCAAAGTAATCGCAGACGACATAATCGCACGATAATGAAATCGAAGAAATGGTTCCACGATTATGAAAGCTGTTTGCATAGCTTCTCAGTGAACTATGGCTCTGTGCAGTAAAAGCTGCTCCATCTGAAAGCATGTGAAAATACCACATTTAATAACGTTTTTTTACTCCAAACTCACTTCATAACGTCAGCCGAGTGTTTGAAATAAATCCTTCTGTGAGATGATGTGGCTTCTTACACAGAATAAGGCACGCAACATATTTCATAGTATTTTAAGCAGTGATTAAAGGCATTGCGATATTATATATTTTATTATACTTAAAATTGTAATAATAATTATTATAAGAACTCAGATAAATCATATATTGTCGTAGTCCTGTGTTTATTAGTCACGCTGAATCAATGAAAGCAGTCAAATCTTCTGTTTAGGATTTCCTGGGTTTCTTCTTCTGGGTGTATTTGGAGTTTCTCTGGCCTTCGGATGGAGATTTGCTACTGATCACAGAACCGTGCTTCACTGACAAGATGCGCATGACAGTCGCAGCTTTTGCCTTATCGCGATTGCGATTTCATTGCGATTTATCGTGCAGCCCTACTATATAGTATTGCATCCTTCATATCTCCAAAGAGTCTTTAGTTTTATCACAGCTTTACAATTCTCTCCAAAAACAGCGGAGCTCCTGGAGGTGTGTCGTGGGCGGAGCTAAAGAATCACAAGCATTTGAGTGCCGATTGCCAACAAAACACCGAAATTTGATGCAGTTTCACTTACCGGCTGCAGTTCCGAATCATGACCGGGATCTTTTATCACTGGGATCACTCCATCTTTCGGTATCAAACGATGTGCAAATCCAGCGTTGAACTGGGCCTGGTTTATAAAACATTCATCACCGAAATGACGGGAACAAACAAACACACCCGTGAAACTCCGTCACTGCCCCGGAAAAACAAACTGCATCCACTGTTCACGTAACACTGCATTCTTTGGGAAACTGAACAAGGCTATCTTTCCCTTACAACCAAAAACACACTTCTTTGGAGACATTCTTCTCGAGCAAGTCCTGTGCAGTGCTCTTCCGGGAGAAATACCCAAACAAGGAATTCCTCCCTTCATGACATCATGAAGAGCCATGCTCAAAAAAAACTCTCCGAAACTTATATGCACCCGGAAGGAGTGTGTTTGGGACAGAAATATATGTATATATATATATATATATATATATATATATATATATTTAAAACGAAAGTTTTTTTTTTTTTTTGAAGAGGAAAATGTTTTTTGATGAGAGAAAAAGTTTTTGGAAGCTAAAAATATTTTTAAGAGTTTTTTGAAGAGAATTTTTTTTTGAAGATTTTGAAGAAAATCTGTTTTCATGTTGTGCTTCAGGTCTACTTTCTAACAATTAGGTATTAACTACAGGTTTATTCCACAAATGAAACTGACAAACATATAACTGATATCAAGTCAACGGGAGTGTTTCAGACATGAAATATAACAATCATGAAAAACTTGTATGCGATGACAGTGTTAAGTTCTTGACAGTATTTTATTGGTGTGAATGACCAGGAAAAAAAGAAACCTAAACACTCTGGTGCCAAAAAACATTAAATATTAAAAACTGCAGGCACCATAAACAGCAGGAATAAAAATTAGTATGGAAATGGAAAAAAAAAACACTGATCAGACCAAATACAACTGAAAGAGCAAATAAAATGCTAAGAGCAACAAATAACAGCATTGCAGCACTTCTGAACTCAATCCCATCTGTGCAAACACCAGAAAGCTCATTCAGACCCGCGGCTGATTAAAATCACTGATTGTGTAGCATATTAATAAGCAGCTGTGAAACAGTTAATGTATAGTTATGAGCTCTAATTATTTATAGTGGTTCACAAACAGGTCAGTATACATTACACAGAAGACCTGAATAAAGTCAAGTAGATCTGAATTCAGAAGGAACATAGAGACTTTGCCATTAACTTACTGTACGTTTGTATATTATAGATGAAGGCACCTAGTGTCCGCATGTTATAATGTGAAGTTATTCTCTGAAAACACATCTAGCAAATGTTTAAAGATGTTTAGATGTGGTTTTTCCAGCGTAAAGTTGTTGCCCACTTGACAAGCGCTTGTTTAATGAGAATTCATATTCACAAGCACAAATCATTTGAAACAATCAGGAAACACGCTTCAAGAAACTTCAAGATTTTACTAAATAAAATAAAAAATCGGCAAAAATTTCAGGACTATACATAATGCATATTATTTTTGTCTTGTTTTCCAGTACAAAATATCTAAACATTGTTAAATAAAAGATACATTTACTTAAAATGCAAGATTACTTAAGGTATTTTATATATATATATATATATATATATATATATACATATATATATATATATATATATATATACATATATATATATATATATATACATATATATATATACATATATATATATATATATATACATATACATATACATATATATATATATATATACATATACATATATATATATAAAATTTAATAACACTTTCTAAATCATTTTCAATTAAAACAAAAAATATTATCTGAAAAATATCTATCAGAAAAATAAAGAAAAAAATAATCTTAAATTTAAAGGGAAAACAAGTTCATTTTTAACCATTGTCTATTGGCAAATATTTGTTCTTTTTTTAATTGTAAAATCACTAAATTTTGATATTTTTTTCATGAAATAAAACAAAATCTTGAGTATAATCTTGAGTTAATATATATAATTATATATATATATATATATATATATATATATATATATATAAAATAAAAAAATATATATATAATTTTTAGATTTGTACTGGAAAATTACAAGAATACTGAGGAAGAATGTAATTTTTTGCTGTGTACTTCAGAATAACAGAAAAAAACAGAAAACAAATTATGTTTGTAAAATAGGATCAACTGTATTTGATTATTGTACAACATATTTGGTATTAAACATTAAAACAAGAACATACATGCACAAAAAAAAGAAAAAAAAAAAAGAAAACTGTCCCACCCGCTACATTTAAAACATTAAAAAATAAAACTGTTTTATGATTAGTTTAAAGTGAACAACACAACAAACCCTTTCTAGAAAAAAAGTTTTTTTCTCAGCATGATTGTTGGCTGATTATTATTGCTTTCAAATGAATTTCTGTGAATTGCTTGGAGTGTCTAAACTTGTAATCAGCACAATAATAATCTCTAAGACTTATTGCAGCGAACGACAGATGTACAAATGACACTCGATGTCTACAGGCCGTGCAGAAACACACACACACACACACACAGACAAAAAAAACAGAGGCACACAATGTAAGACTCACAAGCGGACAAACAGATTTGGTCTTCAAAGTAAAACTTTACATTCATTACAGCAGCTGATTTCTGATTGGACGCCAGCGAGTTTCTTCAGCCGTCTGATTGGCTGAACAAATATACCACTCTTTACTTAAACAAACGACAACAAATAAGTGCTCAGATGTTCAGGTTTGAGGTACACAGATGCTAGTTTGACATTACTGATGACTTTGGTTTGAAATGGTTGTGAATGTGTTTTTCTACGGTCGCTAGCCGCGCTGCTTTGTGCTGCTCATAATGTGCTTGTTGCGTTCTTCATTGTCAGCGCTGATCGTCCGGTCGAACATTGTCCTTCATCATGGCGAGTTTGTTGGAGAACCCTTCAGACTGCTGAGAGCCGCGTGGATGCGGAAATGAAGACGAGACTCCATCGAATAATCCTTGTAATTCAACCTACAGACACAAATACAGTCAGATTCTTTAAGCATGAATTACTGTTGATTTTCTAGCAGCTGCTTGTTTACGCTACTTAGAGGTGGCCGATATGACCAAAACTGCAAATGTAAATAATGCACGGTTTCTTAAGTTCTCTATGGTGCTGCTTGCAATAAGCACCATTAGAATTAAATTAAGAAATTCTGCATTTCTTTGGCCCCCCCGTAAGGATGTTAAATCTGACAAAGTGGTTTAATAAAGAATGTAATCATTTTGTGAAATACAAATTTTGAGCACTTTTTACTATACCATTTTTTTTGTTTTACTTTTACTTTGAAATTTGCCAGTGGGACAATGCATGCTCTGCCATATTGCACCATCAGCCCAGTTTGCTGCGCTATTTCTCAGCCGTCACAGAGGATACATTAAACCAGACATAACGACTTAATTGCTGACCTCATAAAAGACAAATTTTGAGCTCTTGTTACTGTACCAGTATATTTTTATGGTCCCTTGAACTTGGCATGTGGGACAATGCACACTGAGCCAAACTGCACCATCAGCCCAATTTGCAGTGCAATTTCTCACAAGTAACAGTGGATATGTTAAATCAGAAATTTATACAAAAAATATTGTCCTAACAAAATCCAAATGTTGACCACTTTTTACTTTAAAATGATTTTTTTATGGACCTTTGAACTTGGCATGTGGGACAATGTACACTGTTGTATTGCGCCATCAGCCATTTTGCGCCTCATTTTTCCAACCGCCACAAAGGATGTGTCGAATCAGACATAAGACCTTGATACCAGGGTTACTGTCCTAGAAAAAAATCCACATTTTGAGCACTTTTTACTTCACGATTCTTATTTTATGGACCCTTGAACTTGGCATCTGGGACAATGCACAATTAGCTGTATTGCTCTAAAATCCCATTTCGCAGTGCAGTTTTTCAACCGCCACAGAGGACGCTTTAAACCAGACATAAGGACTTTATACTAGAGCTACTGCCCTAACAAAATCCACATTTTGAGCACTTCACCATTCACTATACCATTTTTTTAACTTGAAGTTTGAACTTGGCATGTGGGACAATGCAAATTGAATTGTATTACGCATCAGCCCATTACTCAACTAAAAAATTGGTACAGTAAAATATAGTAAAAATGTGTTTTTCACAAGATCAATTGTTGGGATTTAGAAATGCTGAATTTCTCCATTCAGTTCTAACAATGCTTACTGTGAGCAACACCACAAAGGTCTTAAGAAAGCGTTGTTACTTAAGAGATTTGGTAGTATTGCTATGATAGCTTTACGTTCTCATTTATTTCAGGTGGGACATGTACACGTATGAAAGCGAACTCACTTGGCGTCCTCGATGAAGCGCGTGGCTTTGACGTAGTCTCCCTGCTGCTTGAAGAGTAAACCCAGCTCATAGAGAGTGAAGGGGATCAGATAGTGATCGTAACGGATGCGCTTCTCACTGCAAACACACACAGTCACATCCAGTCATCATCAAACAGCTCTCTCTGACCTACAGTAAAATCACAGATGTGTGTGTGGAGTGTTTACCTGCTCAGCACCTGTGTGAAGCAGAGCTCGGCCTGCAGCAGTCGGCCCAGATGCTTCAAACACAAACCCTTCAACATCTGAACCAGACACTGATCATCAGGGTGGAACTCAGACGGGTCTGGAACACACACACACACACACACACACCTCAGTGGAGATTTTGCATTGACTTTTGGTTCTGAGTTTTGAGTTGATGATAAATCCTATAACGCAAACCCTTATAACATAAACCTTTTTGCATTTTTTGTTATGAATTAAAACCATATCCATTAATCCAGCTCCCTGTGGTTTTCTACCAAAATAAAAGCTTGATGGTTTAATGTTTGAAAATGAGGAATTAAGACAATACTAACGTCACAAATATTAGTACTGTAATTTTACTGTTGTACTGTTATCATATGTGACCCATGCTGGCAAAATGAGTCACAATGGGCAAATTTTCAAAAATGAAAAATGACTGAGCTACACCTGTTTGAAGTCGATAACTGATTATGTTTGCGTGAATACTTAAATACTGTAATTCTGTGTATATTTATCGGGATTGTGTGCTGTCAGAAGCGCTTTTGTAATAATAATAATAATTATTATTACAATTTGGTCAAAATTGGTGATTATATATCAATTTTACAATATTAATAACATTTTATTATTATTATTACTGCAATTTAGTCAAAAATAGTGATTATGATATCAATTTGAGAATAATAATAATAATAATAATAATAATAATAATAATAATACATATTAAAATTTGGTCCAAAATTTTTGAGTATATATTAATGATAATAATATTATTCAGTATGATGATGATGATGACTGTTATTATTATCATAATTATAATTATTACAATCACCTTTTTGACAAATTGTGCAGCCCTACAAACAAGAACAGCAAACCTGAACAAAAAGAATAAACTAATCACTTTTTATCATAAAAATAGCTATTTGATCCCCCCACCCCCCGTAATTTTTTTAAATTGCAGCCGTAATTTATGAGGTTAAATGCAGTAAAACAGTTTGTACTAATAAGAAGGTTCATAAGCAGTGTGTGTGTACGTGTGTGTGTGTGTGTTGTGTGTGTGTGTGTGTGTGTATCTCACTGGGATCGTTGCGCAGCTGCTCCTCTGCTCTCTCGATGGTGATCAGTAGACTCTCAGTGGCGTCTGCACGCTTCCCAACAATGGTGAAGCCATTCCACACGTACATCATTTCCTGTGTGAGGAAGAACCATAGACCCATCACTTCCTCCTCTCTTCATTTACACGTGTTTATATTTGCAGTGTGTGTGTGTGTGTGTGCGTGTGCGTATGAGTGAGTGAGTGTGTGTATGAGTGTGTGTGTGTGTGTGTGTGTGTGTGTGTGTGTGTGTGAGAGACGCACCAGCGCGGGAATCACCAGCTTAACAGGCGTGGCTGAGGAATATCTGCGTGATTTCCTGATGGCGAACTTCTCAGTAGGGATGGATTTCCCGGCCAGCCGCTGCTTCAGTCCCTCCACCTGCCTGCGACACACAG
Source organism: Spinibarbus caldwelli (assembly GCA_039654775.1). Lineage (NCBI taxonomy): Eukaryota > Metazoa > Chordata > Actinopteri > Cypriniformes > Cyprinidae > Spinibarbus > Spinibarbus caldwelli. Next base: position 1,526,707 of record CM077260.1, on the reverse strand, counting down.
CAGACCGTCAGCCTCAGCGCTCAACGCTCACCTGAGCTCAGATCAGACTCAGACTCAGATCAGACTCACCTGAACAGCTTCACCACATTCTCTCCAGTCATCTTCAGCTCCTCCTCAGACATCATGCTCAGGATCGCAGCTTTCTGATACACGTAGATGGCCTGCCAAACGATAGCAAATGATAATCATCAAACATTTATTGCTATAGCACTTTTTTATGAAAGTGAGCACATTTCCTAGTTTAGTGCAGTGCTGTTTTACTATAATTGAGATACTGGTATAGTTTTATTAATATTTTGTATCAGTTTTAATTTTTATATTTTTCATTTCATTTTCATTTTAAAGTTTTCATAATTTTGTGTTTTTGTTTATATAAGTTTTATTCATTTTTATTTCAGTTTCAGTTTTAGTCATTTTAAGATAAACAAAATTAAAGTTAAACTCAAGTTAAACTAAATAAAAACAGAAATGTTGCCTTTTTATATTCATGTTATACTTCTATAGTTTTCCTTTATTTGTTTTATAATATAGTTATAGTTTTTTATATTTTATTTTATTTCAGTCCATGTTTATTTAATTTCAAGTAAAAACATTTTTTTTAATGTTTTAATTTTAGTTTCAGTTTTAGTTTCTTGTTAACGCTGCCCCACAACTTTTATTAATAACAGTTTAAATACTGAATCGCTACATTACATTTTCCAGCAACGAGAGGATAAAATCGCAGTTTTTGAAGTAAACTCACTCATTGTAAAGAGAGACAGAGAAACGCACAGACGCGCATACACGCAACTCTCTCTCTCTCGAATTGGCAATATTTAAGAAAAAGGTTTAGTGATTTCTAATTATTGGGGGAACTAGCCCTCCTCAATGTCTATGGTGGTTATCGCCCTGATCAGACATGGGACGATTGAATGTAACGTAAAACAAATGATTACTTTTCATTAAAATCTTTATTAAAAGCCAAAAATGCTTACATTTATGGGTCTTTTTGTTCACTCGGGCAGCCATGTTGCCACTGTAGCAGGTTTATGCTGAGATAATTCATACCCCTTCATTTGAAGTGTGGTCCTGAAAAATCTTCATTTGAAGAGCTATCTGGCCCTTTCCCTCTAACCAATAGAATCGAGACACCCCTAGCCCTTCACGTGAACACACGAAACAGAGGGGTAGGGGTAACGGGTAGAATTGGGATTGGGCCAAAGTCTGTGCTTTCTGCTAATGTGATTGTTTAGTTTTATGTAATGTAATTGTTTAGATAATTTTTATTTATTCATATCTTCTGTATTTTTACCAAGCGTGGTGAAGGTAAGGTGTGTGTGGTAAATACTGCGCTGTGATGGCAGAACTGTGTGCAAAAACTGGTTCTGGTCAGCTCACTTTACACAATACTGATAGTTTGTCATTAATAAACAGGAGTAAGAGTGTTAGCATGGTTACTTTAGACCAGCGGCTCTCTCGGCACAGCAGGTCTGCGTATCGATACGCGTCTCTCCACTGCTGCTGGAACGAGTGACACCACATCAGCTCCCAATAACACAGATGATGGATCTGACGCCACTGCTGCTGCGCCGAGATACACTCCTGAAACTTCACCAGCGCCTGACACACACACATACACACACACACATTCAGAATGAACATCAGCAGTCAAAAATTACATTTTTAAATGTTAATGAAAGAAGTCTTTTCTGCTGACCAAGGCTGCATTTATTTGATCAAAAATACAGTAAAATTGTGAAATAATATTAGAATTTAAAACAGCTGTTTTCTATGTGAATATCTGTTAAACTGTAATTTATTCCTGTTATCAAAACTAAATTTTCAGCATCATTACTCCAGTCTTCAGTGTCACATGATCCTTCAGAAATCATTCTAATATGCTGATTTGCTGCTCAAGAAACATTTCTGATTATTATCAATGTTGAAAACAGTTGTGCTGCACAATATTTTTGTGGAAACCGTGATGAATTTTATTTTTCAGGATTCACAGATGAATAGAAAGTTCAAAAGAACAGCATTTATTTAAAATAGAAATGTTTTATAACATTATAAATGTCTTTACTGTCACTTTTTATCAATTTAATAATTTTATTTTTTTTTACCTTTTAATGGTAGTTTATCACAGTTTCCACAAAAAAAAATACTTTTTGTTATGATAATAATCAGAAATGTTTCTTGAGCAGCAAATCAGCATATTAGAATGATTTCTGAAGGATCATGTGACACTGAAGACTGGAGTAATGATGCTGAAAATTCAGCTGCGCATCACAGAAATAAATCACAGTTTAACAGATATTCACATAGAAAACAGCTGTTTTAAATTCTAATAATGTTTTTCACAGTATTTCTAATCAAACAAATGCAGCCTTGGTGAGCAGAAGAGACTACCTCTCTTTACATTTAAAAATCTTGATTATTATTAGTTTTTTTGACAGAAAGTGTAAATGTCATCAAAGATCCCTCACCTTCTCAAAGTTTCCCCTCAGTAAGGCGATCCGAGCCGAGTAAAACAGGATGATTGAGCCCTGAGAAAAAAAAAAAAAATTGACATTTCATTGAGTAACACAGCTGAAGAATTATGTTTAATGAATCATGATTGTCTTACATTATGCTTAACATCAAACAAACAGAATATGAGTTTGTGCAAATATGAGTTGTGTAAAAAGAAATGGAGCAAATGGTTTCTTTAATAATTCTTGATGTGTGTGTGTGTGTGTGTTCAGGTTCTGACCCGTGGAAACCGCTCTATGTACGGCTCTAATAAAGCCTCGGCCTCCACCAGATTCCCCTCACCAGTGCCTAAAACACACAGCATAAGGACAAGTTTTAATCACATTTTAAATCACAATTAAATCTTAAAGATAACACTGCAAAAAAGATTTTCTTAGTGTTTTTGTCTTGTTTTCTAGTATAAATATCTATGCATTTACTTGACAAGTAAAATGACTGAAAATATTATCCAAATTTTGCTAGTTTTTGCTTAAAACAAGTAAAAATATCTGCCAATTGGGTAAGAAAATAATCTTAATTCAAAGGCTAAACAAGGTGGCATGATGGAGTTAATAAAGTGGTCTGTTGCGGATATGAGATTTTTATTGTATTATAAAACAAAGCATTTGGGTGTTTCAGAGTTTGTTTGTGCTTGTCCTTGTTTGTTGTTTTTTTTCTATGAAGATCTGGCAACACTGACACTTTACCGCAGGGCTCATGAGCACAACTAGCCCTGTGTCAAAATGTGCTAAGATTAAGACTTCTTTCACTGTTATTTTCCTGCATCTCACATACAGATGAAGACAGATTTCTGATGCGCGTTTAAATTCATCATTGACAACTAGTTGTTCAGTTCCGTACACACTGGGTAGAATTTCTGTAAATGCGGTTGACACTACCTGTATTTTTTGGGAGTTAATGCGGTTATCACTCTCGTATTTTAGTGAATTATGTGTGTACAGAACACGAATAAGGAGTAAAAGGTGAACTGACAACCGAATTTAGCTGGAGTGTGTACGTGGCCATAATATCTTAAGTCATTTTACTTGTCAAGTAAATGCATCCTGATTCAATAATTTGTAGATATTTACACTAGAAAACAAGACAAAAATACTAAGGAAGAAAATCTTTTTTTTCAGTGAAATTCCAAATCGTTCAGCCCTACTCAGTCGATTACTGTACGATAGCCAGTTTTTCTGCAAGCGTTACCGAGTCAGAAGTGTCTGATGTGGGTTTGGATTATTGCAGGAGTGTGGTGTGTTTACCCAGAATCAGAGAGACGTAAGTGTGGTAGAAGAGCAGCGTCAGGACGCACAGGATGGATCTGAGACTGTGACTGCCAGCGCCGTCCCGCAGCTGTGACAAACCAAACTCCTGCAGGACACAACAGCTGTAACTGAGAGAGTGTGTGTGTGTGTGTGTGTGTGTGTGTGTGTGAGAGAGAGAGTGAGAGTGACTGAGTGTGTGTGTGTGAGTGTATGTGTTGCTCACTCTGTTCCCTGAGAAGCCGATAAACTCCAGCAGTCGAAGGACTCGTGCAGGTAGTAAAGACAGCATCTGACACACAGGACACAAAACAACACCTGAGCACTTACAGCTTGAGCTCAGCAGGAATTCCTCCGCTGATCTAAACACAGCTGCTCTCACTGAAGTCTATAACCGTTATTGTAGGGCTGCACAATATGTCTCACGGACTGACCAGGTTGAAGGAGCCAATCCCCAGCTTGACTCCGCCCTCAAACTGTCTGAAGGCCTCGCTGTCTCCGCCCACTCCCTGAGACATGTTCAACAAACCCTGGCAGTCCCTAAAACACACACACACATTTTCATAACACATGTCAAGACTTCTTGATAATATTCATTAAAATATTAGATTATATGTAAAATTATATAAATGTATGTATTATGTATATATATGTGTGTGTGTGTAATTATAAAAATTATTATTACAATTATTGCTAATTATTTTCTGCATTAAAACATTTGGTACAAAGAGGTCAAATACAGATTAGTCATACAACAAATAACATAAAAATTAACACACACAATATAATTATGTAATTACATAATTTATATATATATATATATATATATATATATATATATATATATATATATAATTTAAATCATTTATATTTAAACTTTAACTACAGGATAACAACAATATTCATTAAAATATTAGTTTATATATAAAATTGTATAAAAATGTAACAATATATATAAATAATAAGCAAATATTACATATATACATATATGTGCTATATGCAATATAATAATAAATAATACATATTAATATAAATAATATAATAAATCATTACTAATACTATTTCTCTGCATATAAATATATAAAAATATTATATTGGGGTGGAGGATGACAATCTGTATTTTATCTCTTTGTAATGAAATTATTTTTTTTTCAGTTGTTAACAAATATAATAATATCACAAAATATTACATTAAAATATTATAATGTAAATATTTTTCAATTATTGCTTATATGCAATAAAGTCAAATTTTATATATAACAAATACAATATTTTTAAAGATATTATATATTATATAATATTTTTAATACAGCTAACAGGGATGAATTCTTGATTTCAGACTCACTTGTAGATTTGATAACTTGTGCGTATTTTGATTCCTCCTTTAATAAAACTGATCATGTTTTCATCCTGAAATACAGAAAACAGTGATGAATCAGAATTTGCCTTTGTGTATTTCTCTTCAATTTCATTTTATTTAATGCTGATTAAGAATGAATGAATGAATGAATGAATGAATAAACAAATAAATAAATAAATATTCTTTCTGTAATTATTATTTTGGTAAATCGGTTGTTAATAATATTTTACTGCACTGCAATAAATAAATATTCTTTCTGTATTTATTCTTTTGGTAAATTTGTTGTTAATAATATTTTACTGCACTGCAATAAATAAATAAATATTCTTTCTGTATTTATTCTTTTGGTAAATTTGTTGTTAACATTTTACTTCACTGCAAATAAATAAATATATAAAAAATAAATAAAAAAATAAATCATGTTCTTACAATCCAATATTTTTGTCTTGTTTTCCATTAAAGTATCTAAACGTCCTTGAAACAAGATTCACCTGAGAAGCAGCACTGCTTGAGACATTAACACTTGTAAGAGATTTCTTGTTAGAAGCATGAATTGCACTAAAATTAATTATATTTCCCAAATGATTAGTCGAGTCATTAGTGTAAGCTCATGGGTTCACTGACCTGTACAAATGTTAGCGTGGCTTTCTGCAGCAAACACTCAGCGTAGCAGATCTCCGCATGCATCTCCTCTACAAACACACACATATGAGTGAGACCTCCACACAAACTCGTTTCCCAGCACACTCGGTGTCTCAGTAGGGGTGTGCGATATAAAGAGTCTGCGATAATATCGTAATTGTTGTTTTAACGATGTGCAATTTGACATTATCGAGTATTTTGCAAAAACCATTCAAAACACACCTGCAGGGTGCACACATACATTACATGAAGAGGTTAAACTAGTGCAAGTGTGCATTTAGAGTGTGTTCTTTCACTGCATGATTCAGTCTATTAAAATACATTTAGAATGATCACAAATTCAAGACAGAAAATGCAGAAAATGTATATATTTATACCACTTCTTATAAACAATTTGACACGAAGAGTGCTGTTTTTTTATCCAAAAATTACCATGATTACAAATGTAATATTGATTTTTTTTTTAAAACAGTTAAAAAAAACAAGAAGTTAATTAAGAGACTTACATTTTAGACACCATATTGCCTGTTTTTGCAACAACAAAAATTATTCCAAACACAGCCACAGTGCTCTGAGGAACATAACAGTGTTTCGTTCCTGAATGAATCAACCGTTTAAATGATTCGGTTCAGTCGCAATGAATCACTTATTAACAGTGACTTGCTGCCACCTGCTGGTGGTTTTAATTTCACATTTAAAGTATCTTTTTATTATTCAAATAATTTCAAATATCAGTATTCAACGTTTTATGTGTAATATATCAAAAGATTATTTGTAACTGCAGGTTAATTGCATTCATGTCCTGCATTAAACAGTGTGTAAACACATCTAAACACCACTTCAGACGCAGCTTCTGTGTTTCCTCTGCATTGCAAAGATTAATTTTATTGATACTGATTTCATTTGCCTGGAAACAGCCCAAATGTCTTATTATTCTAATTCACTGATTAAATATAAGAATTTGACTCAAAAGATAATACACACTTTTACAAAAAAAAAAGGCTTTATAAAGGTAAAAATTCCCAAAAAAGGTAAAAATCAATTTAAACGTATTTAAAAAGATTCATTTCTATCAGTGTGAACTGACTACACAGAATATAAAGAATATCAAAAACTTTAAGATACCAACACAATAACACACTCAGCAAAATATCGTCTAATTATCGTTATCAATAAAATCACAGAAAATATAGATTTTTTTTTTGTCCATATCGCAGACCCCTGTCTCAGACGCTCGCTCACCTGCTTTCAGGCTGTCCGACGTCTGTTTGGACATCAGGCTGGAGATGGACTCCACCACCGAGTTTCTCTTCCTGAACCTGCAGACAGACGGGACACGGATCAGAAGATCAGAAGCAGAACAGGTCGGGGAGCGTCTCGTGTTCGACGGGCCGTTTGAGCCGCACCTCTGGCAGGTCTGTAATGCTTCTTTGATGGTGGCCATCCCGGCCTGGATGTCTTTGTGCTCGAAGGTCATGGTGGCCTGCATGGCCAAAATACTGCTGTAGCCCAGAGCGTGATACATGCTGTCCTTAGACCTGCAGAACACAGCAGACCCACACCATCAAAACAACCCACGCTTCAGTCTCTGATTGATAGTTTAGAGTGTTTTATCCAGTAAAATCTCTTTTAGTGTAATTGTTCAGCTGCTGCTTCTCGTGTCAAATCTTGACTGATTTTGATCAAGTAAATGTAAGAATAACTGCAGTCATATTTCCAGATGAATTCTTACTGGACTGAAGCAGCTCAGCTTTACTTGATTCTCCATCAATCATGTTTTAGTCTCAAATCTGATCATCAGGATCTTTTGAGGAGCGTTTGTTTCCAGAAGCTTTACTTTCACTGTTCCTCAGCGGAGGAATGATCTTCATCTCACATCTTCTGAGGAGAGTTTTTGCTCAGTTTTAATCTCTGAATAAAATTGAGCTGTTTTTTCCCTTCATATTCTCACTATATCAGACTATATGAGCCATAAAAGCCTGATGGATCAATAACAATATATTTACTGGATTTAAGTTAATGAAAAAATCACTTTTTGTTTGTTTGTTTGTTTTTTTTTTTAAATCTGTTAATATTAGTTCATGTGAACTGAAATGAACAAACAATGAACAACTGTATTTTTATTAACTAAAATGAAAAAGATGAATACGTGCTGTTAAAAATATAACGCTCAGTTCACATTAGCTAGCTGACTAATTTAACTTAACTAGGCCTAACAAATGAGATCTTATTGTAAAACACTTACCAATATATAAAAATAGGGAAGCTAACTAACTAACTAGCTAACTTTGGTTAATGGATTAACTAACATTTATTAACAATGAGCAATACATTTTCTAAAGTATTTATTAATCTTTGTTAAGGTTAGTTAATAAAAATATGACCGTTGATGGTTAGTTCATGTTAGCTCAGGTCTATTAAATAATATTAACAAATACAACTTTTGGTTTTTCACAATGCATTACTACAATTTTAATTATTATTTTTTTTATTAATATTACAATATTAAATAAATTAATTTTACTTAATTTTTAATGATGTATTAGTAAGTATTTTTCATTGTTGCAAGGAATGCATGGAATCTTAATAATCATGTGACCACATGAACTAAAACTAATAACAATTAAACTGAAACTGAATTAATTTGACATTTACATTTAGCAGACCCTTTGAACAAATTGAATTACAGAAGAGGAACAAAAGCATGTCAACATAATTACAAAATAAAAGTCATCAGGAAGCAGTGGTTTACCAGGGTCTGAGCAGATCCAGCGCTTCAGAGAACTTGTTGTTGAGGACGAGGTTGAGGGCCATGCTGCACTCCTCTATAGACGTACGCAGATCCATCTTAGACGCCCTGCGCGCGCACACACACACACACACACACACACACACTGAGACCTGCAGAAATCTGACGGATGATCTGAAGTGTTGGGTTCACACTGATCAGATACTCACACTGGGATGCGATCGAAAGCATCTTCAAAACAGTCCTGAAACAAACAGAACAGATGATGAACATAAACACGTGTGTGTGTTTGATCATGTGACACTCTCTCTAACACACACAAGTTCAGATCAGCTGTGACTTTCACTAACACACTGTCTCTATTTATAGAAGTGCGGTTATCTAACTCAATTTGGACTGTCGCAAACCTGATGCCTTCATCTGCATACCTTCATTTATGAAATTAATGCTTTTATTCATCAAGGCTGCATTAAATTAATCAAAAGCGACAGTAAAGACATTTATAATGTTATAAAAGATTTCTATTTCAAATAAATGCTGTTCTTTTGAACTTTCTATACATCTGTGAATACTGAAAAATAAAACATATCACGGTTTCCACAAAAATATTGTGCAGCACAACTGTTTTCAACATTGATAATAATCAGAAATGTTTCTTGAGCAGCAAATCAGCATATTAGAATGATTTCTGAAGGATCATGTGACACGAAGACTGGAGTAATGATGCTGAAAATTCAGCTGCGCATCACAGAAATAAATTACAGTTTAACAGATATTCACTTAAAAAATGTTTTTTTTTATTTAATTTATTATTATTATTATTATTATTTTTATTTTTTTTTTTTTTTACAATTTTTACTGTATTTTTGATCAAAGAAATACAGTCTTGGTGGTAATTTTTCAAATTTGGCATGAACCACATATCCTGTGGACAAAATGTGGCTCTCAGAAATTAAAAATATTGCAAAGCTAAAAAAAAAAAAAAAAAATAATAATAATAATAATAAAAGTATTACAAATACTTAAATAATAAAATATAGTAAAAAAATATTCAAATATAATTTAAAAATTATAAAAAAATTTTTAACATATTAAAATAATAAATAAAAACAGAAAACAATTACGGCAGAGTCAGAATCTCTCTCACATAATAACCTGTCAGACGACTCATTATTCTGCGGCTCATGTATTTCTAGTTTTGCTGAATGAGGAATGTGGGTCCATATGGAATTATGACGTGTGTATCAGTAGTTTATGTAGTTTTTGGCCTCAAGCAATTACTTTACATAACGCTTTTTAATTCTAACCACTGCTGATGATGAGTGAACTTTTACAGAGATCCCTCTATAAATAACTCTGGCTGAAGTTAGAGAAAAAAAACCCCACAGGTTTCAAGTAAAAAAAAAAAAATGTCTAAAAAATTTAAATTTAGTTTTGCAATTTTATGTCCAAGCAATATTCCAGACGCTTGCATTATATCAGGCGTCAGTGACCCTGTCCTATTAAAAACTCCATGATTATAATAATGCATGAAGAGCTTGATAATGTCAGGAGTGTGCTGCTCTCATCAATATTTCACTACATCTGTCAAACTGCAGAGGAAACAGCAGCACTTAAGAAAACAATACATCCATTATGAATAGAACAATAGTGTTTTACCTACAACATTAATAAATATTTGATATAGTTGACTGCACTGGCCTACAATGACATGATCTCACAAAAACAGCTTCAAAGATCTTCATGACATTTTGATTTTGTAGCTGGGAGTCTAACACACACACACACACACACACACACACAAACACACACAAACACACACACAAACACAAACAAAAACACAAACACGCACAAACACACACACACACACACACACAAATACAAACACGCACACACAAACGCGCACACACACACACACACACACAAACGCGCACACACACACAAACGCGCACATGAACACGCACACAAACATGCACACACACACACACACACACGTACACTCACACAAACACAAACACACACACACACACACACGCACACGCACATACACACACACACACAAACTCGCACGCGCACACACATGCACACACACACACACAAACACACACACACAAACAAACACAAGCACAAAACACACACACACACAAACACACACACAAACACAAGCAGAAACAAAACACAAACACGCACAAACACACACACACACAAATACAAACACAAACACGCACACACAAACGCACACAAACACGCGCACACACACACACACACACACACTCACACACACACAAACACACACAAGCACAAAACACACACACACACACACACAAACACGCACAAACACAAGCACAAACAAAACACAAACATGCACAAACACACACACACACACACACACACACAAACACAAACACAAGCACAAACACACACACAAACAAACTAGGGCTGCAGCTAATGATTATTTTTATTGTCGACTAATCTATCGATTCTTATTTATTATTTTCTGATCAGTTGATGGATTCTTTAGTTAAACTATCAATAAATAATAACAGTAACTTCTGCTATTAATCTTTTAATATTTTATTCAAACTTTTTCTCATAATACTTTACAAAAAAAAACAACAAAAAGAAAGAAAGAGAAAGAAAAAAAGAAAGAAAGAAAATAATAACAATAAATAAAGAAAAATAATACATAATTAATAAAGAAAAAGAAAGCAAGGAAGAAAGAAATAAATAATAACAAGAAGAAAGAAAGAAAGAAAGAAAGAAAGAAAGAAAGAAAGAAAGAAAGAAAGAAAGAAAGAAAGAAAGGGCAGTGATACAATCAATAGAAATGCACATTATAGCTGCATTCACAGTTACTGTTTGGGACTGACAGCAGTTGCTTACAGGTGAGATACTTGGAATGTTTTAAAACATCTGCTTGAATACATATCTGTATGAATGAACAGCTGAAGTCACAACCGCATTCAGGACACTAGAGCGACAGAATCAAAACATGACGTCATAACAGCGGGAAGTTTTATCACAGTTGACAGCCCGTCTTTAAATAAATGAGCCCAGTCGAGGCTTGTCCAATCCATCACACAGTTAAACAACTAACAGTGACTTTAAATGCTTTGTTAGCGAGTGCAGAGAGCGCGTTTGGTGACGGCACTGACGGCAGCTCCGGGTGGATCTTCAGATGAACGCGAATCATTTCTCCTTCTCCGTCTCTGTGGGTGAATTAAACCCGTCTTGATTATATAGGCAACTCGATGTTCCGTGGTGTTCCGTTCATTCAGCGCAGCTTTGAATGCGAGTATGCGGTTGTGAATCCTAACAATGTAAAGGCGTCAGTTCGGCTATATATATGCGGTTCTGACGGTCGTATAATAATAAAATGCTCTATGAACGTAACTCTATGAAGTGATGTTGCCATACTAGCCTTTACCTTCTGCTCTAGTGCCTTGTTTTGTGTTGAACATGGCAGAAAAACAGTCTTAAGCAGGGATCACTGCAGGCTCGCGCAATGGGCGTGGCTAAAGGTGCGACGCATCGACGCATTCCATGCTAATCGACGTATTTTCATAATCTACGTAATCGATGACGTCGACGAATCGCTGCAGCCCTAAAACAAACACACAAACACAAGCACATACAAAAGCACAAACACGTACACACAAACGCGCACACACACAAACGCGCACACACACAAACACACGCAAATGCACACGCACACACACACAAACATACACTCACAAACACACACTCACACACACACACACACACACACACACACACACACACACACACACACACACACACACAGAGAACAAAGGTGAATGAGAGTAAATGTGTTGCAACAGATTTTTATGAATTGATCTACACATAAAGACACATCAAAAAGCAAACAGACAATCCTACAGACTTTGACTGGAATGCTGGTAAACCAGTTTTCCCTTTCAAACTATTTAAAGTCTTATAAACATTGTTGTGTGTGTCTCTAGCAGGAGTGTGTGTGTGTGTGTGTGTGTGTTTGTAAATTCCTCCGTTTTAAAATCTGACATGGGTATTTAACATATAATATGTTCAAGAATTTACATAACATGTTGTTTCACTATGGTTTATTTTTATGGAAGGCCTTTTCATCATTCACTAATTAGATTAAGAAATGAGCTGGAGCAGAGGTGAAATGCTAAAAAAGACGAAGAGAAAGAGGTTTAAGAAAAGAAATAAAGTCGCACACACTTTGAAATATAAAGTCATAATTACAAGAAATATATTATTATTTCACTTCAGGCGAGATTATTATTGTTAACCAAAGCTAAAAACATTTTTGTTACTGGAAATAAAATAAACATTAACTGAAATAAAATATATAAAAAATTTAATTTATTTTATTTCAGCTAGGAGCCAAAGCAACATTTCTTATTTTAATTAATTTTAACTTAAAAGTACTAAAACAACTAT
>CM077260.1:1178755-1508755 GCA_039654775.1 Spinibarbus caldwelli | reverse complement strand
TGACGTTTGGTCCACCGGACACGCCCATCGACGCGTCACGCGCACCCTTGGTGATTAGAAACAGTGTAATAGTATTTATAATTCAATTAATCACCCAGAAGCGTTGGCATGAACAGCCGTTTGTCATTCAGATTCGTTTTACGCAACGCTTTGCGTGATCCGGACGCAGAATTACGGGTCTACTATGGCGACACCACCGCTCATGAATATTAATCGAGTCCTTCTGACTTTTAACTGTCATACCCTGATTAATATTTATACGCCACGCCTCGTCCACAGCAGGCTTCGCTCATTGGCCAGTAGACCAGCGCATGTCACGTCGCGTAATTATAATTCATGAGCTGGAGTTTCGCCATAGTAGGAGTACTAATTCTTGTAGAAGTTTTGTATTTTATTTTATTTTTATTATTAATAGTATATATATATATATATATATATATATATATATATATAGATAGATAGATAGATATATGTACATATTATATTAATATTTACATATATATATTAATTCATATACATATTCAATATGTAAATATATTTGTAAATGTATATTTAAAATATTAAACAGTATTAAATACATAGTATTAAATTTAATAATAGTATGAATTTTTAGTAATACATAATATTAATAGTGTGTATAAATACATAAATAAATAAATAAATATATATATATATATATATATATATATATATACACACACACACATACACACACACAGACAAACTATTAATATTATGTATTTTATATATATATATATATATATATATATATATATATATATATATATATATATATATATATATATATATATACACACACACACTTTTGGTTTCATCACATTGGAAATGAAAGACCAAGTACATGACATTGTGATGCAGTAACAAACAGTGAGCTGCTTTCTAAGTCTGCATTTTGAAGGCCATCAGATATTATTATTAAGTCTGAACACAATCTGACGAAATCACAACACAAGCTCCAGTGAGTACTGAAGATCAGTTTAATGCATATGTAATATCCACACATGAAGCACATGCAGGTGCTTAATACAAATCTAGGGCGTGAGCTAGAATGTGTTACGGCTAAATGCATTCATTAAAGACAGCGTCTGTTGTATTAGCACCAGATTCACATCAGATATAGTGTGTGTGTGTGTGTGTGTGAAAGAGTGTTTTCCTCATGGAGTTACTGTATGAATATAATGTAGCTGCCCTGTGTATAAACACACCATTTAACATTTTAATGCTCGGGTTTAATGTATTTGATTGTGTCACATCTTACAAACAGAACAGAGAACAAACATCGGTCTGGGAGGCGTCTAACTAGATCTGCTGTATTTTCAGACAATATTTGGACTGTGGCGTGTCTGTAAAACACACAGCTGAAGTCTGCATGTTTACTGCTGATGTGATTTAATGCTCTGTGATAAAATGAAAGGCATAAATCTGAACAACGCATCCGGTCAGTCAGCATCAGAATCAAATCAGACTTCACGAGAGATCCAGATGAGTGAAATCAAAGCGTGTTTGATGAGAAACATCGCCGTTTCTGACCTTCATTAGTGTCTCTCTCTCTCGTTTTCTGCAGAGCGACAACCGTCTGAAGTATTGAAGAACAAAAACACTGACATCATGGCACTGGGATTCATCTATGACAGGAAAACCTAGTGTAGAGATCCCAGATGAGCTCAGGGGAACCTGGGACTTCATGAGGAGTCGCACTGGACGGTCAAAACGCTCTTCTTATCAGAGTGAATAAATAACTGCAACGGCGACCGGATAAAACTCTCTCCAACAGCGGATAAAAAGCCTGATTTCAGAATAACAACAACAATAAAAACGGCGGCGGTTTCTTCGCGTCAGCTCCTGTCCACACTGAAAACAGACCAGAGAGCAAAGCATTAACATCTTTGAAACAAATCAAATTACAACAAAAACAGTTTTGTTTAAAAGTGAAAAATCAACTGTGATTGTAGAAATGTGTCTCTGCATCAGTGTCTCAGCAATGGATGCTCTGCAGTGAATGGGTGCCGTCAGAATGAGAGTCCAAACAGCTGATAAAAACATCACAATAATCCACAAGTAATCCACACCACTCCAGTCCATCAGTTAACATCTGGAGAAGACAAAAGCTGAAACAAATCCAGCATTAAGATGTCTTTAACTCAAATCTGAGCCCATAATCCATAATAACGCTTCCTCCAGTGAAAAAGTGCATCTCCTGTTGTCTCTCACATCAAAATCCAGCCACATATTTGTTTAGAGCTGTTTTGTCTTGTAAACGCTGCTTGATCTGTGCAGATTTCTCTCCTGATTCAGACCAGAACACTTTTTCACTGGAGGAAGTGTTATTATGGATTATGGATTTGTGACCCTGGAGCCATAAGGTTCGTAAGGGTCAATTTTTCGGAAATTGAGAATAAATAATCTTTCCATTGATGTATGGTTTGTTAGGATAGGACAATATTTGGCTGAGATACAACTATTTGAAAATCTGGAATCCGAGGGTGCAAAAAATATTGAGAAAATCACCTTTAAAGTTGTCCAAATGAAGTTCTTAGCAATGCATATTACTAATCAAAAATTAAGTTTTGATATATTTATGGTAGGAAATTTACAAAATATCTTCACGGAACATGATCTTTACTTAATATCCTAATGATTTTTGGCATAAAAGAAAAATGGATAATTTTGACCTATATAATGTATTGTTGGCTATTGCTACAAATATACCTGTGCTACTTATGACTGCTTTTGTGCTCCAGGGTCACATTTAAGTTAAAAGTGTCTTGATGGATTTGTTTCAGCTTTTGTCTTCTCCAGGTGTTAACTGATGGACTGGTGTGGTGTGGATTACTTGTGGATTATTGTGATGTTTTTATCAGCTGTTTGGACTCTCATTCTGACGGCACCCATTCACTGCAGAGCATCCACTGCTGAGACAGTGACGCAATGACACATTTCTCTAAATTGATGAAGAAACAAACTCATCCTAATCTTGGATGATCTGAGGGTGAGCTACTCCTTTAACATGAGGTTGAGTTAAGATACTGTGTAGACAGTGAGGCTCACTATGATGATGTCATACCGGTGAGGCACATGTTCAGTGGTTTGAGGCGCTTGTTTCGTATCTCGGGTCTCTTCGCAGACGCTCTTCGGACTGACAGCTGAACGCAGACACAGAGAATCACTGTTATTACCACAGAATCCAGCATCAAATCTATCAACTCAAATAATTAAAGCAGACGAAATCAGACTATAAATAGATTAAATACTTATATTAAAATAATCTAACTTAAAATGTTTAAAAAACACACATGAAAAATTAAGATTTTTTTTGTTGTTTTGTTGTTTGTTTTTTTTGTTGTTGTTGTTAGGAAGAATATTAATTTTAAAGAACAAACCAGGGTTATTATAGTCACTAAAACCATTTGTAAAAATAAACAAAAATTTTGTTAATGATACAATGTCAATAAAATATATTTGATTAATATTTCTTTAATAAATGTTATTTTTATTTAAATGTATTTTAATTAATTAAATGTTTTTAAAAATATATTATTTTTAATTTATTACTTTTTAATTGAATAAATTACATCTTATAACTTTTTTTATCTAATACTTATATTTCATTTTTATTTCAAATAACAATAATGTTGTTTTTTAATAATTTTAGGTTTAGTTAACAGTAATAACCCAGATACACAGTACAATAATAGTAATGATAATAATTGTATTTTATTTAATCTTTATTTCATTTAACAATATTGCTTTTAATAGTTTTAGTGAACTATAATAACCCTGATACAGATAATGAGAATGATCCTTATCACAAAATAAACCTATAAATAAGCCTGATGCAGACTCTGATCACATGACCTAAACAATATAAAGAAATGATCACTAAGTGTGGATGATTGTATTCTGTGAGCAGAGATGTCAACAGGGTTTCTGCAGATATGAACAAGTTAAATTTAAGACTTTAAGACCTTTTTAATACCACCTTAAATGAAATTTAAGACCTAAACCCGTAACGTAAACACACATTATATTACATACATATATTTGATGTGTTTAATGTAAAAAGAAAACAAAATATCATTGCAGTCATAAATTATATTTATTACAATGATATACTGTTAACTTTCATATCAGCAGAGAATATTCCATACAAAATATCCCCACAAATGCACTGCATCACCAAGATTTTTGGTGGTGTAAACAATTTATTCTGAAGCATTATTTTCATCAGTGTTCTATCAGCTTTTACATACTCAAATCTGCATATTTTATCTTACCTTTACAAAGGCCCTTTTCAACCTTTTTAAATGTATGCATCTATCATGTCAAATTATTACAATTAATCAGTAAATTCCATATACACTACAGGGCTGTTACCAGTCAGATTAAATAATTTACCCTGAAAAATTACAAGTGTAATAAATTATGTTATGGGATTAATATTTTAAATACATTTTTGGATATACAAATAATAAATGTTGGAGGGTAATGCATATTTTTAAACATACAGAACCACCAATAGGTGGCGTAAGTAACTTAATGAGTGAGTCAACCGATTCGATCAAAACGCGAATCATTCAGTAACAAAACACCGCCGAGTGTTGTTTGGTGAATGTGCTGATCTTTGTTTGGAACTATTTTCGTTGGTGAAATAGAACAAAACAGTAAATATTGTGTCTAAAATGTAACTAACATAATAAATACTTGACTACTTAACTACTTGTTTATTGAACTAAAATCAATGTGACATTTGCAATCGTGAAATATTCAGCAAAATAGCCCCCTTCTCATGGTATGTCATTTAACTACATCATTTTATGAATAAACTAAGCATTTTGAATTTATACCTCAGTGTGTTTCTTTATGTTTGTTGTTGCTGATTTGTGTAGAAAGAGACAGACAGCGTGAACCTCAACAGAGCGACCTTGATAACAGAAATACACTATCCAAAATATCAATCGCTGTTTACACTGAATGTAATAAAATCAGAAGAATCATTCTCGCGTTTCGATGCTTCACTGGTTATTTTTTGGCACTTAAATTTTAATCAGGCTATTTGTCTGGTCGGGCAAGCAAAAAAATAAATAACTAACTAACTAGGCTGGTCAGCTAGCTGTAGCTCGACCTATATTATTATTGAAAACATTATATAAACAAAGAACAGGTCGACCTGGAATTTTTTTGTTTTTTTTTTTTGTTATTTTTTTTTAATTCGACCTGTATTCTGCTTCTGCAATTCTCTCTGATGACGCAGTAACTACGCGCGGGGGAAGAAAATTTTTTCGATCTGTTCAATGATTGTAAACAGTCACTGGGTTCGTCAGACTAAAAAAGATAATTTAGCGGTAATCTGACCAAAAATATTTAAGACCCACTGAATCTGAATTTAAGACTTTTTAAGGCCTTTTATTAGGAAAACGTTATTTAAGACATTTTAAGACTTTTTAAGGACCCGTGGACACCCTGGTCAAACCAGCAGAGCTCTGCAGGAAATCAGCGCTCGATTATATCACTACTGACTAGAGCTAATTTCAAATATTCATCGAATTTAAAATAAAAATCCACATTCGAATGCAAAAACGTTGGATTCGAATGTTAGGTGTGCCTTTTATCAGTGGCACATGAGATGCGATGACGATGTAGGGGTCGTTGCTTTTTAATGTTTTTCATAGCTTATCCAGTTGAAGCCACTGGATGCGGCGCTGCTGCGTTGTTCATTCAAAATAATGCGGAAAACGAGAACATCAATGCGGAGATGATGTTGTTTACGTCAAAACTGAAACCAAGCCGTTCACACAGAACGCATATTTATCGCATTTTCTAGAGGGATATCTATCACAGTTACACTCGCGTCTCGCTCAAGAGAGCTGCATGTTTAGAAAGCCGTGTAAAATTAATGCAAGTTCAACTTTAAAAAAAAAAAACATGTTTGGAGACTTTATGGTGGTTTTTCCCCTTCCCTGCATCTCATGTTTTTAAATAGAAAAAGTACTCTTTGTGATTGGTTTTCGGTCCTTTGTATTAAACTATACATACATACACGAAGCTGTTTTGTTTCTAACTGTTCAAGCAAATTAATTAATTATATATGGTTTATAAACATTCATTTAAACATTATGCACTTTTTTCAAAGATAGTAGTGTTATTTTATTGCTTTGAATAAATGTGCATTAGTAATATTTTGCTCGATGCGTCCTCTTGTGGCCTCAGGAGAGAAGCCTTTTAAATTAGAATATAATTCTATATATTTAAGTACAAAATTCTAATTAAATTTTTCAGCCATTTTGACAGCCCTACTACTGACTAATCGCACTGAAGAATCCCAGAGGGCCGTGTAATAATCCGCCCGAGCTCTCACGAGTGTGTGTGTGTGTGTGTGTTATTACCTGCTCCAGCGTCCGTCTCTCTCTCCTGCTGCAGCGAGTCGATGTACTCTTGACTCAGAGTCTCATCAGCGTCTCCGATGAGGTAGATGTTTTTAAAGCGATGATACAACATGGATGCTTTAAACATGATCGCCTCGCTGCCGCGAAACCATCGCATCTGACCACACACACACACACACACACGTTACACGTGAGCCTGAACTCCATTACTCTGCACCAGTGAGTATCTTCACATATCTGGAGTAGACGTCACAGTAACGTCACTTGCATTGTGGTGGCAGAAAAACACTAGTCACAAGTGGAGGGAAACGGCTAAAATCCATGGAATAAGAGAAAAAAATTATTTTTTGTGCCTTTGGATGTCAGAATCGGAATGCAAATCATTTTTGTAGAATACTGTCATCAAAGACACCATTTGAAGCTAAGCGCAGACGTTTAAATGGACAGACTATGGATGAAAACTGCTATGATTACTCTACTTCTAATGCATAAATTTGATTTGAACAATAGGTCTACATAATTCACATATGCAGTTCACAGGAGATGTATTGTATTAGCCCTACAGTTACAGCACGAAATACTATTTAAACCTATTACTATTAACATATGTGTCCCTGGAGCACAAAAGCAGTCATAAGTAGCACAGGTATATTTGTAGCAATAGTCAACAATACATTGTATGGGTCAAAATTTTCCATTTTTCTTTTATGACAAAAATCATTAGGATATTAAGATCATGTTCCATGAAGATATATTGTATGTATAAATCTCAGTTTCAAAAAATTGACCCCTATGACTGGTTTTGTGCTCCAGGGTCACATTTTACATAATATTTACCTATTTTATCTCACAATTCTGACTTTTTTCCTGCAAATGCAAGTTTATATCTCCTAGTTCGGACTTCATAACTCGATTTAACTCAACAATAGCGAGTTTGTCAATTCTGAGGAAAAAGGCCAGAAATATGGGATATAAGCTCATATTCTGAGCTGAGGGGAAAAGAAAGAATGACAAATTATTTTTCTATATCAGGATCTTTTTATTCTTTTATTCCATGGCTTCCATAGACTGCTACTTGAAAACTGTCTTTTTCTGCCACCAGATAGGTCTGCCCACAAAAAAGCGTTATCACAGTTTACAAACACCGAGCTGGTCTGTACGTACCTTTCTGAGTGTGTCGATGAGCTCGCTGTGGTTCTGAATGTTTCGAGACGAGACCGGGACAGTGCTCAACTCATCCAGAGCCAATAAACACTTACTGACATCCTGTGAGAGAGACACAATAATCAATAATCACTGTGAGCTCAGTGAGCAGCTCTGAGAATTATGATACTGAACATAATATAGATACTTTATAAATGATATTAAATGGGTTCATACTGGATTTTCGAGCGTCATTGAGATTCTGATGTCACCATGCAGCCGGTAGAGCAAAGAGTCTGTGATGGACAGAGAGTGAGCTGAAACACACACACACACACAGTTAGATACACTCACGGTTAGAGATACACACACACACACAGAGTTAGAGATACACATGGTTAAAGATACACACACACACAAACACAAACACAGTGAGAGATATTCACACACACACACAGTTAGAGATATACACACACACACACACACACACACACACACACACAGTGAGAGATATTCACACACACACACAGTTAGAGATACACACACACACGGTTAGAGATGGATACACACACACACACACACACAGATAGATACACACGCACACACACATACACGGTTAGAGATAGACACACACACACACAGTTAGAGATGGATACACACACACAAACAGTTAGAGATGGATACACACACACGGTTAGAGATACACACACACACACACACAGTTAGAGATACACACACACACACACAGTTAGAGATACACACACACACACAAACACAAACGCAGTTAGAGATATTCACACACACACACACACACACACACAGATACACACACACAAACAAACACACACAGTTAGAGACACACACACACACACATATGGATTCAGTGTCGTTTGGTTGTGACGTGTGCGTCTCACCTTTGCACTCTTCCTCTCTGCTGCTGTTGTTGTTGTTCTGCTGTCTGTAGAAACACACTCCGTTAATGACGATAACTATAACAGTAACTAATATCATAACTATAATAAACATAACTTTTATTACTATATGATCATATTACAGTAACATCAACAATTACAAACTATTACAATAATCATAACAATAACTATAACAAAAACGAATACTGTTATAGCTATAACAATATCATTAAGTATAACAATAACTACACCAATGACTATAACGATAACGTTAAGTATAATGAAAACGATAACAATAACTTTTATGATAACGACAACTCTTCAAATTACCACAGCACTATTAAGTATAATGTTATGTATAACATAGTTTTTTATTAATGTAATAATATTTATGAAAACTATACCAGGGGCCTGTTTCATAAAACAAGTTTACCAAAAAAAGCCAGGCTTATTTCAGTTAGTCTGAATTAGCTGACAAATCAGACTAACTGAAATAAGCCTGGCTTTTTTTGGTAAACTTGTTTTATGAAACATGCCCCAGTAACTATAATGATGACCACAACAACTATAACGACAACATTAACTATAAAATGTTATAACCATAAAACTATATCAATAACTATTATAACGACAACTGTTATAACTATAACCATAACATCAAGTATAACAATAGTAATGACAACTATAACAATAACGATAATGAATACCATTGTAAAAACTATAACAATAATGATAGCTATATCAATAACGCTAACTATTATAACACGAATGCTATTAAAACTTTAACAATAACTATAACTATTATGACAACTATAATGATACCTATATAGCAATAACTATAATAACTACAACAATAATGAATACCATTATAACATTGACTATAACAATAAATACAACAATAACTATAACAATAACGATAACTAAAAATGACATCTATACCAACGCACAATCATGTTCTGTTTATTCCAAGCACTGCAGTTTTGCCGCCTGCCATTTTAAATGCTCAAGCTCGTTAAGTCAAATGTTTCTGATTGGCTGCCAATATTTTTATCGTTCATCAGGTGAATAAAAAGCCACTCTGAAAGTGATTCCAGTGATATCGTTCCTCTGTGTCCATATTGTTACAGTTGTGGTGTGAACTCTGCTGTTCTCTTAGAGCTCACAGTTATAGTTATCTGGTAAAAACATGAGTTTTGTGGTAAAAACATGGGCTGGTTTTTGCATTGGTGTGAACAAAACAGCAGACGAGCTTATTGAAAATACACATTCATTCTCTGCCAGCAGGTGGCGCTTTCAGAATGGCAGAAATATAACTTTTCCCCGGTAACAGCAGTACACAAAGCAGCAGCACCAGACTTTGAATCTTGAATCGTGCAGCGCTCATGTTTATTTAATGAAATCATAGCCTTTTGAAGTTTAATTGTCATATTAAAGCCATATTGGAATTCTGGTCTTTCCGTCCCCAAATTTAAGACCTCTTGAAATCATAAGACTTTCTTGTAGTAGTGTCAATCGTCACTGGTGTCACGATTCGATTTGATTCCAATTATCATGTCAACGATTCGATTTGATATCATGATGCATCACGATGCATCTCATCCTCAATTTTCAATATTACAGCACATGGCTACATTTTGATATTCATTTTATATTAAATTTATTTTATGCAATTTTATTAAATTATATAAGCAGGCTACTTTTTAAAATACCTACAAATTTATTATTAATCAAAACAATTGTTAAGAATTTAACCAACTAAATATAGCTTCAAAACATACAAGCAAATATAAAGTAATAAAGGGGGAAGAGACAATTACAAGTGATAAACAAAAAGTACTTTCAGAGAGTACTTTCAAAAGTACTATCTGAGAGTGCTTTAAGTATCCGAAAGTTTACAGACAATCATAGTTATGGGTTTTTCTTTTTTCTTTCTGACTCAAGGCGAGACACTGCAGGTGAATAAGGTAAAAAAAATAACTAATAGATATCGCCTTACTTACCCAGCTGATTGATTACATTGATAACTGCAAACATTTTTTTGTATTACAAGTTTTCTAAAATGTTAGGTTTAAATATGCAAATGAGTCATTATTTAATGAAATATGCACTAATTTGCATAAATTTCTAATACAAAAATCTAAACACTGGATGATGTCAGTTTTAAAATTCTTGTTTATTTTTTTTTGACATATTAGAGTCAAAAGTTTTTACAGAGGGAATTCTCATTTTTGTCACTCCATAATTCAGAACAGACAGAAAACACTATATTTTCACGATTTTTGGGGGGAATAATATGTTGTATATAATCAAGCAAATTATATATGAGCAAATCCCTCTGTAAAAAAATGTAAAGTTTGGTGTGTGTAAGTGCTACTGAAGTGTAGGAGAAAAAACTCATTTTGAGAAAAAGGCCTTTAAAAATATGTACTTTAATTGAAATCTATTGACACAAATAGATAAAGTGCTATAAAAGAAACACTTAACAGTGTCTTTTGGATGTTTTCTTTCCACTAGTCTGAAAAAACACTAAAACTTGAAAAACCAAAAAACCCAAAATCTCAAACTTGACAGGTGCATGAAAAAAAAGTGTTTTTGCCTTAAGTTTTCTTAGTTAAGAAAAAGTTGGAGCTCTAAATGTTGAACTCTCAAAGTGCATTAGATGGAATAATTTAAATTTTTTTCCAATTCGTCATGTGTCTTTTTTTTTTTTTTTTTTTTTTAAATATTGCACCGTGGACTTCAGTATTATCGCAGTATTATCGAATCGTGAGGTTTTGATATGGTTACATCCCTAGTGCTGACTGATCTCACTCACTCTGTGTTCCTGCTGTTACGATCTCCGCTCTGCTCCGGATCCTTCTCCTCCTCGGCCGTGAGTTTAATGGGGCTCCGGGCCCCGCGGCTCCTCTCGGGCCGTTTCTGCAGCTCCTCGCGGTGTGCCGTCTGTTCGGCGCCGGTCTGTGTCTTTCCTCTTGTAGACGTCACCAATCCCTGCAGCGACTTCAGCACGCTCTGCCTCTTCTCGGCCAGGATCTTGCTCCTCTGAGAGACACAGAGACACAGACAGACGTCAGACCGCTGCTGCTCCTCCGTATCTCCACAGCACTCTCGCCCGCTCTCACCTCTTCATCTACCGCTTTCTTCTCCTCTTTTGTCTCTTCCTGCTTTTCAGAGACAATCAGAACATCGCTCTTCGTCTGCTTGGGTTTATTCACAGTCTCCGTCTGTTCAGGCTTGTCTTGTGTGTTGATCTTCTTGACCTCGCTCTTCTCCGGTTCTTCTGGTGCAGGCGTCTGCTCCTCTGAGAGCCGTTTCCTCTTTGAATCTATAAATCCAGCAGCTCTGATCAGATAAGCAGCTTTTTATGGTTATAATAACCCTCTACATTATAATCCAAACTTATAATAACAACTTTAAGCATTTCACTTCTGTAATGGGACTTATTTCTGGGTGAAACTGAATATTGAGCAGGAAATACAGCAAGCAGGAGTTAATTAGATTACATTGAAAAGTGAATATGATATTATTGCTCAATAATATATAATAATAATATTATTACTACTTTGCTATATTACTATATCCTTACTACTCTGAGCAAATAATATTGCTCAAAGTAGTAATGAAACGCATAATTCAAAAACACAGAATTTGGGGAAAATTAATTGATTACTAATACCTACTAATTTCTATTACTTGTTTCTAGGGCTGTCAATCGATTAAAATATTTAATCGCGATTAATCGCGTGACTGTCATGAGTTAACTCGCGATTAATCACAATTTAATCACACTTTTTTATCTGTTCTAAATGTCCCTTAAATTAATACTTTTCAAGTTTTTAATACTCTAATTGACATGGGCATGGACAAATATGGATGCTTTATGCAATATATGTTTATAATTAGTGAAACCATAGTTAATATAGAGCATGAAGACTGGACATGTTTCAAAGGCCATAGATGTTTTTCAAAGAACTTGTTCATGTCTATTACACACATGAAAAAAGAACATAGAAATACCAGGTTCCCATTACTTCTCTGTATTTGCACTGAGCAATCGACTTAGACAAGCCTGTTTACATTTTCACACTACAGGGCAGCTCACTTCTTCTGAACATGCTAAATATACATTTAATATTTATTATTACATTTGTTTGCCTCTCTGTGCCCACATACTGTATTTTGATGCAGCTAAATTCTCAATAAAACTGTTTTCATTTATATATTTTTTCATAGATATATTTTCTGTTGTCAGATAACGGAATGAATGTGAAATGTGTAAAATGTGAACCATTAAGACTACATAACCAGCTCTACCTTCCAAGATGTTAATCTGCACAAAAATCCTGATTTATAATCGAGTCATCGTCTGATAAAATCAAATAGCCTAAACATAAGACAAAGACAACAGCTGTTCTGTGATTTCGGCTATACTTGCATGTAAAATTAGAGAAGCAACATAATATCGGTTTTAAAGCAGCACTATGTAACTTTTGGCGCTCTAGCGGTTAATATACAGAACTGCACACATCCCGCGGAAGAACATTCTAACCGGAGCTACTTCTCTAAGTTTATGTCTATGACGATTCACGCTGGTATGTGTTACTCCGCAGCGGTGACGACCAGACCAGGCTACAATAGTCCATAAATAAGCACTTATTATAAGCGTACGTAGTGATTCGGGATAAGACAAAAACGCGGTTTGAAAGATGAATTCATGATGTACTCGCTCATTATATGCATTTTACAAATTCTGAACACAGACAAAGTTACATGCTGAACAGAGCAGACGCAGAGAGAGAGAGAGAGAGAGAGAGAGAGAGAGAGAGAGAGAGAGAGAGAGAGGTGTGTGTGCACAGCGGGAAAGAGAGACCTCGCGCTTGTGCGATGTACAGTACCGACTAGTCTCAGAAACTAAATAAGGTTTGGGGCAAAAACTAAAGATTGGTCACTAGGCTCTTTTTGAAAAAACAAACAAACAAACAAAAAAAAGTTGCTAAAGAGGTCTGAAAAGTCGCTAAGTTGGCAACACTGACAGCATCTCCATCCATTTCTCCAACCACGGGTTAGGCCACGGCTTAAACAGAAAATGCGCGCTGCGTTAATTGCGCGTTAATAAAATTAGCGCCGTTAAAATGAATTTGCGTTAACGCGTTAACTTTGACAGCCCTACTTGTTTCACTTCTGTTTCAGTTTTGTATAACCATCTCTTACTATGTGTAAGTTGTTTTTTTTAGCATGTGTGTTTGGCTCAGTTTTATTTCTTAGGATTACTGTTAAACTAATGTAGTTTGATGTGTATATGCTATCTATTTTAATTTGAGCTAAAGTTGTATTAATGTTTGTCATTTTATTAGTTTTTTATTATGCCTGTATAGGTTGTTTATTAAGTTTTACTTTTATTTAATTTGAGTTATTTCTGTACTTCAGCAAACTAAATGGAAATAAAATAATATATATATTAAATTTATGGATATATGTGTGTGTGTGTGTGTACATATGTAGTTGTTTTTGGTGTTTGGCTTAGTGTTATGTTAGAATCATTATTATACTCTTATACCTTTTGTTCTCTTAATATTTTGAATTGTTTGCAGCTTTATTTTGTTTCATTTAAATGTTAAGTTTAGAAATTTTGTTATATGCATTTGTCTTTTTAATTTAATTATTTTTTTAATGTGTGTATATATAGTATTTATAAAGATTTAGCTTTTAGTTTGGATCAGTTTTAGTTGTTTTAATACTACAATTGATTGTTTCTGTTGTCCTCATTTGTAAGTTGCTTTGGATAAAAGCATCTGCTAAATGACTAAATGTAAATGTAATACTAATCAAAATTGACTGACATTTGATTACACCTGATTTTTGTTGATTGAGATGTAATTAAAACAGAATTTTAAGAAAATTAAAATGGAAACAAATAAGTTAGGGGAAAATATAACTGAATTTGATTAAACATGCTTTTTGATTATTTAAATGTAAACTTAAAAAAAAATTATATATATATATATATATATATATATATATATATATATATATATATATATATATATATATAAGGGCTGAACGATTAATTGCATTTGCGATAATATCGCGATATGAAAAAACGCGATTTTTTAACTGCAGCCTCTGCGATTACACTCTGTCACGTGACGTGACAGTAAAGAGGTGTTTTCGACTTGAAGATCGATAGGTGAATGACATCAAAGTACGGCGAGAGAAAGCATAATATATTAATATTAAGACCCTTTCACACGGGACGCGGCAGTCACGAGTGTCTAGTTCATTTTCAATGGGAGACATGCGGAAAGCGGCAAACCGCTGGCGGCACGGAGGCAGAGCTCAAGCGGTGCTCGTGCACCCAAAATCATGCCGCTTCCACGTGCACGCCAAAGATAAAAATATTTTATCTTTTTGTAAGCGGCAGCCATGTCGGCTTTAACCAATTACTGAACAGAATATTAACACCCAATCATCACTGAGCTCATGTGTTGAAAACATGATGATATATATATTCTTATTTATTTATTTGAAGTCTGTCTAAAGTTAACAGACAGTGTTTAAAAAGAGCAATCCACATGTTTACATAATGTTTATTACAGTGACTTTGAATTACCTAAATACTGAGTGTAGTAAAGCAACAGATTTGTTTTTATATTTCTGCAATCTACTTTAGTTTGTGTGAATTGTTACTGACTTTCATAATGATGTTTACACCAGGCTTATTTGTCAGTGCTTTATGTTGTCATAATTATTACATGCTTACAAGGCTGGAAGTTCAACAAATCAGTCAATATACTACTGTGATTGTAGTTGTTAAATAAAGTCATTCATATCGATTCATGCATCACCTAATTTCATCGTAACATACAGGCCTGGCCTACAGAAAAGAACATTTATGTTTAACCTATCTAATATTGTGTTGGTCATACTATACAATGATTTAAAGAGCTTTAAAAAAATAATTGCATATTAAATCGCAATATTGGTAAAAAACAAACAAAAAAAAAACAAAACAACAACAACAACAAAAAAAAAAATCGCAATTAAATTATTTTCCAAAATCATTCAGCCCTAATATATATCTATATCTATATATATATATATATATATATATATATATATATATATATATATATATATATATATATATATATATCTATATCTACCTATATCTATATCTATATATATCTATACATACATACACAGTGGTGTGAAAAATTGTTGGCCCCTTCCTGATTTTTTATTTTTTTGCATGTTTGTCACACTTTAATGTTTCAGATCATCAAACAAATTTAAATATTAATCAAATATAACACAAGTAAACACAACATGCAGTTTTTAAATGAAGGGTTTTTTATGAAGGGAAAACAAAATCCAAACCCACATGGCCCTGTGTGAAAAAGTGTTTGGTCTGGGGCTGTTTTGCTGCTTCAGGACCTGGAAGACTTGCTGTGATAAATGGAACCATGAATTCTGCTGTCTACCAAAAAATCCTGAAGAACAATGTCCGGCCATTTGTTCGCGACCTCAAGCTGAAGCGAACATGGGTTCTGCAGCAGGACAATGATCCAAAACACACCTGCTAGTCCACCTCTGAATGGCTGAAGAAAAACAAAATGAAGACTTTGGAGTGGCCTAGTCAAAGTCCTGACCTGAATCCTATTGAGATGCTGTGGCGTGACCTTAAAAAGTCGGTTCATGCTCGAAAACCCTCCAATGTGGCTGAATTACAACAATTCTGCAAAGATGAGTGGGCCAAAATTCCTCCACAGCGCTGTATCAGACTCATTGCAAGTTATCGCAAACGCTTGATTGCAGTTGTTGCTGCTAAGGGTGGCCCAACCAGTTATTAGGTTTAGGGGGCAAGCACTTTTTCACACAGAGCCATGTGGGTTTGGATTTTGTTTTCCCTTCATAATAAAAAACTTCATTTAAAAACTGCATGTTGTGTTTACTTGTGTTATCTTTGATTAATATTTAAATTTGTTTGATGATCTGAAACATTAAAGTGTGATAAACATGCAAAAAAATTAAAAAAAAATCAGGAAGGGGGCCAACAACTTTTTACACCACTGTGTATATATATATATATATATATATATAGGAATATCACAATTTTTTTCTCTATTTTAACAGTAAAATTCAAACAATGAATTCAACAGATTATACATGTTTTTTGAGTATTACAATTTAATTAAACCATTACAATGGAATCCAAATGAAAACGGAAAACACAGAATTTGCAAAAAAATAAAACTGATTTCACAGGGTCCTAAAAATTTAATTTTGTTAAACTTTGATAAATTGCTGTTAAATTGTATAAGTTTCATGATTATAATTAATTAGACATGCTTTATGATTACTAAAATGTAATTTAACTATTAAAACGGAATTCAGAACAAATAAAACGGAAAACACAGAATTTGGGAAAAAAATAAGTTCTTCATAAGGCCTTAAAAATCCTTTTTTGAAGAAAAAGCCTTT
Source organism: Spinibarbus caldwelli (assembly GCA_039654775.1). NCBI lineage: Eukaryota > Metazoa > Chordata > Actinopteri > Cypriniformes > Cyprinidae > Spinibarbus > Spinibarbus caldwelli. The sequence goes on along the minus strand of CM077260.1, from coordinate 1,491,816 downwards.
GAAAGAAAGCATTTTTTGTTAAAGGGGTCATATGATGGTGCTAAAAAGAACATTCTTATGTGTATTTGGTGTAATGCAATGTGTTTACATGGTTCAAAGTATAAAAAAAAAGCATTATTTTCCACATATTTTACATTATTTTATCTCTTCTAAGTCCCGCCTTTCTGAAACGGGTTGATTTTTACAAAGCTCATCGGTGTGAAACAGCAAGGTGTGCTCTGATTGGCCAGCTATCCAGTGCGTTGTGATTGGCTGAATACCTCAAGCGTGTGAAGGAAATGTTACGCCCCTTACCATAATATGTTGCTGCGTCCTCGCGATGACACAAAAATATTAAAAGCCATTTCAAACGAGGCATTTGTTGCATCCAGTGGGGACATGATTACTGATTATAATGACTTATACTGTCTTTTTACGCGTCGCGTTGCACCATGTCTGCATTTGTGATCGGAGAAACACAAACAACAAGCACTACTTACACTCGCGTTTGAATAGTAAGTAACAAATTCTTTAAATAATAAAACGTAACGTTACTTACAGGCTGTGAGTCAGAAGCGCCAGACTGTCCTTGTAAAGTTGGAACTGCCCCACTTTTCAGTAAAACTCTTTCTACATGTAACAGCCGTGGTGTCCAGCAAGCCAGTAAACCTCACTCCCCTGATCTAGTGACTCTTAGCGCCCGTCTCCCGCGCTTAGACCGTGGTTCGAATCTCGCTCGGAGCGGGGTGAATAGGACCGGTTACACACAACCGGCCTTGTACTCTCCCATGTTCAGAAAACAATCCTCCGTGAAGTGCGCAGCACAAACTCCAATATTTGTGTTGTACTGCTCTGAGACAGTGTTGTAAACTCAGCCCCAGATTTCTTGTTATGTCCTCTTTACTCGCATCCAAACACACAGCACCTCTCCAGGACATGGCGCCGGCGGAAGCAACAACATAGAGCGAGAAAGTTACGCCTTCTTTCTTTGCGTATACATTTGGGCGGTGTTATGCAAATCTTCCCACATCGTGACGTAGAGATGTGGGGGCGTGTTAGAACGAGCCGTTTTAGGTAGGTGTGGCTGACTCTTAACTTTAATAAAGAATATCTCTTTGGATTTGAGACTTTGAACTTTGCAACTTTACAGATCTTTATGCACCAAGAGCTTGTAACGCTCCAAAGAGAAAGGAAAAATTGAAATCGCACCATATGATCCCTTTAAACTTTTAAAAAATGGTTATTAAATTGTATAATTTTCAAGGCTGCAATTAATTAGACAAGAGATTACTAAAATTTAATTTAATCAATAAAAAAAAATTGGAATTTTGGAAAAAAATAAAACGGATTTCAGTATAAGGCAAGAATACGAATTTGAACTTGGATTTTTTGTTTGTATTTTGTTTGTATTAGCATAATAATATAATTAATTATGCACATCTGCTGTATTGCAGCTTTGAAATAACTCCTAAAATGAAATGAGTAATGCCTATTAAACAGATTTCATGTCAAATCTCAATTAATAGACTTGATTTCACCTGCTGGGCGGGAGGGGGCGGAGCTGTTCGTCACAGGAAGAGGAACACGAGCGTCTTCCTTCACGTCAGACTCAGTTTGCGAGCGTTTCCGTTTCAGAGCAGGGGGCTTCACCGTTGTGGCAGTGATTTGGTTTGTGTTCTGGGTCAGATCTGCAGTAGAGCGCGTGATCCTCAAAGGCTGGAGGATTACAACACAAACAAACAACATTAACAACTCATGTTCTGACATAATCCAGGTTAAAGGTTGCTAAACTTGTTGCTCTTCGTCTGCTTGGGTTTATTCACCGTCTCTGTCTGTTCAGGCTTGTCTTGTGTGTTGATCTTCTTGACTTCGCTCTTCTCCGGTTCTTCTGGTGCAGGCGTCTGCTCCGCTGAGAGCCGTTTCCTCTTTGAATCTGTAAATCCAGCAGCTCTGATCAGATAAGCAGCTTTTTATGGTTATAATAACCCTCTACATTATAATCCAAAATTATAATAACAACTTTAAGCATTTCACTTCTGTAATGGGACTTATTTCTGGGTGAAATTGAATATTGAGCAGGAAATACAGCAAGCAGGAGTTAATTAGATTAGATTGAAAAGTGAATATGATATTATTGCTCAATATTACTCATCCCTGTCAGTGTTACATCAATGTCATCGCTGCAAACCACCAAAACAAAAGTTTAGTTTAATCTGAAGAAATTATGACGGAAATAAATTACTATTGTAAAACATACTTTTCAAAGTAGTAATGAAACGCATAATTCAAAAACACAGAATTTGGGGAAAATATAATTGATTACTAATACTAATCAAAATTGATTGACATTTGATTACACATGATTTTTGATGATTAAGATGTAATTAAAATAGAATTCTAAGAAAATTACAATGGAAACAAAGAATTTGGGGAAAATATAATTGAATTTGGTTAAACATGCTTTTTGATTATTTAAATGTAAACTTAAAAAAAAAAAAAAAAAAAAAAAAAAAAAAAAAAAAATATATGTATATATTAGTCAGACAGAAAAATAAACTGTAGAGAGGGGCATTTTGCTAAATATATGCACTATATAACATATTCATTAGGGATGCACGATACTGCAGGGCTTGAAATTAACTTGTTTACTTTGTAGCACTGGTGCTCCCAACTTTAAAAAGTTAGGAGCACCAGCAAAAATTTATGAGCACCACAACTACAAATTATATATTAACAGAGTTCATCTTTACATTCTTAACTTTAATGCAGAGTTTAGATTGGTTAATATTAGCTGTTAGTCACTGCTTTCTGCTCTCAGGTGACGGGGAGCTACCGTGGGAAATGCAAAGGGCTGAAGAAGAGAGAAAATGAAAAGAACGCTGACAGATTTCTTTCGTAAACCACCGAAGTTAATCGGAGTTTGGTTAAACACAGAGACAGAGCTCCTCTTTGGCGAGGGTTAGGATGGTGTATGCGGTGTTAAATTTTACATTCAGCTGCGCGGAACAGCTGGCAGCTAGGGCTGTGCGATATTGACAAAAAATTATATCTCGATATTTTCTAGGATTTTATCGATAACCATAATTAGACGAGTGTTATTGTGCTGATCTTGTGTTATTGTGCTGGTAGCCTTAAGGACTTCTGTGGACAGCTGATTTTGATATTCTTAAAATTCTGTGTGGTGGTCAGTTCAAAGAAATTAATCTTTTTTACAATCAAGTCATTTTTTTCTAAAAGTGTGCATCATCATTTGAGTCAAATACTTAAATTTAATCAGTCAATTAGAATAATAAGACATTTGGGCTGTTATCAAGCAAATGAAATCAGTATCAACAAAATTGATCTTTGAATTTGAATTTTGAATTTCTGAAGGGGCATTTAGATGCATTTACACACTGCATAATGCAGGACATGAATGCATTTAACCTGCAGTTACACTTGCATATATAATGTTTTAATACTGTAAACATAAAACGTTGAATACTGATATTTGAAATGATTTAAAAAAACAAAAAAAACAAGATACTTTAAATGTGAAATTAAAACTGCCAGTAGGTGGCAGCAAGTCACTTAATAAGTGAGTCACGGCGATTGAACCGAATCATTTGAACGAGTGATTCATTCAGGAACGAAACGCTGTCATGTTGCTCAGAGACGCAAAATAGTGCTGTGGCTTTGTTTGGAATTATTTTTATTGTCGAAATAGAGCAAAAACAGGAAATATGCTGTCTAAAACGTATGTCTCTTAATATTAACTTCTTGTTTATTGAACTGTTGTATAAAATCAATATCACATTTGTAATCATGCTGATTTTGAGGAAAAAACGGCACTCTTCGTGTGATATTAACTATATGAAATGATATAAAGCCCCCATATCTTGAATTTTGTGATGCATTTTAATAGACTGAATCATGCAATGAAAAAAACACACTCTAAATGTGCACGCGCACTAGTTTAACCTACTAGACTTCATCATGTCATGTATGCGTGCACTCTCTGTAGGCGTTTTGTTTGGTTTTTGCAATAAACGCGATAATGTAAAATTGCACATCGTTAAAAGAACAATTACGTTATTATCGCAGACCCCTACGTGAGCATCCTGACGATTAAAGGCCTTAATGATTGAACCTGATGATCCTGAACATTTTGCCACACATTTGTCCCTGCATTTCTTGTGTTTGGCACTCTCTCCGTGTTTAACCAAGCTCTCAAGCTTAAAATGTGTCGATTCGGTGGTGAATGCTGTTAGTGTTACCTGCAAACTCCGTCCCACAGGCTTTAAAGTGAATGCAGTGCATAGAGCACAGTGCAATTTCATAGCGGAGCCACTCGAAGTCTTTCAACCTTTCTCTCCAAAAACTGTACGCCTTCTTTTCGGCCGGTGGATCAAAATTCACCACAAGATCGCTATCAACAGCACCATTATTTGTAACTTTAGGTGGTTCACGAAAGAAATCTGTTGGCTAATATTAACCAATCTAAAATCTGCATTAAATTTAAGAATGTAAAGATGAAGTTATGTAACGTTTGATAGAACGGCAGACCGGTCACCGTATCTGCACACAGAAGGCACATAACTGTGAATGTTTTTAGAGAAATGAAAACAGGTCGCACTACAACAATTATATGCACTCGCACAAATGCTCCCAAATATATTTTGAGGTCGCACAGATTAAATTATGGGAGCATATGCGACCAAAATGGTCGCAATTTTGAGCCTTGTATTGGACTTTTGCCGATATCTGATATGCCGATATTTTTCAACTCATTTTGGCCGATAGCCGATGTTGATACTGATATATTTCCTTTTGTTTGGAAACAATACCAAGTCTCTCCTGTGTGAAAATTATAAGCAAACTATTTTTAATTTTGGTTAGTGTTTAACAAGAACTTATTTGTTAGAATTAAATAAACAATAATTAAGTTCTTTTATAATGACAGTACACTGAGGCTTTGAAAATAACTGTAAATAAACTATATATCAATTGCTGCATTGTTTTTCAGATAGATGCAGTGTTAAACCTAACATTTTATTTTAAGATTTAACATTTGTAGATGGTCTAAAGCAAAAGAGTTGTAAAAATTCATGAAGTCTTTTAGAGCTCATAATTTGTTTAAAAAATATAACATATTACACATTAATGAATAAATCATTATATATAAAATTATTTAATTTACAAGTGTCATGTTTGTGATTTTTTTTAAATTTATGTAAGCTATAGCTTCTGACCTTTAAATCAAAACATACTCATGATTTTATGACATCAATTACTGCTTTATTTAATCACAAACACAGTCTAAATGTTATTTGTGTATTTTGCTTTCATTTTATTAGAAGTAGGCCAACAGCGCCCACTACGGAATTAAAACTCCTTACCGAGCGGGCGTTAGGACCTGCTGCACGTGCTATTTCTGTTTACTCTATCAAAGGACGTGATGTGTGGCCAAGTATGGTGTCCTATCACACACCGAACGCGTCATTCTGAACGTGCTTTCTCAGTTTAAATGCAGCGATCCAAAACAGTGAATCTAATCTTCATTCAGACAAAACTTTGCTTGAAGAATGAGCCACACTGCTGACCTGATCTAATCGCTAGCACACCCTGAGCACATGCAAGTTAACCTATTCCTCTAATCGGCAAGACTATCAACATAATTTTTCATATCAGGCCGATGCCGATATTTACATTTAAAGCCATTATCAGCCGATTCCGATATCGGTCCGATAATGTCATGCCTCCCTAATATTCATTATAATTTTTACTGTTCTTCAATGATTCATTTATGTTTGAATAAATCCATCAAGTTCTTATGACAGCCACCATTTAAATGTTTATATTTCAAAAAAACAAACTGAAGTTGAAATATTATGTAATTCTAACTTATTATTTTAAAAACTTCATTAAGTGTAATTTTAGCAGTTGTATAGCCTACAAATCAGTCAATTTTAACCTTCAATATTATAGTAATGTAGTACCAACTGACTCTCATGTGTATTTTACAGCATTAGTTGAGAGATTTTTTTCCTTGAGAAAAGCTGGCATGTACTGTACCTGTATATCCAAAATAACTGATATTGAATCTAATCGAATTGGTAATCGAATCGAAAGCTTGTGAATGAGAATTGAATCAAATCGTGAAATTTGTGTCAAATTCCAGCCCTAATATATATCACAATTTTTTTCTCTATTTTAACAGTAAAACTCAAACGATGAATTCAACTGATTAGACATGTTTTTTGAGTATTAAAATTTAATCAAACCATTACAATGGAATCCAAATTAAAACAGAAAACACAGAATTTGGGGGAAAAAAATGTAACTAATTTCGCAGGGTCCTAAAAAATACATTTTTGTTAAACTTTGATAAATTGTTGTTAAATTGTATAAGTTTCATGATTACAATTAATTAAACATGCTTTATGATTACTAAAATGTAATTTAACTATTAAAACGGAATCCAGAACAAATAAAACGGAAAACACCAAATTTGGGAAAAAAATAAAACGGACTTCATAATGCCTCAAAAATCCTTTTTTGAAGAAAAAGCCTTTGAAAGAAAGCATTTTTTGTTAAACTTAAAAAAAAAAAAAAAAAAAAAGTTATTAAATTGTATAATTTTCAAGGTTGCAATTAATTAGACATTTGATTACTAAAATTTAATTTAATCAATAAAAAAAAAATTGGAATTTTGGAAAAAAATAAAATAAAACAGATTTCAGTATAAGGTAAGAACACGAATTTGAACTTGGATTTTTTTGTTTGTATTAGCATAATAATATAATTAAGTTCATTTTTATGCACATCTGCTGTATTGCAGCTTTGAAATAACTCCTAAAATGAAATGAGTATTAAACAGAAGTATGAGTATTATGCCTATTAAACAGATTTCATGTCAAATCTCAATTAATAGACTTGAGTTCACCTGCTGGGCGGGAGGGGGCGGAGCTGTTCGTCACAGGAAGAGGAACACGAGCGTCTTCCTTCACGTCAGACTCAGTTTGCGAGCGTTTCTGCTTCAAAGCGGGCGACTTCACCGTCGTGGCAGTGATTTGGTTTGTGTTCTGGGTCAGATCTGCAGTAGAGCGCGTGATCCTCAAGGGCTGGAGGATTACAACACAAAACAAACAACATTAACAACTCATGTTCTGACATAATCCAGGTTAAAGGTTGCTAAACTCGCATCACACAAACCTGCTTGAGATTATGAGCATCTATCCGTTCCCTGACGGTTGAAATGATCTTTCTGTTCAGTACGTGTTTCCTGCGAGCAGAAAGCGTCTTTGCTGCGGCTGCTCGTCGTGCTAAAATGATCTTTCTGGATGGTAAAATTCTCCTTCGTTTAGCGATCGTCTTCACTGTCGTTACACTCCTCGCAGGCGCGACTTCATCCGTCCGTCTCTCGTCTGACGTGATGGTCTTTGTCACCAAATCTCTAGAGCGTGTCGATCTCGTTACGGTTGTTTTATCGTCTGCCGGCGCGACGGATTCAGACTTTGTTTTGCTGGTCTTCACAGGAGTTTCTTTCTTACGAGGCGTCGCTGCGTTCGAATCGCTCTTCGCCGATGACTCCTTACGGGATCCGGTCTGGTTCTTGGCTTCGCTCTGATTTTCTGCTTTCTTTTTTGTCCTGTCTTTCAGTTTCGGTCGACTCTCTGACAGCCGTTTCACCAGCGCTGCTTTCTGTCACAAACACAGAACTCATGTTCAAGTGGTTTATAACAGCGAACATCACAAACTGTAACGGTACATGTATTTGTAATTTTTTTTTTTTTTTTTTTTTTTACGAATAAAGCATTTGGAAATTTTTGGCTCTCAGTCTTTTGCGTCAGCATGCATGCGTCGCGCTTCTGTCTAAAATCCGAGTCTATAATTCATAATTCATTCATGCTTCCTCCAGTGAAAAAGTGCATCTCCTGTTGTCTCTCACATCAAAATCCACACACATATGTTTTGTCTTGTAAACGCTGCTTGATCTGTGCAGATTTCTCTCCTGATTCAGACCAGACCACTTTTTCACCGGAGGAAGTGTTATTATGGATTATGGAGTCATATTTTAGTTAAAAACGTCTTAATGCTGGATTTGTTTCAGCTTTTGTCTTCTCCAGATGTTAACTGATGGACTGGAGTGGTGTGGATTTCTTGTGGATTATTGTGATGTTTTTATCAGCTGTTTGGACTCTCATTCTGACGGCACCCATTCACTGCAGAGCATCCACTGGTGTAATGCTACTACGGCTGGGAAAATAAATCAATGCATTGCGAATCGAGAAATGATGCAGCACTGATTCTGAGATTTTCCGAATGCATGGCGATTCTTTCTCGAGTCGATTCTGAGCTTAGTTTTGAACAGCAGATGGTGCTGCATGCTTCAGAAACAGCCGAACTCTGCTTGTTTCCAAATCCTTACACACACTTGAACCTAAAATAATCACTCATAAGATTCGAAAAGGTTTAAGCAAATTACAAGGGTGTTCACAGTGGGCTGTGTTTACATTAATGTCGTGTCATAAAAGCATTCTGAGCCGAGGTGAAATTACAGACTCAGACGAACGCACAAACGCTCTTCAGCGCTCTTCTTCATGAGCATTTGAGTGTGCGGATAAAAACTAGATTAGAGCGCTATCTGCTGTTAAAATCTAAGCTCAGAATCCATTTCAGAGAGAGTCGCGATGCATTCGGAAGATCGATCCACGAATCAATTCTGCATCAATTTATCGTCGCAGCCCTAAATTTCTCCAAATCCGATGAAGAAACAAACTCATCTACATTTTTCTTTTCTGGGTGGACTATTTCTTTTAAGTCAGAGCCATAGATGGCTCAGTAAACCACTGCTTAAATTTGTTTTTTGAACAATTATATCCCCTATGCCATAATGAAAACATACCAAACCATGACTTGTGTACCATTACAGCTCTAATAAAACTATTTATAAACACTGACCTTTTGACCTCTGAGGCCCACACCTGGGTCGTTCTCGATCTCCCACATGCCCTCCTCGAAGCCGCCCCGTTTGATTGGCCGGCCGTACTTCTCTTTGTTTGGCCAGTAGGGGACGATGTCTTTGGGGAAGAGGAACGTTCTGGAAGAGGAGAGATGGAGACAGTGTTCAAAACTCAATACTAGTAACTACTAAAAGACACAATATGCATGCATTTTATATTTACATTATGCATCTGGTAAATGCATTATCAAAAACTTGCACTGCATTCAAGGTACTGTAAATATTTCATCAGTTCATGCTTTCCTAAAATAAAACACATGACATATTAATTTAAGATACTAAAGAGTTTGTTTTTATTTTGTTTCATTCTTTTTATTGTTTTCTTTCTGTTATATGGAAATACATGTGTACAGCTATAACATAAAAACTAGGCCTATTATTCATAAAGACTTTTATAATGTTACAAAAAAATGCTGTTTTTTTTTTTTAAATTTTCTATTAAAACGGAGTCTCATTCACTAAGCATTTGTACGCACAAACTTTTGCATGAAACCCGCTAATGTTTTCATGATCAAAACATGATTCTTCACTAAGTTTCACACTAATATTTATTATAAATTTATGAACAAATAAAACCACACATATGCAAAAATCACATACTCTGGGTAAACATTTTAAGATTAAATTTTACACATATGTATTTCATTCTGAATATATTTCATCATATACAGTAAAACAGTGAGAAAAGCTGTTATAGTCAGGGTTATTATAGTTAACTAAACTAAAATCATTAAAAAATATTTTATTTACTTGAAATAAAATAAACATTTTTTTTTCCAGCTTGTTGCCAAGGCAATATTTCAATTTATGTAGTTTAAGTTAATGCACTAAAATAACTAAAACTGAAATACAAATTAATAAAAACTATATAGACTAATAAATACAACAACAACAACAAAAAATTACTAAAACTTTAACTTAAGTTAAAATGAAAAAACCTTATATAATAATTATAAAAGCAGTAACAGTATCTCAGTGACACTAAAATAACACTAGAGCTGCAAATGGCTAATATTTGCATTCTGAGCACAGCATAAATACTGTATACTGCAGAAAGAGAGTAGTATGATACTACTCTATTATGATACACTCATTCTGAAGCAGTCAGAACAAAACACACATTAGATAACATGTGCATGATTTAATGTGTGTTTTGTTTTGACTGCTTCAGAATGAGTGTGTGTGAGTGTGTGTGAGTGTGAGTGTGTGTGTGTGTGTGTGTGTGTGAGTTTACTCACGTTGAGTGTGTTCCATAAAAAAAGATGGGGATCTTATTTTTAGGGGGTTTTCCATCACCAATCTGAGGGACATATAAAACAACATTTGAACAGTCAGATTTTAATTGACCTCATTTACTGTATATGATGAATATGCCTTATATATCTGCGGTATATAAGCTCACCCTGGCAGGCCAGAAAGGATAACCCTTCATCTTAGCAAACACTATGTCCCCTGGAATAAAATCATCTGTGGTCTGATCAGATATCATCTTCATCTGAGAAAACAAAGGGTTAATTAATAAAAACAGAACTCAATATGTGTCACCAACACACACATAAACAATAAACAAAACACTGGACCTGCAAATACATAGCTTACATTCATAAAATTAGCCTTATGGTTATAAACTTGCTTCAGTTAAACAATAATATGCTTTAATTATCATTTCATTTCTATCGTCACTTAAGTAAATAACGTTAGCCGTGTTTGGCTAGCTCAGGCTAACATAAGCATATCGTGTGTGTAAAAACTCACCTTCACTCCCTTCTGCATATCTGCTCACTCAGAGACCACTCTATAAAAACTCAGATTTAAAAACAAAACGGAAAACACTCGAATTAAAAATATTATCACGCGGTGAATGAAAGGACTTGGAGAGCTGCATGAGAATGTGTGTCCCCCCTCAGCGCCGGCGGAATAGTTCGGTCCGTCTCCCGCTCAGTGAGACTGAGGAATGTACCACTACTGAGAGAGGGGGGAGGGTGGAGTTATGATTTTTCAAAATATAATTAATAACAGGTTTCTTCTCAATATTAAGCTTAAATACTACGTATTTTAGTTCATGTATAATTATTCGCGAATTTAAAATTATATTCGTAAACTAAAAAGCAAAATTGCATCATTGTTTGTTAACATCGGTCGTTAAATAGTTAAAATTCCGCGGAAGGAAGCTGCAAAATAAAGACGTTAAAAATATTTTAACCCTTTATTTGGTCATTTAACTAAATAAAAAAACATATACGCGTTAATTAAAAGTAAACGGCGGTAAATGTTGTGAGGAATATTTCGTGCTGTTTTTCGCTTGTGGTTGTTGTCATGGTGAGGGCGGAGGAAATATGGCGTCAGATTCAAACAGACGCTGAAGGAGTTTTACAACAACACGGATTTAAACGTTTTTATGTCGTTTCACTTCAGTATTTCATCAAACACTGATGTACGAACATCACAGGCCTTTAAACAGTAAGTTAGCGTTTAGTTTTACTCATGCTATTTTGAATTAACCGTTTATCGCTTTTAGAAACAAACAAACAACGTGAATTTCATGAAGTTCGATTAGATTTTATAGAGAGTATTATTTTTTTTGCATTTTAATAAAATACGTATATTTAAAACGTAGTTTTTGTCAGATTTAAATGCGTCTCTAAACCGTTTTTTTTTTGTCTCGTGAAATTACATCCTTCTCTCTGTCAAAGTTCATTATAAATCCATCTGAAACATTCATATATTTTGTTATAGACATTTTTGGTAACTGTTAACACTTTACTTGAAGACTTTATATATAATGCGTTATAAAAAGTATTTTAATGCATTGATTATGCCTTGCAATGCACCTTATAATGCATTTTAAAAGCCCATGAATAATGTAACACTTCATAATACTTATATATACATTGTTACACCTTTAGAAATTAGCCTATATTACATTACAACAGATGACAAGCAAGCAATTTAAGATGTAACATATTGTAACTCTGGTTAAAATTATAACGCATTACAAAATTGGATTATATTATATTATATATATATTTGTAGCAATAGCCAACAAAATTAACTGTTTTTCTTTTATGCCAAAAATCATTAGGATATTAAGTAAAAATCATGTTCCATGAAGATATTTTGTAAATTTCTTGTAAATTTTGTAAATATATCAAAACTTCATTTTTGATTAGTAATATGCATTGCTAAGAACTTCATGTGAACAACTTTAAAGGTGATTTTCTCAATATTTAGATTTTTTTTTGCACCCTCAGATTCCAGATTTTCAAATAGTTGTATCTCAGCCAAATATTGTCCTATCCTAACAAACCATACATCAATGGAAAGATTATTTATTCAGCTTTCAGATGTATAAATCAGAGTCTAATGATGTATAATTCAGAGTCTAATGATGCTCTTGTTTTGCAGATCTCAGAAGCGTAGCGTCACGTTGACCTCATGCCCACAGAATCGCCCGCCGTTCGTCCACGCCATGGCAATCGAGCCAAACGTAAAGACCCTGTTTCCACCCTGCGGGCGTCTCACCCGCGAGCCGCGGCACCGTCTGCGCAGAACTCGCAGGAGGAGATCAACAGGTTCCTCTGAGACTCTGGTACGTGTTTCTAACATGTTAAGATGCACGTATATGACCTCGTTTGGTGTGTTTGCAGGCTCAGGGACGTGATCGATCGGCTGCAGAGAGACAGACGGGACGCTGAGAGAGAGACGGGTGAGGATTTTACTCTCACAGCTGAGCTGAGGTGGAAAATTAACCAGCTGGAACAGGAGAAACTGGATTTCGCTTCCAAGCACAATGAAGAGGTACGTCACACTGTCAATCAGATGGCAGATTAATGAACAAACACATGCATTTGGTAGATGCTTTTATCCAGAACGACTTGCATTGCATTGAAAGTATACAGCTCAGTTCATCCGTTCTTTGGGAAATGAACCCATGACCTTACTGTATCCCACAATTCAAAAGTGATATCAACCACAATTTTTACAGTCGTCTTGAGTCATTATATTATTTTGAACTAAATGTGATTAAAATATTAAATATAATTAGTATTAGTATCATTTATATCATTAAAAAATAACTTGAATAACTTTAAATAAAATAGGACAAATAAATAGTGTAAAAATAAAAAGTGTACAAAGTGTCAAAATTGATATCAACAGCAATTTTTACAATCATTATATTACTTCTAATTAAATATGATTAAAATATTAAATATAGTTAGAATTATTATCATTTATCATTACAAAATAACTTTTGATATATATAAAAAATCAAAAATAGTAAAAATAAATAGTATAAAAAATAGTGTAAAAACAAAGTGTACAAATAAATCAAAATTGATATCAACAACAATTTTTACAATCATTATATTACTTTAATTAAATGGAATTAAAATATCTAAAAATGCTAAAACAAAAAATCAGCTTTGAAATCACAGGAATAAATTACATTTTTTAAATATATTCAGATTGAAAACAGTTGTTTTAAATAGTAAAAATATTTCAAATTTTTGTTTATGTTTTTGCTGTATTTTCTATCAAATAAATGCAGGCTTGTTGAGCAGAAGAGACTTTAAAAAAAAAAACATTAAAAATCTTACTGTTCAAAAACATTTGATTGGTAGTGTATAATAAGAACAGTGAAAAAATTAATCAAGTGTACAAATAAATAAAAAGTGATCGACCACAATTTTTACATTCTGCTTGACTCATTTTATTACTTAAATATAACTAAAACATTAAATATAATTAGAATTAATACAATTATTTAATAATATTTAATCATGTAAATTATACACATTGTATAATATATATACACTGTACTTGTTACATGTTACAAATTCTTACTACAGTAATAGCAGCAGATTATGCAGAATTACATGCAACTAACCCTAAACCAAACATAATCTTATAAGCACGTTGTTAATTAAAATTACTTACTACTTAAATGTATAATTACACTGTAGACTTATTCTACAAATAAAGTGTAACAAAGTAATAAAGTTAACTTCTACCGTCAATAATTTTAATTATGCATGTTATGGTTATTTTCTGATTATTAATCATTTGTTTTACATAAAGCACTTTTAATTATGATTGTGTCTGAAATGTCTGAAAGACATTTTCACAAAATTGGTTTAGAAATTCAGAATTAACAATGATTTTCTAGAAGATAAATGCATGCCACTCGCTGAATTAAATGTGACATAAAAAACATTTTCATTACTTAAACGTTAATTGAAATAAAATCTAAGAAAACTAGCTAGCTTCCAAGGCAATTATTTTAACTTGAAGCACTAAAATAACTAAACCAAAATGGAAAAAATAAAATTTATAAACATATTTAAATAAAAATGACAAAAACACACAAAAAATAAATTAAAGTAAAAACAGAAAATATAAAAATTAATTCTAATTCAAAATATCAACAAAAACTATTTAACCTGAAGTACTAAGATAACTAAAATTAAATAAACTAAAATGGAAAAATTAAAATTATAAGCATATTTAAATAAAAATGACCAAAACACACAAAAAATTAAATTAAAGTAAAAACAGAAAATATAAAAATTCTAATTCAAAATATCAACAAAAACTATTTAACCTGAAGTACTAAAATAAATAAAATTAAATAAACAAACTAAAATGAAAAATATAAAAATTATTAGTGACAAAAACTATAAAAATGAATTCTAATTCACAATATCAACAAAAAGTCTTATAGTACATCAGTGATAGCAGGATAACTCTCTTCACATGATTGCATTGACACTAGAAAGCTGTGGCCTGCAGTCATACCTGATGTGGTTTGAGTGCGAGTGCATTGTGTGTCCTGCAGGTGGCGCATTATGAGGTGCAGCTGGCGCGGTTGCGAGCGCAGGTGGAGCGTGGCGAGGCGCAGCGGCAGACGATGGAGTACGACATTGCTGTGGTAAAGAGAGACGCGGTGGCGGAGAGGAGAAATGCTGAGGAGAAGATGAACGACCTGAAGAAAGACAACCACAGGCTGGACGGTGTGTGTGTGTGTGTGTGTGTGTGTGTGTGTCAGACCTGCAGTCTCCTGACGTTTGCTACTTATCCACCTTTTTCTTGTCGTAAAAATGGGCGTGGCCATTTGTAAATTCTATGGGTCTTGTACAAAACAGTTCGTTTTGCTGCTTGATATTTAAAATTGGTGTGTCTTATCATATTATTTTAATGTATTATCTTAATTATGAACACACTGGTTTGTAGTGCAAACAGTTTTACCGTTTACTGCACGTTGTTATTCTCCTCGTTATTTATCTATAGCGGCTAATGAACCGGAAGTCTCGCCCATAGGCTTACTGCCACGTTGAAGAAAAAGGTGGATACAAATGCCGAGATATTTCTCAAAATCACAAGCTCCAGTAAATAAAAACTCATTTGTTTGAGAGACTCACCTTATCGTAATGAAAGCATTATTCAGTGTTTGTGTGGGAATGACCATGGTATGATATTGATATTGTGTGAGTGTGTGTGTGTGTGTGTGTAGTCCTCAATTTGGAGCTGCATCAGAGGGTATCAGATCTACAGAGATCTTTAGAAATAACACAGCAGGCGCGTGAGGACGACCTTAAGGGCCTCCACACGGAGCTGCACGAGAGAGACCGTCTGCTGCTGAGTGCAAACGCTGAGAACGACCTGCTGCAGACCGACAAGAGCCAACTACAGACACTGATACAGGTAAATATCTATCTATCTATCTATCTATCTATCTATCTATCTATCTATCAATCTATCAGTGTGTCTGTCTTTTATAGATACATTTTATTTTTCAGGATTCACAGATGAATAGAAAGTTCAAAACAACAGCATTTGTTTGAAATAGAAATCTTTTGCAACATTATAATTGTCTTTACTGTCACTTTTGATCAGTTTAATGCGTCCTCGATGAATAAAAGTGTTCATTTCTTTTAAAAAAAAATCGTATTGACCTCAAACTTTTGAACTTGTTAACAGGAACAGAATGACACTCTACAGAAGCTAAAATGTGAAATGGAGAGAATGAAGAGAGACAGAGAGAAAAATACAGAGAAACTGAAACGTAAATCAACAGAGCTGAACCGCAGCACAGAGAGAGAAGAGAAACTGCGCTCTGATCTGGAGGTGAGTGTGATGATCAGTCAGGAGGGTCATCTGTGGCATTCACATTAGTTGTCTAACGATTATGTTTTTTGATAGTCAGTGCTGGTATTTTAAGAGAGCAGGATGGCTGACGTCCGATATAAAGCTGATATGATATATCACATTATTTTTATTTAAAAAATAAGCGAATAACACATGCATTTGCTGATATGTAAATAATGTATGTATTTAAACAATTGCTGAAATGACATTACTATTTTTTACATAATATTTGCTAAAAAAATTAGAAATAAGTAAATAAACAGATTTTTTATTTTTTTTTCAGATAGCAACTTCTTGATTCGGTGATGTGTGTGTGTGTGTATATATACTTAAGTATAAAAAGCTAAAAATGCATCTCTTCCATCTTTATTTGACCCTCTAACTCCAGCAGTCTCTATTCTAATTCTATTTTATCAATTTGTTTTTTATTTGTTTTATGTAAAAAAAAAACAAAAAAAAAAACACTTGACCCTCTAAAACTTGCACTCTCTATTCGTTTTCTAACTGCTTGCTTTCTTTTTATTGTGTGTGTGTGTGTGTGTGTGTGTGTGTGTGTGTGTGTGTGTGTGTATATTAGTGCTGTCAAACGATTAATCGCGATTAAATGCATCCAAAATAAATTTTAATAAAAGTTTTTATTTACATAATATATGAGTGTGTACTGTGTATATTTATTATGTATATATAAATACAAACACATGCATGTGTATATTTAAGAAAAATATGTTACGTTTATATATTAAATATATTTATATATAATATAGAATATAATAAAATGTACATGCATGTAAATATTTTCAAATGTGTGTGTGTGTATTTATATACACATAATAAATAAACAGTACACATACATATATTATGCAAACAAAACTTATTTTGGATGTTTGACAGCACTAATATATATATATATATATATATATATATATATATATATATAAAACCTTGCTACGTGTACTGTGTTGTAATGTAAATGTAAAAATGTCAATATATGATACATATATACTTAAATATTTTATATTAAGAAAATTTGTGTCGTATTTGCATTGAAATATATCTGTATATTCAAAAAATTAATCTCACAAAATAGAAAGATTTATACTTTAAACTCCTGTTATAGAATTTTTCTAAAAGGAAAAAAAAAGAAAAATAAATTTAAAAAAAACTGAATAAAAAGGCACTTTGGCAGTCTCATGGGGACTCGTGTCATGGTGGGGACCTAAATTGAGGTCATCGTGGGTAGTGGTCGACCGATATGGGTTTTTTGACAGCTGTTGCCGATATCTTGGAAAGCAGGGTGGCCGATGGCCGATATAAAGCCAATATAATTTTATTTATTTTAATTAATGTTTAAGACATTTGAAAATGGATTAAAAATAAATGTTTAAAATAAACATACTTATACTTTAGATGACAAAGTATTTTTCACAAATAAATACATATTTAATAAATATAATTAAAAAGGATTAAAAACTGTAACCAACAGGGCACTCAGTATTCTGGGAAGTTTGTGTGCATTGGGAATCATATTTTTTTTTTCAAATAAAGCCAAGGTAACACTCATTTTACATACAGCACACAGTGAAAATGACATGAATGTGACAGTGGGCAAATGAATAAAGTGCCGCATAATTTGAAATAACGAGTTTAATGTTTAAAGCATTCAATTCGCACGGACCCACCGTCAGGCAGACCACACGCGATCATGCAGGATACTAATGCACAGATCTCACAGCTGGAGCCAACTAAGTTTACAAGGTTTGTGAAATTAAATGTTCGTTAGTCATTCAAAGATTTGTTTAAATGATATAAATGCGTATTTGCTGAATGCTGACAGCAAACGAGAAAGTATTTTAATGTTTGCCTTTCTATTACTGGTAATATAAAAGCAATCGTTATAATACTTTTTGTATACATTTTAATTCCTTGTTTAACAGTTCTGTCTGATTATTAGACAGACTTCTATCCATATTAGACAGAACTGAACGACGACAGCAAACAAGAGGGAGAATGAGAGCACTGTGCGCTCAGGCACTGCAGCCGTTCTCAGCGTCGTCAAAATAAAAGTCCTGCCTCGAACACATCGGCCAATGAGAAAAACTTATCGGTATATCGTAGACCACTAATCATGGGTACAAAAGCTTATAAATCATACAGAACGAGTTGATTTTTTGTTTTTTTTGAGAAAGTAAAAATGCAGAAAGTTTCATGTAAGGGGTAGGGTTAGGTGTAGGGCGATAGAAAATACAGTTTGTACAGTATAAAAACCAATACGCCTATGGAGAGTTCCTACAAGGATAGCTGACCAGACGTGTGTGTGTGTGCAGGCAGCTCTGCAGAAGGTGAAGGTTCTGGAGCAGAGCGTGGAGTCGGAGCGCGCTGCACACCTGCAGTCTAAATTCAACTCTGAGATCATCCAGGTAACACCGGTGTGTTTATGAGCATGCACGCTCCTTCAGACTGCAGCTGATCTGTGTGTGTGTGTGTGTGTGTGTGTAGATGAGGATGAGGGATCTGGAGGAGGCTCTGGAGGTGGAGAAGAACAGTCACGCTGAGGTCTCGTCGCGTCTGGAGCTCCTGAAGCAGAAGTGTGGAGAGCTGGAGAGAGCGTACGATCACGAGAGAGACAAATCACGCGGCACAAGCCTCAAACTCACACAGTAAGATCTCATCTGAATTTTCAGCATCATTCAGTCAAATCCAGTCTTCAATGTCATGTGATCCCTCAGAAATCATTCTAATATCCTGATATGATTGATTATATAATATAATTAGGGGTGCACATAAGTGGTAAGCAGGTCTGCATGCGCCACCAAAATAAGTTCTGACAGCGCGTTTGCGTACCGACAAGGTTGACAGCTGTTAATGCACAATTACCATTTTAGATCGGCAAACTGTACTATATAAGATTTCTATTCAAACTGAAAGCATAAATCTAGGCTATCCGGTGCCGTTTTCAAAGCACAATGCAAAACTGTGACATTTCATTCACTAACGCTCTTCAATCAGCAGCGCTAAACCCGGAAGCGCATATACTTACTTGCCGGCAACCCGCCAAAATAAAAGCCTGCTGATTTTAAGTTTGAAAATTATGAAAATTCATATTTAAAAAAAAAAAGTAGTAGTAAATATTAGTATATCATTTTTAAGTTTACTATAAAATAATTGTATTTGTATTTAATACTCCCTTTTAATTTTAAAATATAATAGTATTATCACACTTTATTATTTAGTTAATTATTTTATTAAAAAAAAAAAACTAAATGAAATAAAGTGCAATAATATTATCACTATTATTAATTAATTTTTTATAGTTATATTTAATGGGTCACACTATATGCAGTGTGAGGACCAAACCAAACCTCCAGGTTCTCTTATGAGAACCAGGCTGAAAAACTTATGTGCACCTCTGAATATTATACATATTATAACTAGGGCTGTCAGTTTAACGCGTTAACTTAATTAGTTATGAAAAAATAACGCGATTTAAAATATTTTAACGCAGTTAACGCACTGGCCCCGCCCCCAAACCTGTACGTCATCCTACGTTTCATTCAGTTGACTGTTGACAAATATGATGCAGGGCAACAACTCCACAAATGCAGTTATGCCTTAAAATTTAAGATATTGGGGCAAAAATGCACCTGTATGAGTTTTTGTCTCATATTTATACCATATGATAAGTGATATCAGATATCATATGAGCAGTGAGAGCAATATCACACAAGTGCTGTTTGTGTCTCTAATATAACGAGTGCAAATGTGATTTTACACAACAGTACAGTAAATAAGAAGCTAATATTGTGTTATATTTTAAACACAATATTGTCTGTTTTTGCTCCGTTTTGCCAACAAAAATATTACTTATAAAGCCACAGCAGAACTGTTGTGTGTCTCCGAGCAACACAGCGGTGATTGGTTTCTGAATGAATCCGCGTTTTGAACGAATCTGGTGAATCAATGATTCAAAGACCCATTTATAAAGAGCCATTTACTGAATTCATGAATGAATCAGCTGTTTGAACGAATTGAATGAATGAATGACTCAGAAAGACATTTACCGCCACCTGCTAGCAGTTTTAGTTTCTTATTTAGTGTTATTTCATTAAAAAAAAGAAAAGGGACAAAAAATTTTAAAGGGATAGTTCACCCAAAAAAATTAAATTATATCATCATTTACTCAAACCTGAATGACTTACTTTCTTTTGTGGAACATAAAAGAATGTATTTTGAAGACTGTTGGTAACAAAGCTGTTTGGTTACCAATGACTTCCACTGCATGAATGAAAAAACTGAGATGTTTCTCAAATTATCTTCTTTTATGTTCCGTAGTTTATGTTAGGCCGTTGTAGCCTAAATGTTTATATGTAAAATGTTTTATGTTGAATCAGGTAAAATATTTCTTTCTAAAGCTTTCTACTAGTAATGTCTGCTTAATACTTTCTCATTTAACACAAAAATAGCTTTAAATAATCTTTTGGGGGTATTTTCACTGCCAAATTTAATTTGTGAATAATTAGATTAATCAATCAACACATCATGTAATTAATTATATTAAAATTTTTAATCTACTGACAGCCCTAATTATAACATAAAATATAATGTAATATAAAAATTATGTAAAGTTAGTATTGTTTTATCCTTTATATGATACTTATCTAATTTGATTTGATAGTTTTATTATTGTAAAGTAGAAACTATTTTTTTCTGCGGACTGTTGTGATGCTGGTATCTGTGTTTGGAATCATATTTTATGGACGTGATGTTGATGTTCAGGTTGGAGAAGGACTTCTTGACCATGAAAACTGATCTGATTGGTCAGCTGGATCAGGAGAAGGCTGCATCTGCTGAGCTGACTGGACAGTTAGAGCAGGAAAGGGCGGAGTCAGTGAAGCTGTCAGTCAAACTGAAGGAGCAGGAGAAAGTCTGGACAGAGAGACAACAGGAAATCAGCCGGGTAAAAACACACAGATGTCTCTCTTTCTATGTATAGGGACATAGTACGACGGCATTTTAGTGCCACGTTAAAAAATAAAAAATCCAAGATTACGAGATTAAACTCGAAATACTATGAGAATAAAGTTGAAATGTTTCCGGGTGCAAATTGAATTAATTTACTCTGAAAATATTATAGCTTTAATCTTTATTCTCGAAACATTTCGAGTTTTTTCTCAAAACATTTTGACTTTATTCTCTTAAAATTTTGACTTTATTCTCAAAATATTTAGACTTTATTCTCGTAGTATTTTGACTTTATTCTCGAAATAATAAGACTTTAATCTCGTAATCCTATATTTTATTTTATTATTATTTTTTTTTTTACGTGGCACTAAAACGACATTGTAACAGTTATAGTTATAGTGACAAATATATTCTTATTTATTTATTAATATATTTATATTGTATAATATATATTTATTTATAATATATTTATATTATATTTATATGTGTGTATGCATAAATTTATTTCACACACACACAAACACACACACACACACATACAGTGGGGCAAAAAAGTATTTAGTCAGCCACCAATTGTGCAAGTTCTCCCACTTAAAAAGATGAGAGAGGCCTGTAATTTTCATCATAGGTATACCTCAACTATGAGAGACAAAATGAGAAAAAAAAATCCAGAAAATCACATTGTAGGATTTTTAAAGAATTTATTGGTAAATTCCTCGGTAAAATAAGTATTTGGTCACCTACAAACAAGAAAGATTTCTGGCTCTCACAGACCTGTAACTTCTTCTTTAAGAGGCTCTTCTGTCCTCCACTCGTTACCTGTATTAATGGCATCTGTTTGAACTCGTTATCAGTATAAAAGACACCTGTCCACAACCTCAAACAGTCCAACTCCAAACTCCACCATGGCCAAGACCAAAGAGCTGTCAAAGGACACCAGAAACAAAATTGTAGACCTGCACCAGGCTGGGAAGACTGAATCTGCAAAAGGTAAGCAGCTTGGTGTGAAGAAATCAACTGTGGGAGCAATTATTAGAAAATGGAAGACATACAAGACCACTGATAATCTCCCTCGATCTGGGGCTCCACGCAAGATCTCACCCCGTGGGGTCAAAATGATCACAAGAACTGTGAGCAAAAATCCCAGAACCACACGGGGGACCTAGTGAATGACCTGCAGAGAGCTGGGACCAAAGTAACAAAGGCTACCGTCAGTAACACACTGCGCCGCCAGGGACTCAAATCCTGCAGTGCCAGACGTGTCCCCCTGCTTAAGCCAGTACATGTCCGGGCCCGACTGAAGTTTGCTAGAGAGCATTTGGATGATCCAGAAGAGGATTGGGAGAATGATGAAACCAAAATAGAACTTTTTGGTAAAAACTCAACTTGTCGTGTTTGGAGGAGAAAGAATGCTGAGTTGCATCCAAAGAACACCATACCTACTGTGAAGCATGGGGGTGGAAACATCATGCTTTGGGGCTGTTTTTCTGCAAAGGGACCAGGACGACTGATCCGTGTAAACGAAAGAATGAATGGGGCCATGTATCGTGAGATTTTGAGTGAAAACCTCCTTCCATCAGCAAGGGCATTGAAGATGAAACGTGGCTGGGTCTTTCAGCATGACAATGATCCCAAACACACCGCCCGGGCAACGAAGGAGTGGCTTCGTAAGAAGCATTTCAAGGTCCTGGAGTGGCCTAGCCAGTCTCCAGATCTCAACCCCATCGAAAATCTTTGGAGGGAGTTGAAAGTCCGTGTTGCCCAGCGACAGCCCCAAAACATTACTGCTCTAGAGGAGATCTGCATGGAGGAATGGGCCAAAATACCAGCAACAGTGTGTGAAAACCTTGTGAAGACTTACAGAAAACGTTTGACCTCTGTCATTGCCAACAAAGGGTATATAACAAAGTATTGAGATGAAATTTTGTTATTGACCAAATACTTATTTTCCACCATAATTTGCAAATAAATTCTTTAAAAATCCTACAATGTGATTTTCTGGATTTTTTTTTCTCATTTTGTCTCTCATAGTTGAGGTATACCTATGATGAAAATTACAGGCCTCTCTCATCTTTTTAAGTGGGAGAACTTGCACAATTGGTGGCTGACTAAATACTTTTTTGCCCCACTGTATATGTAAACACACACACACACATATATACATATACAGTGCCCTCCACTAATATTGGCTCTCTTGGTAAATATGAGCAAAGGCGGCTGTGAAAATAAATCTGCATTGTTTATCCACAAAATTCCAACCTATCATTGAAGTAAAACAATTGATAGTGGGGGGAAAATCTCATTGTGAAATAAATGAACTAGAGAAAGCATTTTGGCCACAATTATTGCAACGTCCTTTTCCCAAGATAACAGCTCTGAGTTTTCTCCTATAATGACTGAAGAGTTTGGAGAACACCTGATAAGAGATCAGAGACCATTCCTTCATCCAGAATCACTCCAGATCCTTCAGATTCACAGCTCCATCTTAGTACTTCTTCTCTTCAGTTCACTCCACTCATTTTCTGTAGGGTTCAGCTCAGAGGACTGGGACAGACATGGTAAGAGATTCGTTTTGTTCTCAGTGACCCATTTTTGTGTTTATTTTGATGTTTGTTTTGGACTGTTGTCCTGGTGGAAGATCCAAACACGGCCCATTATAAGATTTCTAACAGAGGCAGACAGGTTTAGATTTTTTATCTGTTGGTATTTGATAGAATCCATGATGCCATGCATCTGAACAAGATGTCCAGGACGTCCGGCAGAAAAACAGGCCAACAACATTAAAGATCCAGCAGTATATTTAACCGTGGACATGGGGTACTTTTTTTTTTATCCCTGTTTGTACTAAACTCATCTGGTGGGTTTGCTGCCAAAAAGCTCTTTTTTTCAGTTTCATCTGACCATAGAAGCCAGTGCCATTTGAAGATCCAGTCGTGTCTGATACTCAATATGCTGGAGTTTGTTTTTGGATGAGTGAGGAGAATTTTTCTTGAAACTCTCCTGAACAACGTGCTGATGTAGGGGATGTTTGATATATATTTTTTTAGGCTTTCTGACCCCAAGACTCAGCTAATCTCTGCAATTCTCCAGCTGTGATCCGTGAAGAGTCTTTAGCCACTCAAACTCTCCTCCTCAGCGTGCTTTTGGACGATACAGACACGTCCTCTTCCAGGCAGATTTTTAACATCTTTAGTTGATTGGAACATCTTAATTATTACCCTGATGGTGGAAACGGGTATTTTCAATGCTTTAACTCTTTTCTTACAGACACTTTCTATTTTGTGAAGCTCAACAATCTTGTTCTGCACATCAGAACTATATTCTTAGGTTTTACGCCTTGTGATGGATGATTAAGGGAATTTGGCTTTGTGTTCCTCATATTTATAATCATGTGGAACAGTAAATCATGGATGGACAATTTCATGCTCCTAGTCTCCCTGGTTTGCTAAAAAATGTAAATATGAATGGGAATATACTTATAGATATTTTACTCATAAGAATTTCCAGGGGTGCCAATAATTGTGGTCAACATGCATTGGAGAAAAGCATTTATTTCATCATGAGATTTTCTCCCCACTTTCAATTGTTTTACTTCAATGATAGGTTAGAATTTTGTGAATTTTTTGAATGAAAGATCAAAAGGATAAACAATGCAGTTTTATTTTCACAGCCGCCTTTGCTCAAATTTACCAAGGGTGCCAATATTAGTGGAGGGCACTGTGTATATATGCACATACATTGTTTTTCTTGCATACTTGCGTATTTTAGTCAATAACATTTATGACACTGTTTTGATTTGATTCTGTCTCGTCTCTTACTTCAGTGATGTTGCAGTCATCATTTGATTTTCTGTATTATGCTGCAGTTTCAAATGAATTAGGAATCCTTCAGTTTAAATCTGATTTGGACCCTGTGTGTGTGTTTTAGGTTCTGGTGTGTGTGCAGCAGTCCTATGACAGTCTGTTGAGTGATCTTGATCATGTGCTACAGCAGAATCAGCAGCAGGGGGCGACACACGCTCATAACACAGGTCAGGAGGAACAGAAGTGATGCACCTTACTTCAAATGACCGTGAAGCTACTTTGAAACAATATGTAGAGTATAAAGCGCTATAGAAATAAAGCTGACTTGAATTGAAGGTGTTTTATAGAGTGTGTGTGTGTGTGTGTGTTATAGAGGAAGGAGGTAAACACAAAGCATCTGCTCTAATGGACATTCTGCGGAAAACACTACACTACTACAACACACAGGTACAGCATTAAACTGTAATAATACTGCATATTTTATAGTATAGAGACACTGATTAAGGAATAAACTGGCAAACGCTTTGTCACAAGCACATTTGGATAAAGATTTGGCTTGATGTTAACGCAGGACATGAGCTCATGAGCTTCAGTTGGTTGTTCTTGAGCTCACGTCTAAATAATGCAGATATTTTCACATGAATTGTTCAGTGTTTGGTGCCGGGTCTTAAATTAATGGCATTGCATCTTGAATAAATTGTGCAGTTATTGTTATAGGATTATTGTTTTGCTGTGCTATTTTTTTTAGTTGATGTTCTTAAGGTTTGTGTGTCCAGTATTGAGGTCTGTGTTTTAAAAATCTGTCCCAGATATCTTTGTAAGATGATTGCCCCTTCAGAAACACAGATTGCGTAGATATTAATCTATATATGGTGTTACTAATTAGACATTTGTGCATGAAGTCTGTAGTTGCTGTGACACGTTTATTGGCTGAATGAGGCATTTTGCATTTAGTGATTTAATAAATTCAAACTGATAAAAACAGTTACTGAGGATGATTCTTAATTCATATTATGTAACAAACAATTATATATTGTAATATTAATAATAATAATTTTTTTTTTTTAGTCCTTAAAGCTGGTTTGAAGCTAATTGTATTGTGATTTGATGATTAAGATAGTAGTTGAGAGAACATAAAAATCTGAATGCATGTTGCATTTTCTTAACTAATTTAGTTTTTTTCTTATGTTTTGTTGTTGTTTTTTTGTGATCGGCAGCTCACTCCTTAGTTATTTTTAGCATCATTGAGTATTATAGTTATTATTTATTTATTTATTATTATTATTATTTTTTTTTTTACATTTTTCTTTAATTGTAGTTAAAGTTTTAGTAATTCTGTTGTGTGTTTTTTATTAATTTTAAAAATGTTGGTATTTTTTGTTTGTTTTATTTCAGTTTTAGTTGTTGTAGTACTTCCAGTTAAACTAAAGGAGAATGAGAAATGTTGATGCAACTAGCTGAAAGCAAGTACATTTAAGGGTTTTTTATATTTTATTTCAGTTAAAGTTTATTTATTTGAAGTAACAGAAACGTTTTGTATAGTTTTAGTTAACTATGATAATACAGGCTTACTTTTTGCTGTAATAAATTGTTGAATTTACGCGTGTGTGTGTGTGTAGTTGCAGGAGTCTGTGATTGTGATGCAGAAGTTGAATCATGAGGTCAGACAGAAGGATGAAACGATCACTGATCTCCAGAGGAACATGCAGGTGTGTGCTTATCGTTCTGCTGATCGACAGACATTATTCAGGAGGATGTAGATGAGTAAATGATTTATACTCCAGTAATATCTCTTAGTAAGCTGAGATTTAAACGATCCAAACATAATGCAATGCATTGATGATTGAGAGATGAAGAAATAAACACTCCTCAGAAGATGTGAGATAAAGATCATTCCTCCACTGAGGAACAGTGAAAGTAAAGCTTCTGGAAACAAACTCTCCTCAAAAGATCCTGATAATCAGATTTGAAACTAAAAAATGATTGATGGAGAATCAAGTAAAGCTGAGCTGCTTCAGTCCAGTAAGTGTTCATCTGGAAATATGACTACAGTTATTCTGACATTTACTTGATCAAAATCAGTCAAGATTTGACACGAGAAGCAGCAGCTGAAGCTGGACATTTGTACAATTACACTAAAAGAGCTTTTACTGGATAAAACACTCTAAACTCTCAATCAGACGACTGAAGACATGAGGAGATTGAGTGAGAAACAGCAAAGTGTGATCATTTAGAGCTTTAGAAACTCAGTCAAATATGATACAGCAGCTTCACAGTGTTAATCTGGTTTCTGTGTGTCTGCAGGAGTGTGAGGCGCGTGGCGTGTGTGTAAATGAAGAGGTGAAGCGTCTGCGTGTGTGTGTCGCAAACGCCGCAGCTGATCTGCGCAGCCTCAAAACACAACACACAAACACACAAACACAGATGAACAAACTCCAGCAGCAACATCACAACGACTGCCAGGTACACGCACGCACACACTCTCACACACGCACGCACACACCCACAATCACACACACACGCACACTCTCTCACACACACACACTATATACACACGCACATACGCACACTGTATACACACACTATACACACACTATATACATTATACACACACGTGCACATACACACACACTACAAACACGCACGCACGCATGCACACTATATACACACACGCATGTACGCACACTATATACACACATATTATACACACACACTATATACATTATACACACACGTGCACACACACACCCACTACACACTATGCACATTATACGCACACACACACACACAATATATACACACACAAACATGCACACTATATCAGAATCAGAATCAGAATGAGCTTTATTGGCCAGGTATGCTTACACATACGAGGAATTTGTTTTTGTGACAGAAGCTCTACAGTGCAACAGAAAGACAGCAACAGGACAGGGCACAGATAATAAAAGAATAATTTACAAATAGGCAATGTACAAATAGCAAAAACACAATATATATGGTGTTTGAGAAACAAAAAACAGGAAAAACGAACAAAAACAGTACAAACACTGAAGAGCAAAGCACAGTAGCTGCCATTTGCGGCGCCATCTTTTATTATCCATCTTTTATTTGTTATATACACACACTATACACATTATACACACACACTATATACATTATACACACACGTGCACACACACACACTACAAACACACACTGCACATTATACATACACACTATATACATTATACACACACGTGCACACACACACACACACACACTATGCACATTATACGCGCACACACATACAATATATACACACAAATATGCACACACCCACACTATATACACACACTATACACATTATACACACACAATATACATTATACACACACGTGCACACACACACTACAAACACACACTATGCACATTATACATACACACTATATACATTATACACACACGTGCACACACACACTACAAACACACACTATACACATACGCGCGCACACAGTATATACACACACAAACGCACGCGCACACACTATATACACACACACACACTATACACATTATACACACATACTATATACATTATACACACACACACACACACACAGAGGAAGTGAGTGTGACACTGTCTGCAGTGCTTGATATCATTAGCATGTTATTATTGGTTAATCTGACTGTGATGCTTGTGTTTAGGAGAAACTGACGTTCCTCCACACGCTCTATCAGCGTCTGCTCGCCGGATGTGTGCTGGTGACGCCGCCGCACAGCATGCTGGGTAGCTTCTCATGGGCAGAGCTTAGCGCCGTGGTGCAGGAGCACGTGGACAGGCTGACCTCTGACCTCTCTGCAGCCAATCAGAAGGTGAGAAAGGGCTTATGGGAAAGATTTCCTGTAGAACTGTTGAGAGGTTGTGTAGATGCTGTAAGATACTCTGTGTGTGTGTATGTGTGTGTGTGTTTCAGGTGTCGCGCTTAGAGAGTGTGTGTGAGGTGAAATCAGCAGCGCTGGAGAGTGTGAACGCACAACTGAGACAGAGAGAGGAGAGCTGGAGCAAACAGAGAGCAGATCTCAACACACAACACACACACCTCAACAACCAGCTACAGCACAAGATACAGGTACACACACACACACACACTTAATCTACTGCATGTCTTCAGTCGTCTGATTGATAATTTAGAGTGTTTTATCCATTAAAATCTCTTTTAGTGTAACTGTACACGCTTCCAGCTTCAGCTGCTGCTTCTCGTGTCAAATCTTGACTGATTTTGATCAAGTAAACGTCAGAATAACTGCAGTCATATTTCCAGATGAACACTTACTCGACTGAAGCAGATTCTCCATCAATCATGTTTTAGTCTCAAATCTGATCATTAGGATCTTTTGAGGAGCGTTTGTTTCCAGAAGCTTTACTTTCGCTGTTCCTCAGCGGAGGAATGATCTTCATCTCACATCTTCTGAGGAGCGTTTATTTCTTCGTCTCTCAATCATCAGTGGATTGCATTGCATTATATGTTTGGATCATTTCAATCTCATCTTATGAAGACATATTACTGGAGATATAGAGCAACCGCTGATATTTATATAATTTTATGTCAATATCTGCTGTACTGTTATAAAGACCTCATTGATTTACATTACAAGCAGCAGAATCTCATCATAGAAATATCAGCATCTGCACTAAATTCATATTTTTGCTCAGTTTGAGTGTCAGTGAGAGCTCGCTTCTTAGTTATTTTTAGCATCATTGAGATTGGCGCTGTTGAGATTAACGGTATCAGACTGTATGAGCCAGGTGCTCAGGACAGGCAGGCAGTGTTAGTATTAGGGGTGTAACGGTACACAAACATGACGGTATGTGCCTTTGGTTTTGGCGGTTCGGTATGGTTTCGGTACAGCAGGGCGAAAAAACTAAACATAAAATTGTTTTTTTTTAATAAATAGTGGTTTACTGAAGAAATTGCTCTTTCTTTCTTTAAATAAATTTAATTATAATTAAAATTTTCTAAGGGACAAAAATCTACCTCAGCTTCTGCTCTAAACTATAGGGAGCCTTTTTACATTACTATAAGGTTACAATTAACAACAGAGCTCCAACTTAAATTTGATTGCTATTTATTTTTAAATATAATAGTCAACACTAAAATAAAAAAATTAAAAAATTGTATGCAAACTTCTAAATTATAAAATTTTTATTTGTTGTTGAAATATATTCATTTACACAGTGGCTGTCATGACTTGTTTCATAACAGATTTATTTAAACATACATAATTAAGACATCACTAACTGGTAATGTAAAATACAAGGGTATATAGTCTACTATTTCACAAAATGCTCTTCTCTAGACTTCATTTCTCTAGCAAACTAATGCAAATGAAGGTAAACCGAGGTCCTGACTCTCTGTGGTCACTAAAAATCCCATGGCACTTCTCGTAAAGAGTAGGGGTGTAACCCCGGTGTCCTGGCCAGATTCCCTCCACTGGCCCTTATCAATCATGGCCTCCTAATAATCCCCATCCACTGAATTGGCTCTATCTCTCTCCTCTCCACCTGTAGCTGGTGTGTGGTGAGCGCACTGGTGCCGTTGTCCTGTGGCTGCTTTCGCATCATCATCCAGGTGGATGCTGCACACTGGTGGTGGTTGAGGAGAGACCCCCCACATGATTGTAAAGCGCTTTGGGTGTACGACAATACACAATAAAAGCGCTATATAAATGCATCATTCATCCATTCATTCATTCATAAATTAAATGCTACATGAAATTTAGTTTACAAGCTGTTTTATTGACGTCTTTCTGCGGATGAAACACTGATTGAGCGATGACACGAGGCATGAGATGTTCATTCATGTTTATTTCGCTTTAAAACTAGTAGTAAAGAGGAAGGGATGATCGCGCTGCCGTTTGAACCGAGGCGTTTATACAGCGATCTGTCGCCCCTCATCAAAGAGCACCAAACGCTATTTATTTTTTGAATTTCCTGAAAAAAGTGATATTATTTGAAGGATGAGACTTTGTTTCTCATCAAAATAACAATATATTCAGGGTTCCTACACGGTTTGGAAAAGTATGGAATTTGATTTAAGTAATTTCCAGGTCTGGAAAAGTATGAAAAAAAGAAAGCAGAGTATGGAAAAATATAATTTCCAGACTTTTGCCCCCATTTAGTTTTTTATAATAGAAAATTAAGAATTTAATGAAAATAAGTTTATCATACAGGAAGTGTGTTTTCATGGCAGCTTTTTCATGATTCTTTAGTGATTGTCAAACACGACTGAATGAATTCAAGGTGCACTTTTTAATTATGCAAAATGTTTTGCAATTTGGGTTTCTTCTCATGATATTCTTAGCACCGTATGACATAGTCTCGAGGACCTTTGCAAAAATAAAAAATATACAGACTTTTATGTGTGCACAAGAAACCATTAAACTTAGCATATAGTCAAGTCAAGTCAAGTTGAGCTTTATTGTCATTCCGCTACATGCGGGGGCATACAGTGGAACGAAATGTCGTGCCTCACAGGACCACAGTGCTACATAAATACAGGCATACAGCAATGAAGTAAAACAATATAAACCTATACACAAACTATCCTACTGATAGATTTTGACTATAAATATACTATCTATATAAAAAATTTACCTATACATAAACTAAAAAATACAAACTATACAAACTATACAAATGCTTCAGATAAATACTGTACATGTGCAAAGAGAGACAATGTGAGTTCAAGCAGCTGGCTGGGGAACAGTGCAGGATGATTTGTAGTGCATGAGCATGTAAACATACATATATTACTGATATTACTGAGTCTTTTTGTGGGATTTGTGTACACACAGCAGTGTGTGTGAAAAGTGACTAGTGCGCATAGAGGAAGAGAGTGTGCTACTATAGGTGGTTTGTACAGGCCCACTCACCTGTAGCACTCTTCGATTGCACAAACAAAGTTCCATAAGTTCCAGATGGTCCATGTTTCAGGAGGTAGGGGGTTTGTATGGCGTTTCAGAGAGGGACGGGGTGATTTGAGTTCAGGGCTCTCACAGCCTGGGGGAAAAAGCTGTTGAGCAGTCTGGCAGAGCGGGCTCTGATGCTCCGGTACCGTCTACCTGATGGTAGGAGCTGGAAGAGACTGTGGGAGGGGTGTGTAGAGTCCTTTACAATACTGTTGGCTTTGCTGGAGCATCGTCTGAGGAAAATGTCCAGGATGGAGGGGAGAGGGGCACCGATGAACCTTGCAGCTGTGTTCACTGTCCGCTGGAGGGTCTTGCGGTCTAGGACGATGCACACTGAACCTATCAGCTCATTTAGCATTGTGGTGTCTTGGCTGCCAATATATGCTTTAAAGAGACCCAAGGCCTTGAAATATGACACACTGCCTTAAGGAAAGCCACATTTTGAACACCTTTTTTTTTATTTTTTTATTTTTATTTTTTTACAATACCAGTCTTTTTTTATAGCCCCTTGAACTTGGCAAATAGGACAATGCACATATCTGTATTATGCCATCAGCTCATTTCATGTCATGGTTTTTCTAAATTAGACACTTGGCCTTGATATTAGAGGTACTACCAGAGATGTTCGTCTTTAACTTGGAGTCTGAGTCAAGTCTTTGGTCATGAGTCCGAGTGGAGTCTCAAGTCATTTAATGGCTCGCTAAAAAGTCCCATTCAGAATCCTCATGTATTGAAATCTTCCTATTTATGAAGCTGTTTTATAGGCTATAGACAAAATATATGATCTATGACCTGCTTTGTAGAAAAAGAAGAGGTGTTAAGATGTAAGGTTAATATACATCCAGCCTGTTACTTATGTTTTAATCCATTACCATGTTCAAAAAGAGTCTGATCTACCATGACATATAAGGAAATAGCCTGTGACACAGATATTACAAAACCATACAAATTATTAGAGTTCCAAGAGGTGCGGCCTCTATATTTTCTTCCAAGCAGAGGTCCGGACAAAAGTAAATAAATACATTTTTAAAAAAAGTACATTTTTACATGTATTATATTTATACATTTAGATACATGCGAGGCCATGTGACAGAAAAAATACTGTTCAGGGTTTTCCTCCTGAAATCTATACTATTTTAATATTTTACTTAAAAGCATTCTCTACTAAAACAATGTAGCTACAATAATCAAAATGTTCTCATCTTGAGCAGAAAAGAAAGATAACCAGCAGTTTCAAAGTTTAAGTTCTATCCTGGCCATCTAACAACAATTTTCCCAATTATAATTACATGATTCTTTTGAAATGTTCTTAGCCTACAGATTAATAGTGCTAAATGTAGATCAGAAACATCTTGTCTCATCTGATTTGAGCAGTCAGAGTCATAGGTTATAGATAGATAGATAAATAGATGGTAAGAAAAATAACTATATTTGCAGCATTGTTTTTTTTTCTGCTGTGTTTTAGGAAGTAACTTATAATTTATATAGGTAACCTATAATAATCTATAACCTATAATTTTGCTGGTCACCGTGTTTCTTTTGATAAAATAACTGTGTCATCGACGCCGGCGCGTGCCTGATGATAGTGAGAGAAAACGCACAGAGCTGAAAGGGCTTGATTGAAGCATGTTTGGCTTTAGATAAAAATACTAGAGGATATAGCGCTGAAACATAATTGCCCTAAACGAACCTGAGCGCTTGTTATGTGATCCGTTCCGCTGTTTTGACACGCTGCTCTCTTAAAATGGTGCTGCTCTTACGACTCGTGGTCCGGGGTGCGGATGCGGTCCGCCTTTTAAATATATCAGTTATATAAGTATTTAAGGATAAAAGACTTGAGTTGCTTTTAAAATATTCACAAGTCCTTTTCCTCGAGTCAAGTCAAGTCTGGAGTCATTTCAGGTCGAGTCTGAGTCAAGTCTGAAGTCTATAAAAATGTGACTCGAGTGCGACTCCAGTCCAAGTCACTAACTCGAGTGCCCATCTCTGGGTACTACCATAAGGAAAGACAAATTTTGAGCAAGTAGATCTCTATTAATTCATGTGCATCCATGCTCTCACTTTATTCATAGTAAGATGGCAGTGATGCACAAAGGAAATAGGTTATATAAAACTAGAAATTGTAACACGTAAGGATGCAAAAAATTCCCATGCACATGTGAATAGTTTCTCGAGGACACAAAGAAGTTTCTTGTGTGCATGCAAAAGTCACTTAGAGAAAATCAATGTAAAAAACCCTGAAAAAATAAAAATATTTACAGATGACTATAATATATACCAAATATAAAGCTGAAAATAGTGCTGTATGAACCATTTATGTTAAACATGGTCCGAACATCTACTGAGAGCTTTGGAAATTTGAGTCTGGAAAAGTGTGGAATTTTGAAATGGAAAATGTGTAGGAGCCTTGTATATTACACTGCAAGTTTCCAATGAAGTTCCACTCGTTCAGTGGTTAAAACAATGCTGTATTTGTTCGGTACACCTGCGTACCGAACCAGAAGATACGTCCTGAAAATCTTCGGTATGAATACGTGTAACGTTAATGTTAGTAGTACACACTGCAGATCTAGTATGCTAGTGTCTCTCTCTCTCACTCTCTCTCACTCTCTCAGGATCACAGCAGGCAGCTGCAGCAGGCCGAGGGGCGTGTCCGCTCTCTGGAACAGGAAGTGATGCGTCTGGTGAGCGCGAGTGGCGTGCTGGCAGGATGCGTGCGCGGTCTGCACAGACAGGTGTGCGCTCTGGCCTGGCAGAAGGCCGTGCTGCAGGAGCGCGTGTACGGCGCAGACGTCCTGAGGTCAGAGATCAGCAGGCTGCTGCAGGCGCTGGGCGACGGCGGGGTCAAAGGTCGTGGCGCGCGCAGGTTCCGGCGCTGTGTGATCGCCGTGCTGGCGGCGGGGCGTCTGCGTGCGCTGGGACGCAGGTCTGTGGTGATGTTTAGGGTCGCGCTGGGGTTCGGTCTCCAGCCGCTCGTGAGCGTGAACCAGGTGAAGCTCGGAGAGGAAGAAGAGGAGGATGATGATGAAGGCAGCAGGCTGATGAAGATGCTCACGTCCTCCGAGCTGCTCAAGCTCATACACACCTGCATGGAGGAACTGCAGCAGGAACTCAACAGAAGCGGTGAGAAACACACACACGAGATACATTATCTGTTAATTACAGAACCGGTAAAGTTTCATCCTGCATTGCTTCTATTCCTGAAAATAGGTCTGAATGATTAAGCCAAATAAAATTTAATGTGCATGGCTTAATATGATAATCAAGTCACAAAAGGCTGTGAAATAAATGTACAGTAAATAATGAAATACATACACAGTACATACTGTGTCCATTTATATGTAGGCAAATTCCGCATGTCACGTATATCATGCCTTTGGGAACACAATGTGCACCAGAATCAGTTTCTCACATTCATACATAATTTCACATTAATTTGAAGAGTTTCATGAAGACTTCTCTTTATAAACTTGGTTAATGCTGAAACACAGACTTAAAGGACTCTCTGCAGTTTTCCAACAAAATAAAAGCTTGTTTAACATTTGAAAAATTTAAAACACCAATATTATTATTGTAACTTTACAGTTTTACTGTAAAATAAAATCCTTACATTTGGTTAAATACATGAATTAATATATATTGTATATTATTTTAATATTTAAAATTTTTTTTATTTTTATTTAATAATAATCAGAATAAAAATCATGATCATAATTATTTTCTATTTTCGATTATTAATTATTTTATAGTCATATTGAATGGGTTCCAAGCAGGGTTATTATCATTAACTAAAACTAAAATCATAAAACGCATTTGTCACTATAAACAAAATAAACTTTAACTGAAATAAAATAAAATATATATTAAAAAAAACTGTACTGATTTTATTTCAAATAGCTTTCCAAGGCAACATTTCTCATTTTCATTTAATTTAACTAAAACTAAATTACGAAAACTATTAAATAAGAAGTAATAAAAAAATATATTATCATGTTTTTAAAAATGACAAAAACACAACAAAATTACTAAACTTTAACTAAAATTAAAGTGAAAACAGAATATATAAAAATAATATCTAATTTAAAATATTAACAAATATCAGTATTAATGATACTAAATAACACATGTCCAATGTGGCCTATGGTAACAGTGGAGAAAGATTTTTAATTCTGTTCATGTTATAGTTACTGAAAGATTTTTATCATAGTGTGCTGTGGTTTTGTTTTTCTGCCTAGATGTCTAAGCAGCAGGAATATGAGATATTAAATGTTTATTATATCGCAGTCACTATATATGACACAATAATAACAATTTTCTATATATACACTATAGGGGTGTGACTCGGCACTGGTTTCTCGTTTCAATTCGATTACGATTATCATGTCAACGATTTGATTCAATTCGATATCACGATGCATCACGCTTATATCAAATTTATGTTGTGCATTTTTATTAAATTATATAAGCAGGCTACTTTTTAAAATAATTATGTTAATTAATTAATTAATGTTAATTAATATATAATTATTGTTAATTATTAAAAGTAAATTAAACTTCAAAACAAAAGCAAATATAAAGTAATAAAGGGGGAAAAGATAATTATAAGTGATGAACAAAAAACACTTTCAGTATCTTGGAGTGCTTTAAGTATGGAAAGTTTACAGATAATCATAGTTATGGGTTTTTCTTTTTCCCTCAGCATTATTGCCATTTGATTATTACTGATGAGATCATAGACACTGGCAGCTTTAATAGACTGCATTCACACTAATGCACAGATCTATTTCCACATATCAGATGTTTTGTCCTGTTCTGAAAACATAACTCACTGTCAGTGTTGCCAATTTAGCGATTTTGTAGATAGATTTAGCTAATTCCCCACCCCTTTTTGAGACTTTTTTTCAAAAGTTTAGGGACAAATATAGCAACTTCTTGGACAAGCCTTATCTAAGTTTTATCTTGCCCACCTATATTCATCTTTATATAGATCAGTGAATTTGCCGTTATGATGTCATCTAGTGACATTTAGCTAGCAGTTTTAGCTACTTTCAATTGAAAGCAGTTGGCAACACTGCTCACTGTGTTTACATCAATTTCGTATAATAAAAGTAATGCAAGTGCATTTAACCACAGCCGCGATCGAGCTTCAGGACAAACAAACACAAAGCGCACGTGAAAGTCTGTCAGTACATGAGTTTGTGCATCTAATAGTACTGCATTCCAAACACCAGAAATGAAAACATATCTAAAGTAAAAGACTAAAATAACAGCGAGTGGAAGCACAGTCAAGCAATGCGCACGTGTCTCAGCGCATATTCTGTGCAGTGAAGCCTACTGCGATTGTCTCTAGCGCACACACACATGCCATATGCGGGAAAAAGCCAAGCTCAGATTTTAAAATAGAGAGTGCATTTTTAATACTCGCGTGACAAGCGCGTATGCGAATGACGTCATAGGCTATAATCGATTATGGTCCATTACTGCATCGATGCAGAATCGTCCACATCCACATCGCGATGCATCGACGCAACGATTAATTTTGACACCCCTAATACACTACCAGTCAAAAGTTTTTGAACAGAAAGATTTTTAATGTTTTTTTAAAGAAGTCTCTTCTGTTCACCAAGCCTGCATTT
Organism: Spinibarbus caldwelli; assembly: GCA_039654775.1. Classification (NCBI taxonomy): domain Eukaryota; kingdom Metazoa; phylum Chordata; class Actinopteri; order Cypriniformes; family Cyprinidae; genus Spinibarbus; species Spinibarbus caldwelli. Next base: position 1,454,341 of record CM077260.1, on the reverse strand, counting down.
ATTTGATCCAAGATACTGCAAAAGCAGTAAAATGTTAATATTTTTACCATTTAAAATAACATAAGTATTTATTATTTAAAATAAATAAATAAATATATTTTAAAAATTTAATTTATTCCTGTGATTTCAAAGTTGAATTTTTAGCATCATTACTTTAGTTACATGATCCTTCAAAAATAATTCCAATATTCTTATTTGCTGCTAAAAAAACATTATTATTATTATTATTATTATTATTATTATTATTATTATTATTATGAAAACAGCTGAGTAGAATTTTTTCAGGTTTCTGTTATGAATAGAAAGTTCAGAAGAACAGCATTTATCTGAAATAGAAACCTTTTGTCGTATTATAAATGTCTTTATCATCACTTTTGATCAATTTAAAGCATCCTTGCTAAATAAAAGTATTAATTTCTATAATTTCTTTCCCCACAAAAAAAAATAAAAAAATAAAAATGATTCTGACTCCAAGCTTTTGAATGGTATAGTGTACAGTATAATGTTACAAAAAACTTTTTATTTCAGATAAAGAGTAATGATGGTGAAAATTCAGTTTTGATTTAATTATATTTTAAAATGTGTTCAGATAGAAAGCTAAGTTATTTTAAATAGTAAAAAATATTTCACAATATTATTGCTTTTGCTGTATTTTGGATCAAATAAATGCAGGCTTGGTGAACAGAAGAAAATTATTAAAAAAAAAAAAACATTACAAATCTTAGTGTTCAAAAAGTTAGTGTTTATATATATAATATTATATATGTGTGTGTGTGTACATACATATATATACATACATATATACATATACATACATATAGCGTTAACTGGATCTCTTTAAAATACATCCCATATTTTAACTCTGTGCGTGTGTGTGTGTGTGTCAGGCGGTGTGAAGGACTCCTCGTGTGTGTTGTCTGCGGCTCAGAGCGCCTGTAGGAAGTTGCTGGAGCAGCTGCTGTCAGACGTGGACTCTCAGTGCTGTGGGCATTATGGGAAAGACTCGTTAGCACGGCGACTGGCTGATGGACTTCACACACTCGTCAAACACAGCTACTGTAACAGCAAGGTACACGCATACACACACACACACACACACACGCACACACACACACATCTATAACGTGTCTGTCTGTCTGTGTGTGTCTGTGTCTGTGTGTTGTCTGTGTGTCTGTGTCTGTCTGTGTGTCTGTCTGTGTTGTCTGTGTGTCTGTCTATCTGTGTCTGTGTTGTCTGCGTGTCTGTGTCTGTCTGTGCTGTCTGTGTTGTCTGCATGTCTGTGTTATCTGCTTGTCTGTCTGTCTGTGTTGTCTGTGTCTGTCTGTGCTGTCTGCGTGTCTGTGTTGTCTGTGTTGTCTGCTTGTCTGTCTGTCTGTGTTGTCTGTGTCTGTCTGCGTGTCTGTGTTGTCTGTGTTGTCTGCGTGTCTGTCTGTCTGTGCTGTCTGTGTTGTCTGCATGTCTGTGTTATCTGCTTGTCTGTCTGTCTGTGTTGTCTGTGTCTGTCTGTGCTGTCTGTGTCTGTCTGTGTTGTCTGTGTGTCTGTGTTGCATGCGTGTCTGTGTCTGTCTGTGTGTCTGTCTGTGTCTGTCTGTGTGTCTGTCTGTCTGTGTCTGTCTGTGTGTCTGTCTGTGTCTGTCTGTGTGTCTGTCTGTGTCTGTCTGTGTGTGTGTCTGTCTGTCTGTGTCTGTCTGCATGTCTGTGCTGTCTGTGTGTCTGTCTGTTTGTGTCTGTGTGTGTGTGTGTGTGTGTGTGTGTGTGTGTGTGTAGATGATGATGGCGTCTCTTCAGAAGCACATCCTGGAGTTCACGCAGCGTCTGCATTCGGCTGAGGTCGAGCGCAGGAACCTAAGACTGGAGATCTCACACATCAAACGCACAAACAGCTGCAGAGACACACACACCGTGAGTCACAGCAACATACACACAATATTGTGCAGCGCAACTGTTTTCAACATTGGTAATAATCAGAAATGTTTCTTGAGCAGCACAACAGCATATTAGAATGATTTCTGAAGGCTCATGTGACGCTGAAGACTGGAGTAATGATGCTGAAAATTCAGCTTTGATCACAGAAATAAATTACAGTTTAACAAATATTCACATTGAAAAGAGCTGTTTTAAATTAGAATAATATTTCACAATGTTTACAGTATTTTTGATCAAATAAATGCAGCTTTGGTGAGCAGAAGAGACTTCTTTCAGAATCATTAAATAAATCTTAATGATTCCAAACTTTTGACCGGTAGTTTATGTATATATATATATATATATATATATAAATGTTGTGTGTGTGTGTGTCAGGAGTGTGTTCCCCTCCAGCGGTTCGAGTGTGTGTGTGAGGAGCTCAGTAGTGCCCTACAGCGAGAGCAGCGTGCTCAGACTCTGCTGCATGATCAGGCCTCTCAGCTGCAGCAACTGGGCCTCAGCATGGAGCTGCACACGGGGGAAGAGCTGGAGAAGGACCGCACGCTCGCACAGGCTGTACAGGTATACACACACACTCACACACAGACACTCACACACTCTCTCACACACACACACTGCTGTGAATTTCTCAGAACTGACCCACGTTTGATGTTCTATTTAATCTGACCGTCACATCAAAGCTCATGACAGCATAAAGAAGCTGAGTTTATTATACTTTGGACATTAAAAAATGTTCTCAAAACAAGCATTATTTATTATTTTTGTTGGCCATGTTCATGGTGAGAACAAGGTGAATAATAATAACAATAATAATAATAATAATAATAATAATAATAGCAACAATAAATAAAAAATAAATTAAAAAGAAAATATTTTTAATTTAATTTTAGTTTTAGATAACTATAATCCTGATACATAATACATAACAATAGGTGTGCGATGATAAATCGATTCATGGATCGATTCTGCGATTTTATTTATTTATTTATTTATTTTTCCCCGAATGCATTGCGATTCTCAGGAATCGATTCTGAGCTTAGTTTTTAACAGCAGATGGCTCTAGGCTAGTTTTTAACCGCACACTCAAATGCTCACGAAGAAGACCCCTTGTGCGTTCGGTTGAGTCATGTAAGTGGTTAAATGTACTTGCACCTCTGCTTTTATAACATGAGATTAATGTAAACAGCCCACTGTGAACACTCTTGTAATTCGCTTCAACCTTTAAGAACTTTATGAATGATTATTTTAGTTTTTAGTGGTGTGAGTAAGGAATTGGAAGCAAGCAGAGTACGGCTGATTCTAAAGCATGCAGCACCATCTGCTTTTCAAAACTAAGCTCAGAATCGATTCGAGAGAGAATCGCGATTCATTCGGAAAATCTCAGAACCGATCCACGAATCTATTTATTGTCGCACACCTACATAACAGTTAATGCTAGGTAAACAATAAAAATGCATTTTAGCATTTTTTGAGTTTTTTAAAAAATGTTTATTAGTAATGTTTTAAAATTATTTTCTTTATTTATTTAGCGATTTATTTTATATTTATTGTTTTTTTGACCGTGTTTTCACCATGAACATGGCCTTGTTGCTAGAAAAATAATATATAATGCTAGTTTTGAGAACATCTTAATGTCCAAATTGAAATAAATTAAGCTTCTGCCGTAATGAGCTTTGCTGTGACGGTCAGATTAAATATGGAACATCAGGTTCACAGCATGTGATTCACGTGTATGAAATGTGCAGATTTTTTGTTGCTGTTTTGAAGCTGTAGTTGTTGAGGCCAGTATCTGACCCTGATGTTACTGGTTCCTGCTTCAAGACCAGCAGGTTTTAGGGTCCGGAGCCCATTTATTAGTTTATTTTGATGGAAACCTGGATTATTCACATCATCAATGACCCAGACTCTCATTTTCTCATCAGAGTTTGTCAGACACCAAGCTGGAGTTGAGGAGGAAGGATCAGTTGCTGCGCTCGCTGGGGAAACAGCTCAGCCAATCACAGCAGGAGAACAAACATCTGCAGCACGACATCGCCAGCGCCGAGATGTAACACACACACACACACACACACACACACACTCACACTCACTCTCACTCTCACACACTCTCTCACACACACACACACTCTCTCTCTCACACACACACACACACACACACACACACACACACTCACACTCTCACACACACTCTCACACACACTCACATACACACACTCACACTCACACTCTCTCACACTCTCACACACACATTCACTCACACACACACACACACACACACACACTCTCTCACACACACACACACACACACACTCACTCACACACACTCACACACACACACACACACTCACACACACACTCTCACACACACACACACTCTCACACTCTCACACACACACTCACTCACTTACTCACACACACACACTCACTCACTCACACACACACTCACTCACTCACACACACACACTCACTCACTCACACACACACACACACACACTCACACTCTCTCTCACACACACACACACTCACTCACTCACTCTCACACACACACACACTCTCACACACACACTCACTCTCACACACACTCACACACACACACTCTCACACTCACACACACACACACACACACTCTCTCTCTCTCATTCACACACACACACACACACACTCACACTCACACACACTCACACTCACTCTCACACACACACACTCACACAGTCTCCTGTTGTTCTCATACATCCTGTTTCAGAAAATGTGCACAGTTAAATTAACATGCAAATAAGTCAGTTCAGTGTATTCTCATTATTATTGTAATGTAGAGACATTTTTGTCTCCTTTGAGATAAAATATTTACTTGAAGTCCCCATGATATTTTCAATTAATATTTCAGTAATTTAACCACATATTTGCACGTTTGTGGTTCTCTTAATAGTCATATGACATGCAGGTAATCAGTTAGAATATTTTGTTTTTAGTAAATTTTGTATTTTTTTCTTTTAGAATTTGGTAATTCTTTGTTTGTTTGTTTGTTTTAATTGTTTTTGTTTTAATTTTACATTTTTCTTAATGAATAATTACACTGTTCTGTTTATAGTACATTTTTGTTATTTTTTTAATTAGTAATTTTTTATGTTTTTATTTTACTGTTATTTATAAATTTTAATTGTACATTTTTATTACTTAATTATTTAGAAAATAATATAAGTAAATAAAAATAATATAATTATAATTAATATAATAAATAATATAATTTCTCATGTATTTCTTACGATTTTATATGAAATGTGAGCTGGACTTCATGACAGGTTTCATGATATTCACACAGGATATTACATTGATTTTTGATTTTTTGATTTTTGCATGCATGCTTACAGGAATAAAGAGTCTCTGATGAGCTACATCAAATCTGTGGAGGAGCGTTTACAAGAGGCAAGAACACATTAACAACATTAAAATATTAAAGATATATTTGTTTTTCTGTTCTTCATGTTTTCTTTGGTTTTCAGATGAAAGATCACATCATTCTGTCCAGAAGAGCCTCTTCACAGGATTATTTCACCCTACAGCTCTCCAGATTGTCCCTCATACCGTCAGACTTGCAAAGCATCATGGGAAACCCAGAGACAGAAGCATGTCAGGTACAAACTCTTGCAAATCACATTCTTCAACTTGGTATGCAAAGTGCATATTGTGCTGGTGCGGATGCGTACTTCAATATTTAGCTGATACTTAGCTGATTCACACTTCTTTGCTAAGTTTGCATGCTGATGCATAATTATATATATTAACCATGCATGTTGTTGCATACTTAATACTTCATAATTTTAGCATTAGTATACATGGTGATTCACACTTTATTAAGCTTGCATGCTGATGCATACTTCATATTAAACATGTATACTTAGTATGCATGCAGAAGCATACTAAGTACATACTTCGTGACAGAACAGTCACATAGTCCCTCTTCCAGAGCAGAATGTGGACTAGGAGTCTCATATTGCATTTTCTGCCCTACCATACAGTGTGAATGAATATCATACTAAATGTGTGTGTGTGTGTGTGTGTGTGTGTGTGTGTGTGTGTTGTAGCGTTTGGTGATGCGTTTCCTGGAGCTGCATCAGCTGGTGTGCTCAAAAATATCATCTCAGGAGGGAGAGATCTCATCATATGAGTCTCACATCACGGCGCTGAAGAGTGAACTACAGGACGCCTGCCTGCGGGAGAGAAACGGCTGGATACCGGTGAGAGCCAGTGGTGGAAAAGCAAGTTATTAAAGCTGAATTTTAGTATTGATTATTTTAAATGAAAATGATATTTAGGTCATGACTGTCATCTATTTGTGAGCTAAATCTTGCTGTGAAAGACAGAGCTGTTTATGCCCATTGTATGAAATGCTTGAATGTGGACATGTGCGCATTTGCGTGTCCAAATCTGTATAAAAACTATAAATAACATTAAAATAACGCAAATGAATGCCCATGCATCTTTTGTTGCAGTTTGAAATGTTATAAAAACTAGTATGTTTGCATAGCGTTCCTCTTAAAATGATAACAATATTTCCGCTTGTTTGCACACTTGAATTATCAGTAACTTAAATTGATGTTTTAGTATACTGAAGTTTAATGTTTCTTCATCATCAATCAATCAATCAGTACTTTTAATACCGGAGTACATTAAAAATCAAGTACTTTTGTACTTTTACGCAATACTTTAATAAAAGTAATATGTTATTAATTTATTTGTACTTTTGCTCTAGTAAAATTCAAAATGAGTACTTAAACTGTTAGTGGAGTAATAATTTATTAATGTACCTGTACTTGTACTCAATTAAAATTGAAAACGAGTACTAATACTTTTGCTGGAGTAATATTTTATTAGGTTATCTGTACTTTTACTCTAGTAAAATTAAAAGTGACTACTAATACTTTTAACTGGAGTAATATTTTATTATGGTATCTGTAACTTAAAATTGAAAATGAGTACTTCTACTTTTACTGGGGAGTAATATTTTATTATGCTATCTGTACATTTATTTAATTAAAATTGAAAATGAGTACTAATAATGAATTAATATTTTATTAGGGTATCTGTACTTTTACTCAATTAATATTGATGAGTACTTATAATTTTACTGTAGTAATATTTTATTATGCTATCTATACTTGTACTCACTTAAAATTGACAACGAGTACTAATTCTGAAGTAATATTTTATTAGGGTATCTGTACTTTTACTCAATTAAAATTGACAACAAGTACTTATACTTTTACTGGAGCAATGTTTATTATGCTATCTGTACATTTATTCAATTAAAATTGTATTTATACTTTTATTGAAGTAATATTTTACTATGTTATCTGTACTTTTACTCTAGTAAAATTCAAAACGAGTACTTTTATTGGAGTAATAATTTATAAAGGTATCTATGTTTACTCAATTAAAATTATTATTTTTACTGAAGTAATATATTATCATAGTGTCTGTACTTTTACTCTCTTAAAAATGAGTACTTATACTTTTACTAGAGTAATGTTGCATAATTGTGTGTGAGTTATGTAGTCTCTGTGAACTCTCTGTCTTTGTTTTTTCTGGTAGTTGCTTGCGTCCTCCGCCCCGTCAGCAGAGGTGGATTATGGGACGTGTTTTCTGACAGACGCTGCGGGCTCCTCCAGAAACTCGCTCTCAGATCTCCAGAGGAAAGTCAAAGAGAGAAAACACTGATGAACTGAAGCTGGATCACTGTGAGACAGACAGTAACACGCTCACATTCACAGGAGCGTTTCATCTTTATAATATCTGGTTTCTCATTTCCTGCGGAGTATGTGTAATAGTGACATTGTTAACTAGTGTTATTAAATCTGCTGTGGTTTATTGATGCTAGTGCTGCGATGTTTCTCACGCTCACATACACAAAACAACAGCGAGGGGAGAGTGGGGTGAGATGTGTCACACCCTAAAGATAGCACAATCTGTATTTTTTGTCTTTCTAAAAATATACACTACTAACCAGAAGTTTGGAATTATTATGAAGTCTCTTCTGCTCACCACCAAGGTTGCATTTATTTGATCAACAATGCATTAAAAAATGTTAAATATTATTCTAATTTAAACTAGCTGTTTTCTTAGTGAATATCTGTTAAAACGTAATTTATTTCTGTGATCAAAGCTGAATTTTCAGCATCATTACTCCAGTCTTCAGTGTCACATGATCCTTCAGAAATCATTCTAATATGCCGATTTGCTGCTCAAGAAAGATTTCTGATTATTATCAATGTTGAAAACAGTTGTGCTGCACAATATTTTTTTATTGAAACCGTGATACATTTTATTTTTCAGGATTCACAGATGAATAGAAAGTTCAAAAGATCTGTATTTATTTGAAATAGAAATCTTTTGGAACATAAATGTTACAAATCTGTTTATTGTGAGTCAAGTAAAGTTCAGTCATGCTAGACTTTACAAACACTAATGAACTACACTGAAGCTTTTTAAAGTAGGAATAAATTTTTTTTTAATTATAGAATTAAAAATCAGAGCATTATTATTATTATTATTATTATTATTATTATTATTGTTATTATTATTATGATTACTATTATTATTATTTATTGTTATAAAAATCAGGGCACAAAAATAATGATGGGTAAAGCTAAACTGAAGTTTAAGAACCAAGATTTGAAAAAGTGAAATCACCTAAATTTATATTTTAATTTATAATTTAATCAACAGCAGTGTTTATTGAAATATTTATTTGCATAATATTTGTTTTCTTTTACATTAGACATTACAGAATTATTGAATACATTACAGAATACATTACAGAATTATTGAAAGATGCTTGTCTTTTTTTTTCTCATAAAAGCTGTAAACCACGTTCTTTCATTGGTCTGGTGCTTTTAAAGCTTAATTAATGCCTGATTATCTGAGTCAGTGACAGTGACTCTGAGTTTTCACGCAGATGCTGGATGTCAGAGAAGTGTGTGTGTGTGTGTGTGTGTGTGTGTGTGTGTTTAATCCTCCACTCGTCTGTGAAAATCCTCTTTCCAGTCGGTGTTCAGAGACGAGGAGAAACGGACGGCCGTAGATCTCAGTTCATGTAGATTATCTGAGTGTCAGCAGCTGCTCACACTGGCTGCCACTGATGTAGTGTGTGTGTGTGTGTGTGCGTATACCTACTTAACCATATTTTGGAGACAAATTTGGACCCAAAAGTGAGGTAAACCTGACAAAATCTCCAAAAACCTCACTTTGGGGAAGTCCTCATTTGTAAAACGGGTTTAAAAAATAAACTAAACAAAGTTTTTTTTTAAATTGTAAAAATGCAGTAAGTTTCCTGTAAGGGGTGGGGTTGGTGTAGAGCGATAGAAAATACAGTTTGTACAGTATAAAAACCATTACACCTATGGGATGTCCCCATTTAGATAGCCAAGTAAACGTGTGTGTGTGTGTGTGCGTGCGTGCTGCTGCTGCATAGATGCGAACTCCTCACCTTTCGGTGAATTCACCTTATTGACATCAAAATAGTTTACCTGCAAGATTTACGTAGATCCAATGAGAAAGTGTTTATTTAAAATAAACAGAATATTTCAGAATATGCCAATTACATGTTTACAGAAGTATTCCAATAGCTGTTAAGCATGTTAACAAATTTCTCGGAGGCTTCTTTCCTTAGTATACGAGGCTTTTCTAAAGCTGCACTTTCTCTCTTGTTCAGCTTTTTTACAGTTGAGGTCAAAAGTTTACATCCCCCTTTCAGAATCTGCATGCATAATAATAATGTTATTGCTATCTAGAAAAAGGTTCAAAAAGGAACTCATGAGGGTCATTAATGCACACTTTAAGTGGAGGTTCCAATTAGAACCTTTTTAAAAAGGCTGAAGAATGAACCCTCCACACACAGCAGACAGATGCAGACTTGAGTTCTGTACGCACTCGAAGCCTTTCAAACACGCCGCTGTGCTTTTGTGATTAATGCACACATCTCCAAACCTAGGGAGTGCCTGTTTATGATTTATGGGAGTCAGGGTTAGTACAGTTAACTAAAACCATAGAAAAAATGTTACTTGAAATAAAATAGAATATATATATATATATATATATATATATATATATATATAGATATAGATATATAGATATAGATATGTGTATATATATATATATATAGATATATAGATATGTGTATATATATATATATAGATATATAGATATGTGTATATATATATATATATATATATATATATATATATATATATATATATATATATATATAGATATGTGTGTGTGTGTATATATATATATATATATATATATATATATATATATATATATATATATATAGATAGATAGATATATATATAGATATGTGTATATATATATATAGATAGATAGATAGATAGATAGATAGATAGATAAAAAAACTAAAATAATGCAATGAAAACAAAATATACAAATAAAAATATTAATAAATGTTATAATAGTATCTCAGTAAAACTAAAAAACTGCATCTCTGTATTCAATCCTATGTGTCCTCTTAAGGTGCAAATGTATTACTTTTTATTATTTATTTATTTTATTTTTTATTTTTTTGTTAACCTGACAATACATCCATCACGGAAATTTACCATGGTTTTACTACAAAAATAAAATGTTACTATAGTTAAACCATGGTAGCCACAAATTAACTGGTTTTGCTACGCTACCATAGTTTACCATGGTATTTGTAGTAAAAATGTGGTTATACAAAAACAAAAAAAAAAACATGGTTTTTACTACACTTTTACTATAATAAAACCATGGTTAGCCAAATTTTCTTAAGGGATTTGTATTGTTGTATACTTTCTTTACTATTAGTTTTGTTTTGTATTTATAACTTTACTGCCTTAAAGGTTTGATGTTTTTTACTGTTTAATAAAAAAAGGAAGAAAGATATCAGAAAAAAGCTTTGCGAACCCGCTCCGAAGTCCCGATCTGAATCAAATGACTCACTCAGTTGAATCGGTTTGTCTTCCATCCCGAAGATTTCCACGTCAAAAACATCCAACACAAATCTATGAACATATTCAGGTGAGGTAACCGGTTTACTGCTAACTAGTGAAACACTCCATTAATATGACGAGCTGCAGCTCAAGATACATGTTAGATGGAAACACTGTGCATTATGTTTGAGTTTGGAGCTTAATTCACTATTTTTGAAATAGTTTTCGCACTGCAGTTTAGTTGGTTCAAACCATTGAAGTGACTGTTGAATTTATCAGTGTATATTGTAGTAAATATTTGAGAAATGATTGTTGTATCTGATTGTATTGGTCTGTATAGAGTGATAGTCAATGTAAAACGAGCAGATGAACTCAAACCGGTGAAGTGTGTCGAGTTGATTCACTGAGAATGATTCAGTTGAGTCATGTTCGGTTCAGTGTTCATGAATCAGTCAGATGTTCATTGCTGTCTGTTGATTCTCTCCTCTTCTGCTCTGCAGGATCTGCTCATGGATCTCTCTGTCTCTGGAGATCTGCTGGTGTTTCTGAGTGAGTTCGTGTCTGGAGGACAGGGCTCAGTTCTGATGGACATTGATTCAGTCCACAGACTCGGTTCTGTGCTAACACTGATCACCTGCTGGCATTGATGTTATTTTACACACTCCTGCATGTCCTGAAAAACACTTAAAAAAAAAAAAAAAAAAAAAAAGCAAAGCAGTGAATTTACAGTAAAAAAAAAAAACAGCAGAACTTCATTACAAAACATACAGCAGTGTTATTTTAAGATCAGTGTTATTTTAGTACTATTTATGCACTATTATATTTTTATTAACATTTTGAGTTGGCTTTTATTGTTCAATTCTCATTAATTTTAGTATATCTTTTTGTGATTTTGTGCTTTTGTCATTTTCTCAATTTTCTCAATTTAGTTTGTTTTGTTGTTAAATATTGTTTTATGTTTAATTTATGTTCAGTTTTAGTTTATTTAATTCTGCTTAGTAATTTTAGTGCTTCAACTTCAGTTAGTTGCCATGGCAATATTTCTAATTTTCAGTTTTTCATGTAATATATATATTTTATTTAAACTTTATTTCAATTAACAAATTGAACGTTTTAAGACTGATTTTAAGGATATGATGGTTTTAGATTTAATTCACGATAATAACTTTAAGTTTTGCAGATTGAACTTAAATGTACAATAAAAAACATGAAATAATATTTATGTACCATATTACTAAAATCAGTTTTTACCTTTTACAATATCAAGCACCTTAAAAACAGAAAAACACATAACATTATAAAAAATGATAAACATTAATTTAACAATATAATCCATAACATAAAACCCCAATGTACATAACTGCAAATAAAAGAGATTAAGAAACATAATTATTTCATTTAAATAGAATTCTGAGAATGTGTTTTCCTCCACTGTAAATGATAAAACTTGGCTTTTTTTTTTTTTTACATTTAACAGCATTTAAATTACATAACATCCCATTAGAGCTCTTACAGTTTTTCACCATATTTTCTAAGGGAAATGACTTTTAAACAATTAACAGGATTTTACCATAATTTTTTAATCTTTTATTATTAAAATTAGCGTCCTTTTTTACAGTCAGATTTCTGTGGCAGTGACGACACCAAACAGATTCACTAAAATAATGATTGTTTCCAAACATGTTTCCCAAACTGTCACGTCATTGGTCAACATACAGATAGCCCCGCCCCCAAACTCACATCATTGGTTGAGTCAGACATGAGTCGTGATCATAGTAGCAGATGTGTTTGTGTGTGCTGTGAATGACGGTCAGAATGAAACTTCAGCTAATAATAATAATAATCGTTGATATAGTGCTTTTCTAAGCGCTTAAAGATGCTGATTGAGACTCAAACTCAGAAAGTGTTGCGCTGAAGCATCAGTTTATCTGCTGTGAGATGTTGAGTCGCGTCAGCAGCATCAGATCCTCAGGGACTGTTTTTATGATCTCTGGAGGATCTAGTGAAACTTCAAACTCAGTGTCCTGCTTACAGAAACACTCCTGAAACGCCTAAAAACTATGTCCTTTAGCAAGTTTCTGGCTCTTTTCGTTCAGTCATTTATACTCTTAACATGTCATTCTGTTATAACTTTATATATGTAATACTTTTCACAAGTTTGGGGTCAGTAAGATTTTTTTTTTTTTTTTTTTTTTTTTAAGATATTAGCACTTTTATTCATCGATGCCAGGAAAGACATTTCTAATGTTTTATAATATAAGATCAGTGTGGGATAAGTTACTCTAAAAAAAAAAAAAAAAAAAAAAAAAGTAATTGATTATTAGTTACTAATTACATCTTCAACAGTGTAATTACTGTACAAATTATTCTCTCCAAAAAGTATTCAATTACTTATTACTAATTACTTTCTAAATCCTGTATCAAAGTTAATGAATGATAAAAGGATAGACGAAGCAGTTATTTTAATTCTTTCAAATAAAGGATTCTGGTTGCACTTTAGATTAGGGTCCAATTCTCACTATTAACTAACTATTAACTATGAACTAACTATACTTTTGAATCAATATACTCCAATTACTGCTTATTAATACTTAGTAAAGTAGTTGTTAAATTTAAGAATTGGGTCGGATTAAGGATTTAGAATAAGGTCTTGCAGAATAAGACATTGATATTTGTTTTTAAGTAATAATAAACAGCCAATATTCCAGTAATATTCATGCTAATAACCAACTAGTTAATAGTGAGAATTAAAAGTGTTACTAATGTTCTTATTAACTCACTAAAGTATTTAAAGTGAGAAGGGTACATAAAAAGCATGCATTTTAAGGTTAGACTTTAAATTTTGATGTTAAATCCACTATTGTATTGTATTGTATATAAATGTTCTAAAGTCTAAACACAGTATTATGTTCAATTACATAAGAAGTAACTGTAATTAAATTACAGAAAAAAATAAAAGTAATCCATTACTTTACTTTTTCAAGGGAAAAGTATTTAAATTACAGTAATTAATTACTTAGTAACTTGTTACACCCAACACTGTAAAAGATATATTTATATTTGTAATATAAGATAAATATAAGACTTACATTTATAATACAAGATTTATATTTCAAATAGATGTTGTTCTTTTGAACTTTCTATTCATCTGCGAATCCTGAAAAATAAAATGTATCACAGTTTCCACAAAAATATTGTGCAGCACAACTGTTTTCAACATTGATGATAATCAGAAATGTTTCTTGAGCAGCAAATCAGCATATTAGAATGATTTCTGAAGGATCATGTGACACTGAAGACTGGAGTAATGATGCTGAAAATTCAGCTTTGATCATAGAAATAAATTACAGTTTAACAGATATTTACACAGAAAACAGCTAGTTTAAATTGTAATACTATTTCAGAATTTTTACTGTACTTTTAATAAAATAAATGCAGCCTTGATGAGCAGAAGAGACTCTTTCAAAAACATTAAAAAATCTTACTGACCCCAAACTTTTGAGTGTGTGTGTGTCTTGAAATAATAGTGTAAATGTCTCTCTCTTCTGGTCACTGGTGTCTTTAAGAGGATCATGTGGCAGAATGTGAATGAAGTTGAGCAGCTTTAATCTCACGTCTGATTAAATGCTGTTTCACAAACACCCTGTCAGCCGTTTCTGCTGTAACGACACATTTTACTGCTTAAAGTCCCTTCGTCTCGTCATGATGAATACATGAGCGTTTACAGTCATTACTGACGCTTAACGCATGCAATTATTACAGACTGATTAAGTCCAGTATGAAATGTCAGTTTATGGCTGGCTGCTTTTATTGCTCGACATTGAAAAGTTAAAAATGTAACCGATCCAGAAAGAGCAAGAGATGTTCAAGGTTTAATCATTTTATTAAAACTTGTTAGTTTGAAGGGAAAGGCGCTTTGATTTCTCGAAACTCTTAGTCGTAATGTTGGTCACACAGTAAAAGTGTTTGTCAGCACGTTTGAGTATTTGCTGGACCATAAAACAGCTGGAAATCTCATTGGATGGTGATAAAAATATAATATTTATTTTTTAAATATTATATTTGCTTGTTTATACATTCATAAAGTCAAAAATGGTTTGAAAAAAAATGCCTGTATTTGCACAATGTAAAAGTGACATTAAAATGTATTTGGAAACAGTTTTTAAAAGTAAAAACTTGAAAGCATTACAAACTATGCAGTTTTTTAAAAGGTACAATGTTTTTCTTTTCTTTTCTTTTCTTTCTTTTTTTCTTTCTTTCTTTTTCTTTCTATATGCCCCTGACATATCCGGTTATATGATTGTATAATATGCTTAGTTTTCAATTAAAAAATAAAAATAAATAAATAAAAATAAATAATTTTAAAAATGATGCAAAACAATTCCACATGTACGAAAGGTTTAGCGTATAAAAAATATGCTGTAAAAATGATTTTTAAAAATGAAGTTGTATATAAAGCAAAGGTTATTAAAGAAACATTATTTCAGTCTATCTACTGCAAAATTTTATGTTTAATTCAATGTCATTTGTGGTTTCTTTGTAATTAATTGTAAAATTTACTAGCACTTTCTGGGTGAAAATTGTTTCTACATTTCTACAAATTGAAAGCAATACAAACCATGCAGTTGTTTAAAAGGAACAATATTTTATTTCTGTAATGTATTTATTTATTTCCTTTCTTTTTATATGCCCCTGACATATTTCATTATATGCTTAGGTTTCAATAAAAAAAAATAAATAAATTAATACTTTTAAAAATGCTGAAAAAAATCCCACCTGTGCAAAAAGTATAGCATATAAAAATATGCTGTAAAAATGATTTTTAAAAAGTAAGTTGTATATAAAACAAAGGTTATTGAAAATACCTGTATAATTTATTGTTTATTTCAATGTTAATTGTTATTTCTTTGTAATTTAATTGTGCAATTTACCAACAATTTTTAAGTGAAAATTGTTTCTACATATACAATTTTACGGTGAAATACCATTTTTGGAAGTGAAAAAGAATGTAAAATTTACAGTGAAAAAATGTAAATTGATGTTCCTAGAATTCCCTGCGTTGCATTTCAAATGGGATTTTTTTCCTTTGAAACAGCTGTTTCTTAGTTTTTTCTTATCAGTTATGTTTATTAGGGTTGTATGTTACATCTAATGTTGTTAAATTAATGTTTATTGCATATTTCAGTTTAATGAGTCTCACCATGATGGTGTTTAGTGTTTGTGTGAATGACACTGTGCACCTTCTAGATATGTTATTATTTAAAAGCTGCTTGTGATGGGCTTTGGTTCATCATGTGACTTTCTCATCACCACCTGCATTTGGTGGTTATCAGTGTATTTCAGAGGTACAAAACAGATTTCAGTACTTCAGTAGGTTGGTATATTAACATTATATCAGTTAATGAAATTACAGTATTTAACTGTAAATTTAAGTTAAAACCATAAAAAAAAATGTTGCCACCATATTTTTTACAGTAGAATTCTGGCAACCACAGCTGCCGTCTTTTTACCGTAAATTTTACGGATTTTTTTTTTTTTTTTTTACAGTGCAGTTATTTTTATCGGTTCAAAAACTGCTACATAATATTATAAACTGGTGTTTGGTATCATGTTACTGTAATTGATCATCATAATCATAAACACACTGGTTTGTAGCACAAATAATTTACTGGACTTTGCAGCTCTTCTAGTTATTTACCGATATCTCCTGATGAATGTCAAGTCTCGCATATTGACAGCAAACAGATGGATATTTAGAAACTAAACTCAATCTTTTACTGTATTGGTGTCGTCATTTATCTGTTTGGTGTCGTCACTGCCACAGAAATCACACTGTAAAAAAGGACACTAATTTTAATAATAAAGATGAAAAATATGGTAAAATCCTGTTAATTGGTTAAAAGTTCATTCCGTTAGAAAATATGGTGAAAAACTGTAAGAGATCTAATGGGACGTTATGTAATTTTACAGTAAAATACTGTTAAATGGACCGTTTTTGCGGTTTCTTTGTAATTAATTGTAAAATTTACTAGCGCTTTCTGGGTGAAAAGTGTTTCTACATCTCCTTTTGTTTGATTTTTGATTTTTTTTCAAAAACAGCCCGTTATGCTGCATAATATCACAAACTGGTGTTTGGTATCATGTTACTGTAATTGATCATCATAATCATAAACACACTGGTTTGTAGCTCAATAGTTTACTGGACTTTGCAGCTCTTCTAGTTATTTACCGATATCTCCTGATGAATGTCAAGTCTCGCATATTGACGGCAAACAGATGGATATTTAGAAACTAAACTCAATTTTTTCAGCACAATCACATCGGGGAACTTCTGAAAGTGATTCAAGTTTTAATTATGACAAAGATCATCAGTCAGACTCGTCTCGGTGTGTGTTTGTCCCCCTTTACATCGCCGATGTGCCAAGTTGGATCGCGCACAAAGAGCCAATGTCTCAATGTGGGACAGCAGAAAGTGGCATCAGAGGGAAGTGGATTAAAGTAGGTTCCTCTCCTCCTCCTCGCTCCCTCGTTCTCTTCCCTCACGGCCGCGTGTTTCTTGGCTGGGTCACCTGAGTCCTCCGGTTGGCCGCGGCTCGCAGGTAACGAAGTCTGACGCTAACGAGAAGGAGCTTTGATGCCGTCCCCAGTTACTTAAACACAACAACCTTCATTAATTCACAACGAGGGTCCCATCAGGTTCTCATTAACAGACACTCACCGGCGCCGTTATTAACTATTAATCCTCGTGTTTCTAGGTGTTTCTGCTGCCAAAGGCCTGATTTGCGCGCGTCGCGAGGATTGATGCCGCAGGTTTGTCCCTCATGAGGGTCGAACTGAGAGAGATTCGGATCCTGGAGCCGATTTGTGATGCTTTCTGCAGTTTGTTTTATCTGTTGCAGGAGCTAAAGTAGTCGTTCTGAATATTTAGCTGATTATTGGGAATGTTAAACAAAAATTACATTCTTTTTCTTTACTCATGCACAGATGGAAAATGATTTGGAATTAGTGAAAGTGTAACATGGTAATCAAAATTTCTGCAGAAAGTAGTTGAATATCTTGCTGATTATTGAGAATGTTAAACAATTTTTTTTTATTTCTTTATAAATGCACAAATGGACAATGATGATACAAAGTATCGTAAAGAAATCAATCAAAATTGTTGCTAAAATTCATATAAAAAGTCATATAAACCAAGTATTCCCAAACTTTTTTCAGCCAAAAATGCTTTTTTTTTTTTTTTTCTTTTTCTTTTTTTGAAGATATGATTTGAATAATTTGACAACATATTGCATTTTCACAGTTTTCTGATGTTGGTTATTGGTTGCATGATATGGTATACAATTGAAATATTTAATCTTTTTTTAAGTAGTATTTTATTTTGATTAACATTATCTTAATTTTTTAGTTTTTATTATTTAGTTAATTATTATAGTTTTTCAATAACTCACAAACCCTCTGCAGTTTCTGGATTCTGATTGGCTATCAATTTTTTTTATCGTTCATCAGCTGGAAAAAAATCATGAAGAATTTCATGAAGCATTTTGAATGCTTCAAAAATGAACAAACAAACAAGTTAAATCACTAAAGATGTTTAGAAAGACAATAAACTTACAATATATAAATAAAATAAATTAAAAAATAAATTAAAAAAAAGCTTATACTTGTCCAGAAGTGAAATAAGCTTTCTTAGTTTTGGCCAAGAATGAGTATGTTTAAAAAAAAGTTATCTTTTTCTCTTGAAGTTGTAATTATTAAAACTTTATTTTTCTATGTTGTTATAGTTTTTAGCATGAATGGGTCTTAATTTGTTTTCCTGCATTTAATTCAGCTCAGACTGCTTAACATAAAAATCAAACATTGTTTTGCTAGTTATTTTCAGTTTTTGCCAACTTTATAATTTAAAAATGATTTAATGAGAAAATCCGAAAATGTCCTATTGACTAGTGTTATTTTACAATTATTTATAGAATTCATTAACATTTGAATTAGCTTTCATTTTTTACTTATTGTTTTTATTGTAATTTTAGTTTGTTTTAGTCATTTTGTTGTGTGCTTTGGTCATTTTTATTCATTTTTGATTTATTTCAGTTTTAATAGTTTTAGTTCTTTAACTTAAACTTGTTAGTAAGTTGCCAAAACAACATTTAAAATTCAGTTGAAGTTTATTTTTTTAGTTTATTTCATTGAACGAAAATGAATTAACAGTTTGTTTGCAGTAACAAACACTGCTATTGACTTTGAATGTTCACACAAGAATCTGAGCAAGATGGATTTCATCATTATATTACTTGCAATGCTTTGTTTTCTTGAATTTATTTCCATTTATATTAACATTTGATGCAGCATTTTAAAACAGAGCTAAATACTAAAACCTGAACTCACAATAAACTTCAACACTGTTTCACCGCCACCTTACAAACAGGGAGAAGTCCTCCAAGAAAGTGTCTAAGAGCGTTTAATCTGTAAGAAAAGTCTCTCTAATATACATATATGGAGCTGTTAAAATGCTGATCAGCACATTTGAGATCTGCTCTGTGCTTTCAGACGTGTTTCTGTGCGGTTTTAGCCCAGAGCTCTTTGAATGTGTGTTTTAAATCCACCAGTTGTTTTGTATTTCTCTCTCTCTTCAAGACAAAGGAGCGCTCTCGTCCAATCAAACGCAGCCGCTCTACTGTTCTCATTAGGAATGGGCGGGGTCTGGCGGTTTGCAGAGACACTGATAGTGATTAGGGCTCTTTATATTGACTCGGGCCCCAATGATCCCATCAGAGCTCCAGCAGGAGACTCCAGACACGGACTAAACCCGGCAGAACCAGCTCCGGCCCGTCTGGACACATGGGGACGTGGACACACACACTCCTCCAGGAGGTATCACACATGCACATACACCACAATACTTCATATTTTTGAGAAACATGCTGTCTAGGCATCTGAAATGTTCATGTTTATTAAATGGCTTCATGAGATTTATTTCAACAGAAAACATGACTCACTCAGCTAGCACAGTTTAACTGTTAAAACTTGAAAAATACAACAATTGGAAGTAGATTGTTAGTTTTTATGTTTCCTTTAGTTTATTCTCTATGCGCTTCATTTTATTGGAGAGCAAGAACAATGTTGATTGAATTTTTCCTGCATTGTTCATTAGTATGTTGACATTGATTGTTCATAATTGGTGTCTGGTTTGACAGACGGACAGTGGCGAGTCTCTTCTGAAGCGAGATGAACAGACCACGGCTCTGAAGATGAAGGAGGTATGGATGGACAATTCATTCATTGATTCACTAAACTGCATTATTAACTTCATAAATAAGGTGTCAAATTTACCTGAAATATACTTGTGCTCTGAATGACATTTTTACTCAGCTTAATCATATTTATTAAGATTGTTTTTGTCTTGTGTTTTGATGTAAAAATAATTCTCTGTCTTGCTGCTCTGACTTATCAGTCTAATCAAAAATTGAATTTTATGATCCTAAATTTTAAGTTTATTTTATATACATTTCAGTGTAAAACTGTAACTCTATCATTTGTCCTTGTGCAAAGACACTTCATACTTCACAGCAGTATCATAACCATAAATGCACATACTTCACTGTCAACACACTCCACAATTATATAAACATAAAAAAAATTTATAAAAATGTATTAAAATTAATTTCTTTAAAAAAATGCTTAAAAAACTTCTACTACGTATAATAATAATATTATTTATTATTTAATGTTATTTTTTTTATAATTTTTATAATTGTATTATAATTTATCGTTATAATTTGATTTATTTCAACTATTTTTTTTTTAAATTTTAATTATAAATATATTATTGTTTTCTTAAATAACTGATTCAGATTGTGATTAAACATGTTTTGCACAGTTCGAGCGTAAAAAGTGACTGTAATGACAAAAACTCTTTTGTTTCTTGATTTCATCAGTCTGGTTTATTTTATTTATAAGTTTAGGTTACACTTTATTTTAGGGTGTCCTTGTCATATATCTAGGTACTGAGTAGTATTAATTAAGGGAAGGGAAGGGAAGGGAAGGGAAGTGGTGTGTGGCCAAGTATGGTGACCCATACTTGGAAT
This sequence comes from Spinibarbus caldwelli, assembly GCA_039654775.1. Taxonomy (NCBI): domain Eukaryota; kingdom Metazoa; phylum Chordata; class Actinopteri; order Cypriniformes; family Cyprinidae; genus Spinibarbus; species Spinibarbus caldwelli. Next base: position 1,433,364 of record CM077260.1, on the reverse strand, counting down.
TTGTGCTCTGCATTTAACCCATCCAAGTGCATACACACAGTAGTGAACATACACCTGGAGCAGTGGGCAGCCAATGCTGCGGCGCCCGGGGAGCAGTTGGGGGTTTGGTGCCTTGCTCAAGGGTCTCACCTCAGTCGTGGTATTCCCTGCCGGACCCGAGACTCGAACCCATACAGTAACTACATGCACTTACTGTATGGTTAGGGTTAGGATTAGGGTTTAGCTTAGGGTTACTTGCATGTAATTGTGCATAATTTATTGTTATTATAATAGTAAGTACATGTAACGTGTAACAAGAACACCTTAAAATAAAGTGTTACCGAAGTTTTATTTATGGTTTATTCGTAGATTTTTATTACTTTTTAACACCTAAGTACATTTGTGGAATCTTTAGAAGTTTTTCATATTTTTTCTCTCTGTGTTCTTGTTCTGCAGGCGGTCGGTTGCACACATGCTGACTGTCTGTGTGAGTGTTTTCTGCCGGGACAAACTCAGATCAGGTCATGTGATCGCTGCACTCATGGATGGGTTGTTCACGGTATGAATCGTGTGTGTGTGTGTGTGAGAGAGAAAGTGTGTGTGTGTGTGTCTTGTGTATGTGTGTGTGTGAGAGAGAGAGTGTGAGTGTTTGTTTGTGTGTGTGTGTTTGTTTGTTTGTGTGAGTGTGTTTGTTTGTTTGTGTGTAAGAGTGTGTCTCTGTGTGTGTGTGTGTGTGTGTGTCTGTCTGTGAGTGTTTGTGTGTGTCTGTGTGTGTGTGTGTGTTTGTTTGTTTGTGTGAGTGTGTTTGTTTGTTTGTGTGTGTGTTTGTGTGTGTGTGTATGTGTTAGAGTGTGTGTGTGTGTGTGTGAGAGTGAGTGTGTGTGTGTGTGTGTGTGTTTGTTTGTTTGTGTGTAAGCGTGTGTGTCTGTGTGTGTGTGTGTGTGTGTGTGTTTGTGTGAGTGTGTTTGTTTGTTTGTGTGTGTGTGTGTGTGTAAGAGAGTGTGTATGTGTGTGAGTGTGTGTGTGTTTGTGTGTGTCTGTCTGTGTGTGTGTGTGTGTTTGTTTGTTTGTGTGTGTGTGTGTGTGTGTGTGTCTGTGTTTGTGTGTGTGTGTAAGAGTGTGTGTCTCTCTGTGTGTGTGTGTGTGAGAGAGTGAGTGTGTGTGTGTGTGTGTGTGTGTGTGTGTTTGTTTGTTTGTTTGTGTGTAAGAGTGTGTGTGTCTCTGTGTGTGTGTGTGTGTTTGTTTGTGTGAGTGTGTTTGTTTGTTTGTGTGTGTGTGTAAGAGTGTGTGTGTTTGTGTGTCTGTGTGTAAGAGTGTGTGTCTCTGTGTGTGTGTGTGTGTGTGTGTGTGTACCTGGTATTTATCACGTTATGGGGACCAAATGTCCCCACAAGGATAGTAATACCAGTAAATTTTGACATTTTTTAGGTCCCCATGAGGAAACAAGCTTATAAATCACACAGAATGAGTTTTTTTTTTTTTTTTTGAGTAAGTAAAAATGCAGTAAGTTTCCTGTAAGGGGTAGGTTTAGGTGTAGGGTTGGTGTAGGGCAATAGAAAATGCGGTTTGTACAGTATAAAAACCATTACGTCTATGGAGAGTCCCCGTAAAACATGGAAACACAACGTGTGTGTGTGTGTGTTTTTGCTGAAGCCTGGATTCCCGTCATCAGTGACTCTATCGTGTGTGTGTGTGTGTGTGTGTGTATGTGTGCACAGCGGTGGGTAAGGTGTGCGCTCCGGCTCTGCTGTGTCCGGGGCAGGTGGAGATCGTCCAGAGTAGCGTGGTGTTTGACATCAGCAGTTTGATTCTGTACGGGACGCAGGCGCTTCCCATCCGGATGAAGATCCTGCTGGATCGGCTGTTCAGCGTCCTCACACACACACAGGTGCTCAACATCATACACACACTCGGCTGGACACTGCGCGACTACGTGAGAGGATACATGCTGCAGGTAAACACACACACATGAATACACACACACACGGAAAAACACAAATACATACGCACATATATACACCAGGGGTGTAAAGGTACACAAACATTATGGTTCGGTATGTTTTCAGTACAGCAGGGAGAAAAAAACTAAACATAAAATTGTTTTTTTTTCTTTCTTTTTTAAAATTAAACAGTGGTTTACTGAACAAATTGCTCTTTAAATAAATTCAATTATAAATAAAATTATAAATAAAAATTTACCTCAGCTTCTGCTCCAAACTATAGGGAGCCCTTTTACAGTACTATAAGGTTACAATTAACAACAGAGCCCCAACTTAAATTTAATTTATTTTTTAAATATAATAATCAACACTCAGCTTTTTAAAAAAAATGTATGCAGACATGTAAATTGCACATAATGTTTTTAAATTACCTTATAAAATTTCTAGTTGTTTTTGAAATATATTTATTTACACAGTTGCTGTCATATTTGTTTCCATAACAGATTTATTTAAATATACATTAAATAATTAAGACATCACAAACAAGTAAAGTAAAATATAATGAGTAAATAGTCTTCTCTGGACTTCATTTCTTTAGTGAACTAAAGAGCTGTGGACATTGATGAGGTAACTGGAACTGTTTTATTGATGTCCGTCCGCGGTTGAAACACTGATTGAGCTTTTACATGAGGCATGAGATGTTCATTCATGTTTATTTCATGGTAAAACTAATGGTAGTAGTAAAGAGGAATGGATGATCGTGCTGCCGTCAGAACTGAGGCGTTTATACAGCGATCTGTTGTGCTTCATCAAAGAGCACAAAAACACCATTTATTGTTTGAATTCCCTAAAAAAAAATGGACAATTTGAAAGATAAGACTTTGTTTCTTATAAAAAGTAACAATATATGTGACCCTGGAGCACAAAAAGATATATTTGTAGCAATAGCCAACAATACATTGTATGGGTCAAAATTATCCATTTTTCTTTTATGCCAAAAATCATTAGGATATTAAGTAAAGATCATGTTCCATGAAGATATTTTGTAAATTTCCTACCGCAAATATATCAAAACTTAATTTTTGATTAGTAATATGCATTGCTAAGAACTTCATTTGGACAAATTTAAAGGCGATTTTCTCAATATTTAGATTTTTTTGCACCCTCAGATTCCAGATTTTCAAATAGTTGTATCTCAGCCAAATATTGTCCTATCCTAACAAACCACACATCAATGGAAAGCTTATTTAGATGATGTATAAATCTCAAAAAATTCAAAATTTCAAAAAATTTACCCTTATGACTGGTCTTGTGGTCCAGGGTCACATATAAAACTGGAAGTTTCCAGTTAAGTTCCACTCGTGCAGTGGTTAAAACAATGCTGTATTTGTTCAGTACACATGCGTATCGATCCAAAAGATCCATACTGAAAATTTTCAGTACGAATTTGTGTACTATTACACCCCTAATATACACACATACACACGCACAGACACACCCACAAAAACATTCATACGCATTGTTACTTGGTGTGTCCTTTTATCTTAGACTTTGAACCTTCTGAACCCTATAAGTTTGGGTAAGGATAGTCAAATCTAGCCTAAACCATTAAGTACTCACCCGCCCGCAGGCTCAAGTTCTTCAGGAATGATGTCGTAGATGTTTGCTTGTGGTTGTTTTTGTTTGAGGCAAACACTTACACACATACAAACTCTCATTCACACACGCATGCACACACACTCAAACACTTTCAAAATGATTTTTTCTCATTTGATGCACAATAAAAACATTGACAGCCATTCAGAATCCGTCCGATTTTAAAGAACACAAGCATTTATAGTGGCAGACGACAAAACTTGTAGGAGTCATGACAGATTTTTAAAATTATTGTAATATGTTCCTTGAGGTTTACTTATAATATTAATAAAGTTTTTTACAGGCAAAAAAACAAATATGTGGAAAAATTATTTTCAACCCTCATTCTGAACTTCTGTCTAAAAACTACCTGTTTTTAAGGGGCAGATCCTTTAAGGCTTGTCACTGTTATGATTGGCTAACGTCATTGCATAGGAAACAGTAACAACGTTATTGCATGTGAGTGTTTTGACAACATAATCAAAATAAAACAAATGAAATCATTTACTTACAGTTTGTGGTGCAGCTGCAGTCAGATCTAGTACCGCTTCATCTTTCAACAAATGTTTCTTTGTGACTTTCCACTGTGCCTCGTTTACAAAACAAAATCCTCTGAAACGATCCAGGGTGCCATTAAAAATAAACTATCCACTTGTTCCTTACACTGGGATCCTTCTGATATCTGTACAAAGACGTGAACGAGCTGTTTAAATCAAACGCGTCAAAGCGAACGATCTTTCACTGCATTTGTCCTGACGACAGACTCATATCTGTAACTGTACCCAGTGTAGACAAGATAGCGCAGTGATGGTGATTTCTATTTGTTTTTGACGCGACACGACACTCGCATTCAGCGTAATCAAGTCACACGTTAGTGACTGAATCCCGTTGAGTGGGGCCTATGGTGAGAAGATGACTATTCGTCTATGTCTTTCTCTGGAGGCGGAGTTTATGCAAATGTTTGTGCCCGGGTGATGCTATCTTGCACCTCAGATCCAAAACGAGCTGATTTTGGAGCTTGATTAAATAAATGCTTTGTTTATAATTGAATTGTATTGAAGTTTATTTGTATAGCGCTTTTTATGATACAAATCATTGCAAAGCAGCTTTACAGGAAATTAAGTTTCTACAATATATTTATATATTGTAGAAACTAAATATATTTAACTTATGGCAAAATTTGGTAATTCTGTATGTTGTCTGAGGGTTGGCATCATCTCTTCTCAGGTGTTTGGTCATCTCAGATCATTTTAGGGTTGGATCCAGACTGAACCTTCTGTAATTCCTAGTTACAGAAACAGAGAAACAAATAGAGACATAATTAGCGTAGCTGCTGTTCCATCCAAGCAAAAATTATGTGTTCAACCCAAGCTAAAGAATAATAATGTGCGTTTGATCAGATATAACTGCAGTACAAGATTATGAGATGCATTATGTGAATGCTTGGCTAAAGATATGTGTCTTTAATCTAGATTTAAACAGAGAGAGTGTGTCTGAACCCCGAACGTTATCAGGAAGGCTATTCCAGAGTTTGGGAGCCAAATGTGAAAAGGCTCTACCTCCTTTAGTGGACTTTGCTATCCTAGGTACTACCAAAAGTCCAGAGTTTTGCGACCTTAGGGAGTGGGATGGATTGTAGCGTGGTAGAAGACTAGTTAGGTACGCAGGAGCTAAACCATTTAGGGCCTTATAGGCAAGTAATAATATTTTGTAACGGAACTTAATAGGTAGCCAGTGCAGAGACTGAAAGGGAAAGTGACGTGACATGTGGCCAAGTATGGTAACCCATACTCGGAATTAGTGCTCTGCAGTGAACACACACCCAGAGCAGTGGGCAGCCATTTTTGCTGAGGTGCCCAGGGAGCAGTCGGGGGTTCGATGCCTTGCTCAAGGGCACCTGAGACTCGAACCTGCGACCTTTGGGTTACGAGTCTGACTCTCTAACCATTAGGCCACGACTTCCTGTAAAATTGGGGTAATCATATTTTCTTGACCTGGTAAGGACTCTAGCCGCGGCGTTTTGGACTACCTGTAGCTTGTTTATTGAAGATGCAGGACAACCAGCTAGCAGTGCATTACAATAGTCCAGTCTAGAGGTCATGAATGCATGAATTAACTTTTCTGCATCGGAAACAGGTAACATGTTTCGTAGCTTGGCAATGTTTCTAAGATGGAAGAATGCTGTTTTTGTAACATGGGAAATATGATTTTCAGAAGACAAGTTGCTGTCTAATATAACACCCAGATTTTTGACTGTAGAGGAAGTAACAGTACATCCGTCTAATTACAAATTGTAATCCAAGAGATTCTGTGTACTGTTTTTTGGTCAAGTCAAGTCACTATTATTTGTATAGCTCTTTTAACAATGCAAATTGTGTCAAAGCAGCTTTACATCAGCTTGATATAAAGCTGGGTGGCTTTACATCAGCTTTACAGTATTTAGACGGGGAAATAGTGTGTCGAAATAGTGTCATTCTCCTCTGGCCAGACAAAATCAGCAGTTTAAATCTAGGATGCAGCAGAGTCAGATTGTGCAAAGGACTCATCTGGTTCTTGTGGTCTTGTCCCGATGGCCGTCTAGGAGACAGGGTCTTCAGACAGACTAACACAACAGACTAATATTAGCGTAGATGCCATTCTTCTAATGATGTAACAAGTACATCAGGTGTTTTGGGAAGTGTTCCCGATTCCGGTTGACCTAATTAATGCAGCCTAACAATCCTTTAACGGATTTGAATTATAGAAATGTGATAGTGTATTATGTGTAAGCCAGGTTAAAGAGATAGGTCTTTAATCTAGATTTAAACTGACAGAGTGTGTCTGCTTCCCGAACAGTGTTAGGTAGATTGTTCCAGAGTTTGGGCACTAAATTGGTCATCCAATCTTTTACATTTTTAACACACTCTATTAGCTTAGATAATTTAGAAGTTTCATCTGGTCTTGTTGAGCTATATAGTTGAGTATCATCAGCATAACAATGGAAACTAATCCCGTATTTTCTAATAATATTACCAAGGGGCAACATGTATACTGAAAATAGCAGAGGATCTAGGACAGATCCTTGTGGTACTCCATACTTTACTGGTGATAACTGAGATGGCTCCCTGTTTAAATAAACAAAGTGGTAGTGATCTGACAGGTAGGATCTAAACCATCTTAAAGCCTCCCCTTGAATACCCGTATAGTTTTGTAATCGATCTATGAGTATGTCATGATCTATGGTGTCGAACGCAGCGCTAAGGACATTGGCACTAAGGCACTAAGGACTATAATGAGGAGGACATTGTAAGCTATAAAACTTGCAGGATGTTTTAATGGTACAAAGATCTCTTATATGACAAAAGATCAAGGCAAATTTGATTTCTCATGTCATGACCCCTTTATGATAAATTTATTATTACTTGTCGGCACCAATAACCTCAGTAGCCTTCGGGCGTCCCGAGTTCGAGTCCCGAGTCTCCCACTTTGCTTCCTGTCTACATACTGTCCTATCTTAATAAAGCCAAAAAAAACAAAATAAATCTTTAAAAGTTATTATTGCTAATAAGTTATCGTTACAGTTAGCACTGTTGGTCTGAACGAGCCTTAACTCTCATCCTGTAGGACTCCATGGGGAAGGTTCTGAATCGCTGGGTCACCATGAGCCTGGAGGACGAGGTCGTGACCTTGCATCAGTTTATGCGTTTTGGGGAAACCAAATCCATCGTGGAGCTCATGGCCGAGGAGCAGCAGCTCCGCCCAGAAACCCATCGCGGCCCCGCGTTAAAGCTAAGAGATAAACTGCCCTCCAGAACGCACCACTTTGAGAATCTACCGGGAGGAAGTCTAGCGTTCCTGCAGCCATTTCACTACGTCAGTCCCTCCGTGTTTCCACCCTCGCTGGCCGTGGAACGTCATCCGGAGACGCAAAAACTACAGCGGCTCAGCAAACGGAACATCGCAGATGAAACCAGACCCAGAAACAAAAGAGACGGCGCAGCTGACAGAACATCGCTGATACGGAGTTTCGCAAAACGGTCACAAAACCAAGAACAATGTCAAGTCGACCCAATCGCAGACTCTTCTGAAACGTGCGAACGCCGCATCGGCTCGTCCTCGAGTAAAGCTCGCGTTAGCTGTAGCGCGTGCGCCAAGACGTTTTACGATAAAGGAACGTTGAAGATCCACTTCAACGCAGTGCACTTGAAGATCAAACACCGCTGTACCGTCGACGGCTGTAACATGATGTTCAGTTCGCTGCGCAGCCGCAACCGACACAGCGCTAACCCCAATCCGCGACTGCACGCCACGCTTGAACATGCGACACGCAGATTCATCGCTCAACCGCGTCGAACAGTCTTGCGCGAAACTACCTCGCCGGTTTCCACGGTGACCAACAACGCTGTATTGACTGACCATCAGATTCCAGGAGGGGGAGGAGCTACAGGCCATCGTTCGGCCAATCAGAATGGCCTTAGCGATGTGAATGACGTGACGCCGAAAAAGAAGTCACGGAAGTCCAGTACTCCGTTAAAGCTTAACCGGGAAACTTGTGGTGAGGAACACGATCGCTTATCAACAAGACAACCGGTCGATGGTCTCCATGGCAACCAGTCACCTGTGACCAACATGCATGCACAATACAACTACAAACAATTTTGTAAAACAGCGTACAGTTACCATAGCAACGGCCACGTGGAAGAGATTCGAGAAGCGCATGGTGAATGGAAAGGCAGGTGTCGACCTCTACTAAATGTCAAAGAGGAGCTGTGTGATTGTAGAGGTCATCACCGTAGCAACCCGTGATTGTAGAGGTCATCACCATAGCAACCTGTGACTGTGACATGATATCAGAACCGACTCTACACTGAAAAGAATCTGGTGAAGATTTACAGTTTTAACTCAGAAATTGCTGGTAAATGACAAAGAATCAATAAATAACACACTGAATGTGAAATTGTGAAAATAGAAAAACTAAAATAGTATTTTCTTGCAAAACAAATAATAAAAAATCTGAAAAATGTTTTTTTTTTTGTTTTGTTGTACTGTGTATGTTCCTGATCTTATTGTGAGGATTCATCCGTGCATGATGTTATTATGAAAATAAAATGCATTTGTTAACTTGAAACAAGGTGTAATAACTTGCTCCACCTCAAACGACTTTCCTTTTCAGCTGACGTCACCTTGGCCGCACTGACTACTGGTTAATGCTGAAGACTAGTCAAATATATGTTAATGTAATGTTGTAGGCACAGAAATTTAATGCTGATACATTTACAGTAATAAAGGTTACGGCAATAACATCAACAATATGACAATATTGAAAAAGAAAGAGTGGGGGAGGCTGCAGACCTGGAGCAGGCAGATATACGGCCCAGGCAGTTTTGTTCCTGATGCGTCCAGTCGGGGGAGGATGTACAGTATGAGCCATCATAACAGACCAAGTCTAGAAGCGACACGAATAAGAGGTAGGCTATGTTCAATAATCGCTGAAGTTACTGCCAACATGCATGTTGTTGCCACAATTCCCTAGCCCAGTGGTTTTCAAACCTGTGCTGGAGGACTCCCTGCCCTGCACATTTTGTCTCCCTAATCAGACACACCCAGTTTAGGTTTTGCAGTCTCTAATAACAAGCTGATGAGTGGAATCAGGTGTGTTAGATGAGGGAGACATATAAAATGTGCAGGGCTGGGGGTCCTCCAGGACAGGTTTGAAAACCCCTGCGCTAGCCTACTCTCCAGTGAGTATTGAACGCATAAATCATACTATTTGACATCTACTGTAAGTCAAAAGTAAAACAAAAAGTATTCTTTAATGGTGTTATTTATGTGTTTTTTAGGATAATACTGACATGAAAGATGCTCTTGTGTTCCCTGCATGAACACAAGCCACCGGCCCAGATCATTATCTGTTATGTGTAAGATTTTACATATAATAACTACTAAACTTTGTGGGTTGCTGGTCATTGAGTTCTAATAATAAGAATTGAATACTAATCCTGTAACATTTCAATTTCTGTTAGCTTGACATTCCTGCAATCAGGGATTGGTGGTGTCTATGTCTTATTGAGCAGTTTGAGACAGAGGGGTATGTGTACTAGTTTCTGAACATCTCAATTTGTTGTTTCATTCTTGAAGTCCCTTCCTTGCTAGTGGAAATAACTGACCAAACTGAAGCAACACAGCACAGATGCAAAATGCAATAAATCATCAGCATAGTCATAAGGCATCAATCAATCATGCCATGTCATTGTTTTCATAATCACCTCAGTAAAATTCCCACATGGCAATTCTCACATTTCTATTCTTGATAACCTACATTCAAACAATTTAAATGAAATGAAAACATTTTAATTACAAATCTGCCTGTTTATTGCCAGTAACTAGAGTTATTTGGGGTCAGCAAATTCAATGTTTTTCTTTCTTTTGAAAGCCTCATAGCTGGCTACGGGTCTGAACACAACGCAGAGGAATAACTGCTACACATGGCAACCAGACACATCGCACAGCTGTGCTTCTATTTTGCCACACTTAACTTAGCAATCAACAAATAATGCACAATAAACATGTTTGTCAACACGATCACAAAGGAGGCTTTTATTAAGCAAATCAAAGAATGAATTACTCATCCATTGTTTTAAAACAGAAATGTGTTGGTCTTGATTCAAGTTAATACACAATGGCAGGGCACAAACACTTTACATTTAGTAAGTCTTACTGCAAATAGATTATTAAACAGTTTATATTCTAAAATCTATTTTTAGGTTTGTAGGACATTGTTCTGTGGCTGTATGAAAACAAATAGTAAATACTAAAGCATAAATAAATATTAAATGTTTCATTGATGGTCCATACGATTACACTGTATGTCTGATGGCTAAATAGGTTAACATCTGAATGTAACTTTATATATACATTATCGCACAAAAGTGAGTACACCCCTCACATTTCAGCAACTATTTTATTATAACTTCTCAAGGGACAATACTATAAAAATGAAACTTGGATATATTTTAGAGTAGTCAATGTGCAACATGTATAGCAGTGTAGATTTACTGTCCTCTGAAAATAACTCAACACACAGCCATTATTGTCTAAATAACTGGCAACAAAAGTGAATACACCCTAAGTGAACATTTCAAAACTGTGTCCATTGTGTCAATATTTTGTGTGAGCACCACTGTTATCTAGCACTGCTTTAATCCTCCTGGGCTTGGAATTGACCAGAGCTGCAGGTTGTTGCTGGGATCCTCTTCCACTCCTCCATAATGACATCACAGAGCTGCTGGATGTTAGACACATGACGCTTCTCCACCTTCCGTTTGAGGATGTCCCACATGTGGTTAATAGGGTTCAGGTCTGGAGACATACTTGGCCACTCCATCACCTTCACCTTCAGCTTCATCAGCAAGGCAGTTATCATCTTGGCCGTGTGTTTGGGGTCATTATCATGTTGGAAAACCCAGTTTCTGAAGGGAGAGCATCATCTTCTGCTTCAGAATGTCACAGTACATGTTGGCATCCATGTTTCCCTCAATGAACCGCAGCTCTCCAGTACCAGCAGCACTCATGCAGCCCCAGACCATGATGCTACCACCACCATGCTCGACTGTAGGCAAGACACAATTTTCTTGGTACTCCTCACCAGGCCGTCACCACACATGCTGGACACCATCTGAGCCAAACAAGTTTATCTTAGTCTCATCAGACCACAGGACATGGTTCCAGTAATTCATGCTCTTGGACAGGTTGTCTTCAGCAAACTGTTTGCAGGCTTTCTTGTGAGCCAGCTTCAGAAGAGGCTTCCTTCTGGGACGACGGCCATGCAAACCGACTTGTTGCAGTGTGTGGCGTATGGTCTGAGCACTGACAAGCTGACCTTTCACTTCTGCAACCTCTAAAGCAATGCTGGCAGCACTCATGCGTCTGTTTTTTGAAGCCAGCTTCTGCACCTGATGCACAGCGTGAGAACCTAACTTCTTTGATCAACCCTTGTGAGGCCTGTTCCGAGTGAAACCCGTCTTGGAAAACCTCTGTGTGACACTGGCCACTGTACTGTAACTCAGTTTCAGGGTGTTACTGATCTTCTTATAGCCTAGGCCATCTTTGTGGAGAGCAACAGTTCTAATTCTCAAATCCTCAGAGAGTTCTTTGCTATGAGGTGATGTTGAACATCCAGTGGTCAGTATGAGAGAATTGTACTCAAAGCACCAAATTTTAACTGCTCTAATACAAGATACACACATTTGTATAGTCCTGTCAAGCAGACAAAAACATGAACATGATGAATAGGACATGTGGCTTTGTATGGTTAAACAATGTATAGCTGTTATCACTTAGGGTGCACTCACTTTTGTTGCCAGCTATTTTGACAATAATGTCTGTATGTTGAGTTATTTTCAGAGGACAGTAAATCTACACTGCTATACATGTTGCACATTGACTACTCTAAAATATATCCAAGTTTCATTTTTATAGTATTGTCCCTTGAGAAGATGTAATAAAATAGTTGCTGAAATGTGAGGGGTGTACTCACTTTTGTGAGATACTGTAAATTCACAACAACATATGACACCCAAACTCCTGTATATATGAAAACCTACAGTGAATATAATTAGGCTGCAGTAGATCATGCATCATTACATTGTCTATTTGATCCAAATATGTGTATTATTAATTATAAATTCGCTAATGTAATGTGTAATGTTAATAAATGTCTATTATTTATTTTTCAAAAAACACTATTTCAACTGCAATTCAGTTGTGTCCTGTAGGCTATATGTAGAGCAACAGTGAATATCTACAGATATTTAATCCGTAGTGCCGATCATCTGATATCTTAATGTAATGTTTATATTTAAATTTAAATTTAAATTAAAAAAATCACCGTATATCCTCCTTCAGTAAAATAAAAATATAAAATACATTGTTTAAAAATAAGACAAGTAGGCTATGTTTGATTATGATTATGACGTGTTTCTCGTACTTGCGGTGCGTCACAGAACCGGTGTTCTGTCGATTTGTGCTACCCTGTCAGATTTTGCTACCTCCCATTAAAACAGTGGGTAGTACAATTCGACAAGGAAAAATGCTACCTGTCAAATTATGTTTTATTAATGTCTACACCTACCACAACCCTAAACCTACCCTTACAGTAATGCAAATACAGTAATTACGTGTTATATTCGCGGCTGTGGATAGAAGGGATACAGCTACCGGAAACCAACAATAAATAATTTTTTTCTACCTATTAGATTGTGTTTTATTAACGTCTACACCTACCCCAACCCTAAACCTACCCTTACAGTAATGCAGATACATTAAATATTGTTGTTCAGCGTGAGAAAAAGGATGCAATATTGATGTGCGCATGCGCAGAAAATCGTGGTAGGAAAATCTGACGGGTAGGATAAAATGTCAGGACACCTGGCCTCTTAAACATTGAGAGTCTCTCCGTGTAAACTGGATATAAACGCTTATTATTTTACTTATTTATTTATTTTGTAAAAGATCATTTCACCACTAGACGCTACTGTTTCTTCTTATTCTTCTTTTTGTATACGTCAACCCCACAACATCCACGAATTCAGATTGCGCCAGATGTTTGTTTCTTTCCGTGAAAGTGAAAGCGAAACTAAAGCACCGGGATCCGTCGAGGAATGTAAATAACTCCGAGAGAGGAAAACCGAGTGAGTATCACGAACTTCACTTTTCATTTAATATATAACAAGTAAAATGAATGCAGAGTTACATTTATTTACTATACCGATGCGCTTATTCTCTCGTGACGGCCCACGAAAACAGAATTGAAGAACAAACGAAGTAGGAAGTGCATTGAATTCATTTTTCGCAGTTCACTTAATTGCATTTAATATTTACATATATACAGTATTGTGCAAAAGTCTTAGGCCACTATTATTTTCAGCAGCTAAAAATGTTTTTAAGTCAGTTATTTCTATCTTTTGCTGTAGTGTGTCAGTAAGAAATATCAGTTTACATTTCCAAACATTCATTTAGCCATTAATTGTAATAATCCAGTGAGATTTTTGAGATCTGATCTGATCATCATCAGTCTGTCTGGAATGACATGAAGAAACAGAACAAACTGAGACTCAATCCAGAAGAACTGATGCTTCAAGAAACCTACCTGCAAAGCTACAGTACTGTATTTACTGTCACTCCAGACAGACTGATGATGATCAGATCAGATCTCAAAAATCTCACTGGATTATTACAATTAATGGCTAAATGAATGTTTGGAAATGTAAACTGATATTTCTTACTGACACACTACAGCAAAAGATAGAAATAACTGACCATCAGATTATAAGAGTGTCATTTTCTTGGCAAACTCAACTTGTTGCCTTAAAATAACATGGTAGCATATTTATCACATTTCCGTTTTTAATATATTATTAATACCCAATACCCTGAGGAAGGCTCTTAGGCTGAAACACGTTGGTATTGTTATAATAAAAAATCTCCTTATCACAAGTAGTGCTGGAATCTTTCCTCACATTCCTGTATCTAGTTGTTTTCATGCACCTTGTGAGTGGTAAAGTTGCTCCAGATTCTACCCCATAGTTGCTACGTTTTTAATGTAGCCTCATCTGGCCACGGCAAATATAAGTGAACCAAATCACTATATTTGAGAACTGAATCTGCTGATGTAAGCCATAATTAACCCAACATATATCTGGTGAGTCTGTGCTGTTTTGTTATTGTCAGCCTCCATTAGGCAGGAGAGGAACTACACTGAAAAATCAAACTGCTTTATCGGCATCTATTGGTTGCATGAAGAACCTTTAACATCCCATTTTGGGTGATTTAAAAATCCCGGCCAGATGCAAAAAGATTCAAAAAGAGGACATGTCCGGGGAAAAGAGGATGTATGGTCACCCTATGTTAACGCTAAGAAAATCATTGTTCTTTCAAGAACTGATCACTGAAGGTTCTTTGTGGAAACAACATGGTTAATCTATGGCGTTGTGGAGTGAAGAAACGAGGCAAAACAGAAGGGTAATCCACTAAACAGGCAAAGTTCAGGGCAGGCAGCAAACAATCATAGAAACCAGGTTAACAGTCCAAGATCAAACACCAAGGCAAGGCAAAACACTCGGTGGAGTCCACAATGCAAAACAATACTTCGCAATGTGTCTGTGTTTGTGTGCCGTTCTTATATTCCTCCTAATGACAGACAGCTGTGAACTGATGACCAGTTCTGATGAGACCAGGCAAAGGATTATGGGAAATTGTGTCCGGGGTAGAGTGGCAAGAGTCTGGGGTGGAGTGCCCTCTGTTGACCATCAAGGGCACTCTAGCTGGTAACAGGTGTCCACTTTTTTTGAATAGTGTGCCTGTCAAACTAACTTATTTTTGCTTTGTGAAATGAATCATTTCTAGATCACACACACAACTCACATCAGCTAGTATTCATTCACAGTTTCTTCACAGATGTGCAGAGCGATCTAGATGATGCCATGGACTCCAGAAAGAGGTGAGATTAAAAAACAAAAACAAAAACCTGATAAGTGAATGCCTACAGTGGCTATAGGCCTACATGATCGATTAGTATTTATACTCTGACTTTATACTTACATTTGCTATTAACAGCATGAATAACTTTACAGTTGAATCAGGATAGTAAGGTGCTGTAAATGATTCTTCTCCATCATCTGTGAGAGTACATGGCTTTATAAAGCAGAAACAAGATATTTCAGTGGCTGTTGGCAGAAGTTCTGCAATGGCTAACATCAACTTTAATATTATGTATTAATTTTCAAATAATCATTTATATGAACATTACAGTGTTTATGCTAGACATGAGTGTGTGCCAGAGCAAAACTAGATCGCTTCATACTAAACAAAGCTGTCTACACTCAATACATTTTTATTTTGATGTGCTTTGGTCAGTTTTTGTTACTTTTCCCATCAGTTTAAAATAAAACAAAAATCATACCTCTCAGCTGAATATTTCATTACCTCTGGACCATCACATCCAAGCCAGTTTGTTATGTTTCTGGTATCTAGTACCATCTAATACTATTTTTATGAAATACTTCAAAATTATGAATGCTAAGTTTATTTTTTATGCCAGCAGATTTGGAGACATTGTAGTTTCGCTGGGTGAATCTAAGAAAACTTCTTATAATTATATAATTTTTCCCATCTCCCCTTACACATTTTGGCCAATATTTACCAAATATATTTTGATGAAATTGATAATTGAAAATAATTATAATCAAAACAAAGTGCATATTAAAGTTCAACTGCTGTTGTTTGTCTGGATGTTTTCTTAAAGGAGATCCGTGTCTCCTGCTCCAGAGTCCAGCTGTGTGTCTGTGAGGAGCGACGTGTCAATGGATCCTCCAGCTAATTTCAGTTCGGTAGACTCTTCTGCTAAACGGAGGTGAGGAACGGCTCATGGATGAAGCACATTATCAGCTTTATCCTATTGGATTTTGTACTTTGTTTGATATTGAGGAATGGACACAATCATGCGTGTATTTACTGTCCGTTACTACAGTAACGAACAGGAGGGATCAAAGTCTTCGAATAGCGAGATGCTGCCAGACGCCATCTTCAGGGTGAGTTTTTGGTCATAAACTGGAGGAATTCTGTAATCTATAATCAGAGGTGCACATAAGCAGTCCGCATGTGTGCAACGAAAATAAAAAATGCACTGGGTAAATAAGTTCAGACCACTCATTTGTGTATCGACATGTTTGACAGCTGTTAATGCACAATCACGGTTTTAGAATCAGAATTAGAATCAGAAGAGCTTTATAAACAAGTATGTTTATACACACAAGGAATTTGACTTGATGACAGGAGCTTCCAGTGCAGAAGAAAGTGCAGAATAAAGTACAGACATAGTGCAGACATACATGATAGTGCAGACATACATAGGATTAACACAGTAGGGATGGAATATAACACTAATATAAGAAAGAAAGAAAAAAAAAACGAAATTAAATAATGTACTATATACAGAAATAGAAGTATAGGGAAAAATGTAATTGTTTAGATAAATGTACAGATATGTTATAAGTGTGCAGATATGTTATTTACAAAGTGTACAGTTTACAAGTGTACAAATTTTGGATTCTGTGTATAAATATGTCAGTTGTGATGGACAATGTATAATTGAAAGTTTAATTGTTCAGGCTGAATATAGCCTGTGGGAAAAAAAAAAAAAACTATTCTTGTGCCTGGCTGTTCTGGTGGTTAGTGCTCTGTAGCGCCAACTAGAAGGCAACAGTTCAAAGAGAGAGTGGGCTGGGTGTGAGGGGTCCAAGGTGATTTTCTTAGCTCTTTTCCTCACTCTGGAGATGTAAAGAACTTGGAGGCTGGGCAGATGGGCACCAATAATCCTCGCAGCAGTCCATAATATCCGCTGTAGTCTCTAGATGTCTGATTTTGTAGCTGAACCAATCCAGACAGTTATGGATGAACACAGGACAGATTCACTGATTGTAGAGTAGAACTGTTTCAGCAGCTCCTGTGGCAGGTTGAATTTTCTCAGCTGGTGAAGGAAGTACAGCCTCTGCTGGGCCTTTTTAGCAATGGAGTCTATGTGAATGTCCCACTTCAGGTCCTGAGAGATGGTGGTGCCCAGGAATCTGAATGACTCCACTGCAGTCACAGTGCTGTTCATGATGGTGAATGGGGGGAGTGCAGGGGGGTTTCTCCTGAAGTCCACGATCATCTCCACAGTTTTGAGCGTGTTGAGCTTCAGGTTGTTGTGACTGCACCAGACAGCCAGCTCATTAACCTCCTGTCTGTAAGCAGACTCGCCTCCGTCCTTGATGAGGCCGATGACTGTAGTGTCGTGTGCGAACTTCAGGAGCTTGACAGAGGGGTCTTTTGAAGTGCAGTCATTGGAGTAGAGGGAGAAGAGCAGTGGGGAGAGAATGCAAACCTGAGGGGCACCAGTGCTGATGGTGATAGTCCTGGATGTCAGTTTGCCCAGCCTCACTAGCTGCTGCCTGTCTGTCAGGAAGCTGATGATCCACTGACAGATGGAGGTGGGCACAGAGAGCTGTGTGAGCTTGTTTGAGAGAAGGTCAGGCATGATGGTATTGAAGGCCGAACTGAAGTCCACAAATAGGATCCTCGCGTAATTCCCAGGTCTGTCGAGGTGTTGCAGAACATAATGCAGTCCCATGTTGATTGCATCGGTCCAGTGATGTCCTTCAAGTAGGCCAGGACCAGTCTCTCAAGTGACTTCATGACCACAGACGTGAGAGCGACAGGTCTGTAGTCGTTAAGTGCAGTGATTTTGGGCTTTTTGGGGACCGGAATGATGGTGGAGCGTTTGAAGCAGCAGGGAAATTCACACAGCTCCAGAGATCTGTTGAAGATCTGTGTGAAGATGGGGGCCAGATGGTCAGCACAGACTTTTAAACAGGCAGGTGAAACACCATCTGGGCCTGAAGCTTTCCTAGATTTCTGCTTCCTGAAGACCTGGTTCACATCCTCTACAGAGACCTTAAAGTGCCCCTATTATGCCTTTTCGAATATTACCTTTCATGCAGTGTGTCATGTAGCTGTATGCGAACATAAACTATGTGCAAAGTTGTGAAGCCGACAGTGCACGATAAATAAAGTTATTGTCTATCAAAAAAAAGAGTCGGCTCGCAATCGCCTAAACGAGTTGTCAGGAATTCAAATCTTATTCTGTTGCTGCTGTACGTCACAAAGTAACACATCTGCATAATGTCCACCCGTCCATCTTATAATTACCACAAACTTGTTAACACCTGACACTTACCACTGAGAAACGTCCTGCTGCAGTCGTGCTTGTGAATCAGTCTCTTGTCGATTAGCCACTTCAACTGTTACATCATCAGACTCCGGCTCGAATTGGTAAGGTACAATCGATACCATCTTTTCTATGTGTTGACAAGTCTCCAGGGCTGTCATTCCGTTATGGCAATGGGCGTTTCATTTCTGATACGCACTGTATGTGATAGACCAATCACAAAGGACTGCGCCATCTGACCAATCACAGCAGTGAGGGCTCATGGAAAGGAGGGGTTTAGAGAGATTGATTCTTCGAACTGGTTTGCACGAGTGATTTATGAATCATTTAGAAATGAGGTAAAATTAAATCTATTTGTTTTTTGTGTTTTTGTGTTTTTTGACCTTGCATGCATGTAAACCTGTTTTAGGAGACTCATAAAACAATATTAGCAACCTTGAAAATGGCGTAATAGGGGCACTTTAAGCGCAGGTTGAATGGTGAGGGAGGGGGTTGCAGGGGGATAGGTGAATGTGTGAAGTGCAGATCAGAGTGGATGGGGGGTGGTAGACTGGCCTTTTCAAATTGGCAGTAAAATACATTCAGATCATCAGCCAGTTGTTGATTCTCCACAGACTGTGGGGGTGGTGTCTTGTACATGGTGATGTTCTTCAGACCAGTCCATACTGACGCCGGATCGTTGGCTGAAAGCTCTTTTCTCAACTTTTCAGAGTATTTTTTTTTAGACACTCTGATCTCCTTTGTTAGTCTGTTCCTGGCCTGGGTATGCAAGATTTTATCCCCACTTATGTAAGCATCCTCATTGGCATGACAAAGCTATTTGAGTTTCCCAGTAAACCACGGTTTATCAGTATTAATTGATAAGAATGTCCTGGTAGGAATGCACATATCTTCACAGAAACTGATATATGAAGTTACAGTCTCTGTGAGCTCGTCCAGATCGGTGGCTGCAGCTTCAAAAACACTCCAATCAGTGTTTTTCGAAACAGGCTTGTAAATCCCACTCTGTTTCATTAGTCCATCTTTTTACAGTCCTTATTACAGGTTTAGCTGATTTCAGTTTCTGCATATAGGTTGGTATGAGATGAACTAGACGGTGATCATAGAGCCCCAAAGCTGCTCGTGGGACAGAGTGATATGCATCCTTTATTGCTGTGTAACAGTGATCCAGTATACTACTGTCTCTGGTGGGACATGTAGTGTGCTGCTTGTATTTTGGAAGTTCACGGTAGAGATTTGATTTGTTAAAATCTCCAAGAATGATTAAAATAGAGTCTGGGTACCTTTGCTCCATTTCATTTATTTGTTCGGCCAGCTGTTGCATCGCGGCGCTCACGCACGCGTCCGGAGGCACGTACACATTCACGAGAATGAAAGAGGAAAACTCTCGCGGCGAGTAGAAAGGTTTACTACATCTTTGTTACATCTGAACACCAACTTTCGTTGATGTAGAAACACAATCCACCACCTCTCGTTTTCCCCGTTAACTCTGCGATGCGATGCGATCTGCTCTGAACAGCTGGTAACCCAGCAGATGAAGCGCATTATCCGGAATGGCTTCACTCAGCCAGGTTTCAGTGAAGCACAGTGCAGCAGAGTTTGAAAAGTCCTAGTTGGTGCTGGTGAGGAGAAGTTGTTCATCCGTTTTGTTAGGAAGGGAACGGACATTCGCGAGATGAATGCTTGGGAGCGCAGTTCGAAGCCACGTGTGCGGAGCTTAACCACGCCACCGGCGCATTTCCCTCTTCTGTGTCTGTAAGCGTGTTTGAACAACACAGCTGTACCTCTGACTAGAATGTCCAACAAAACGTCTGAATAATCATAAACTGGAAAAATAGTGTCTGGGATGTGTTATATCGGAGACATTAAACGTGATTACGTTTAATGTCTCCAACCACGCCTGTAGTCCCATTTAGCAACTTGTTAGCAACCATAACAGTTTAAAAAAATCCAAAGAGGGGTGTAACTGGTGTGTTTTATGTCATAGAATAAAACATGAAAGTATCTTGGGCTTGTGTGAACCATGGACCTTATTTTAGGGGATTTAACCAAACTCCCATTCAAAAAACCCATTGACTCTGGGACGATGGAACTGGAAGTGCTAAAATGCTAACTCGCTTCTGGGTTTTCACCTACAAAGTGACATCATAGTTCCACCACTCTACTCGCTATCACAAGTGGGGCAGTCGTGGCCTAATGGATAGAGAGTCGGACTTGTAACCCAAAGGTCGTGGGTTTGAGTCTCAGGTCCGGCAGGTGGGGGGAGTGAATAATCAGCACTCTCTCCATCCTCAATACCATGACTGAGGTGAGACCCTTGAGCAAGGCACTGAACGCCCAACTACTCCCCGGGCGCCGCACTGGCTGCCCACCGCTCCAGGTGCATGCTCACTACTGTGTGTGTGCACTTGGATGGATTAAATGCAGAGCACGAATTCCGAGTATGGGTTACCACCTTTCCCACAATAAAAGGCAAAAATGCCAAAAATAAATCTAGGCTACATGCTTCCAGTTTCAGAGCAAAATGCAAAACTGATTTTGCTGATGCAAAACTGATCAGTCATTGACTGATCAGCTTCACTCAGCAGCACTAAAACCAGCAGCGCATAAACTTGCCAAAATACTTACTTAACCCGGCAAAATAAAATCTTGATGATTTTAGGTATGATAATGTTGAAAAATTATGTTTTATTAAAGTTCAGGAGGAGCACGTTAAGATAATAAACCTAAATAATATGAAAGGAGCAAATTCAGTAATCAACTCAATTAACAAGGTAAGAGGTATATACAGTGGGTACGGAAAGTATTCAGACCCCCTTCACTTTTTTCAATTTTGTTATGTTGCAACCTGATACTACAATTGTTTAAATTCTTTTTTTTCTCATTAATCTACACTCTGTCCTTTATAATGACAAAGTGAAAACAGAATTTTAGAAATGTTTGTAAATTTATTAAAAAGAAAAAACTGAAATATCACATTTACATAAGTATTCAGACCCTTTACTCAGTACTTAGTTGAAGCACCTTTGGCAGCAATTACAGCCTCGAGTCTTTTTGGGTATGACGCAACAAGCTTTGCACAACTGGATTGGGGGAATTTCTGCCATTCTTCTTTGCAAATCCTCTCAAGCTCGGTCAGGTTGGATGGGGACCGTCTGTTGACAGCCTTTTTCAGGTCTCTCCAGAGATGTTCGATAGGGTTCAAGTCAGGGCTCTGGCTGGTTCACTCTAGGACATTCACAGAGTTGTCCCTAAGCCACTCCTGTGTTGCCTTGGCTGTGTGCTTAGGGTCATTGTCATGTAAGAAGGTGAACCTTCGGCCCAGTCTGAGGTTTTGAATGCCCTGGACTGGGTTTTCATTAAGGCTATCTCAATATTTTGGTGCATTGAGCTTTTCTTCTACTCTGATGAGTTCCTCAGTCCCTGCCGCTGAAAAACAGCCCAACAGCATGAGGCTGCTACCACCACACTTTACTTTTGGGATGCTACTCTGCAGGTGATGAGAAGACCCCGTTTCCTTCAAACATGATGCTTAGAATTGAGGTTCATCAGACCAGGTAATCTTGTTTCTCAGAGTCTGAGGGTCCTTTAGGTGCTTTATTGCAAATTCCAAGTGTGTTTTCATGTGTCTTAACTGAGGAGAGGATTGAGTTTGGCCACACTGCCATAAAGCCCAGATCGGTGGAGTGTTGCAGTGATGTTTGTCCTTCTGTAGGTTTCGCCCATCTGCATATATGATCATGGAGCTCAACTAGAGTGACCACCAGGTTCTTGGTCACCAGTCTAGACAAGCCCCTTCTCCATCAATTGCTCAGTTTGGCTGGGGACCAGCTCTTGGAAGAGTCCTGGTTGTGCCAAACTTCTTCCATTTGAGAATTATGGAAGCCACTGTGCTCTTGGGAACCTTCAGTGCAGCAGAATTTTTTTGTAGCCTTCCTCAGATCTGTGCCTCAATACAATCCTGTGTCTGAGCTCTGCAGGCAGTTCCTTTGACCTCGTGGCTTGGTTTTCGCTCTGATATGCATTATCAGCTGTGAGGCCTTTTACAGAGAGGTGTGTGCCTTTCCAAATCATGTCCAATCAATTTAATTTACCACAGGCGGACTCCAATCAAGGTGTAGAAACATCTCTGCAATGATCAAGAGACATGGGAGGCACCTGAGCGAAATTTCAAGTGTTGTTGCAAAGGGTCTGAATACTTATGTAAATGTGATATTTCAGTTTTTTCTTTTTAATAAATTTACAGACATTTCTAAAATTCTGTTTTCACTTCATCATTATGAGGTACAGAGTGTAGATTAATGAGAAAAAAAAATGAATTTAAACAATTGTAGTATCAGGTTGCAACATAACAAAATTGAAAAAAGTGAAGGGGGTCTGAATACTTTCCGTACCCACTGTATATATATATATATATATATATATATATATATATACACACACACACACAGCAGACACAACAGACCTATGTTCCTTGACAGTTTTCCAGTATTTGGTTTGCCGCCTTTGCCAGTATGTCACAGATTCAACTTTTCCCATCCAATGACATGCCCGATTTTTCTTCTCTGCTCTGCTCGGTCAGCCAAGTGCTCACAAAGACACCGAGTGTGACCAGTGTTATCTGCGTTGTGTTTTTTTCCTGAGAGTAGTAACCAGATGGAGATCAGCTGACGGTTCGACTCTTCTTTAACTCTGATAAAACATAAAACAGTCTTTACAGTGTTTTCGCGCTTTGTCTTTTCTCTCCCATGCACAGACAGTGCAGAAAGGGGTAGAGAAAATGGTATAAAACTTTCATACAAAATTAATTTAACATCGAGTGACAAAACAGCATACCTGATAAAACATAAAACAGTCTTTACACGGTGTGAATTCGCCCTTTGTCTTTTCTGTTAAATGCAAAGTGCAATGCAACGCAATTAGCACATGCTTGAAGTGCATCGATGGACAAAAAACTGATCAAACTTAGTGAAATTACAGAAATAATCAAATATACGTGTAAAATAATGTCACACATATGATTTAAACAGAGTATAAAAGTATAAAATCGCTTTTTAAAGTAAAGATGAAATTAGATTAATCAGAGCTCGTTAGAAACCCACCTCTCCCATGCACAGACAGTGCAGAAAGGGAAGAGGAGGTGCAGAGACAGGAAATTAAGATTAACGCTGCTGTCAGAAATTTAAAGGGGAAGGTGCACACAAACAGACAGGCATATCAGGTATACATTGTGAACATTGTGTAATTCTACATATGAAATGAACATATTACTTTCCATACCTATTACGCGAGGCCTACCCTCACCTCCACCGGCAAGACTTCCAACTATCCTCCTATCGTTTGGCCGTGCCAACAATTCCCCCTATTGAAAAGTGGACAGTATTAAGCCTGGTGGCTCACAACATCTGAGCAAAAATCCTGGCAGGTGCAGACATAGACCTCTCATCTTTACTTTCACTCCTTCCCATGTCTGAATCCATCCGCCAAATATGACTGTGGAGATCTTTCAGTTACATTAGAAAACCAAAACCCACATGCATCATGTTTGTTGTCTTTTCCCGAGTTTTCCATTGCATTACTAAAATAATCTGTTCAGCCTTCCCCCATAGGCAGCACAAACTAAATGATTATTTGGCGCTAATAGCTAAGCTTGCATTGTCCTATGGATGAGGGCACTTCTACATTTACCCCAAGTCCTTCTCTGCAAAATGCGCAGTATAGGTCTCTAAATGGAACCAATGCCCCTGATCTTCACAGCAGAGTGTTCCTAGGTTGCAGAAATATTTCATGCGTGATCTGCAGGTCAGTAGCACAATCCACCATGTCATGCCCAAAAATGAACCTCTCTGTTCCCCCCTGCCCCGTCACAAGCCCAGTTAAATCCACTAGCTACGTACCAAGACCTGCAACCACCAACAGGAATAACAATTTTAGAGGATTAGATTTTAGAAGTTCCGTCTTTTGCAGACAATTTCAATGTCTGCAAATGCTCCAGACAGCGTTGCCAATACCTCCACATCTGAAAATAAAAAAAAGTATTAATTTAAAAACAAACAATTACTTATTGGCTCCAGTGAA
This sequence comes from Spinibarbus caldwelli, assembly GCA_039654775.1. Classification (NCBI taxonomy): domain Eukaryota; kingdom Metazoa; phylum Chordata; class Actinopteri; order Cypriniformes; family Cyprinidae; genus Spinibarbus; species Spinibarbus caldwelli. The sequence goes on along the minus strand of CM077260.1, from coordinate 1,408,989 downwards.
TATTTCTCACCTATCTATTGAACCATCTATCGAACTATCTTTATCTGTGAGCCCTCCCGGTCTGGCTTCCCAAATCACGCTGCTCCTCGTCCATTGGCTAGTAGGTGCCCGTCTGCCCGGCACTGTGAGCTGCTCCCATTAGAGGTTGCATGGACCCTCCTGGTCAAAACACTTGGACTTCTTCACGAAACGCCAACCCGTCAAATGTCAGTGCTCATTTTTGGGCGTTTAGTCTATTCATCAAGTGGCTGTCCATTGCTCAGTTGCTTTTGGGGGGTACTCTGGGTTTGGGCCAAATTCCGAGCTCAGAGCTCTCCCCTTGGACAGCACACCAAATATGCATAACCTTTACCCCATTTATTATATGTAACTCATGAATTCATAAAAAAATAAAACAGTAAAATAAAATGCATTTTTACCCGCTTTTTACCAGCTTGTTATTAGACTCATCTAGTGTATATAAACTCATAAACATCATCCACAAGAGTCAGTTCCCTTCAGTATCTCTTAGCAGGAGTTGTGTTATAGTTACATTAGTGTACTAAAACTTCTGTGCATTGTTCTCTTCACTCTCTGATGGAAGTTGAGCGTCTGAATGTTCGCTGTGGTTAAATACTGATTTCAGGAGCTAGAGGACACAAGCATCTCTTTGATGAAGAAAGAGCTGAGAAGATTCAAGAAACTGCTGAACCCAGATTACCCAGCGTGCTCTGTGAGAGAGGAGGAGGAGGATGACGGGCAGAGCCGAGTGAGCGAGGCAGTTTTGAAGATTATGCTTCACGTCCTGCAGAAGATGAACCAGCCAGACCTTGCTAACACACTACAGACCAGTAAGAGCCAGATTTCAAACTCTCTAGCATCCTTGCTGCTCATTTGTAGTGAATCGTTTTGATTTGTTAATTTCGATTGTGTTTGTTACTTGATTATGCATGCAATTTGCTTTGTTGTTTTTCTGTTTAATTCTTAAAGGGCTAGTTCACCCAAAAATGAAAATTCTGTCATTAATTACTCCCCCTCATTTCGTTCCAAACCCGTAAGACCTTAGTTCATCTTCAGAACACAAATTAAGATATTTTTATGAGATCTGAGAGCTCTCTGTGTTCATAGACAGCAATGATATTGCCATGATCAACGCACAGAAACTTAGCAAGGACATCGGTAAAATAGTCCATGTGACATCAGGGGTTCAACTGTAATTTTACGAAGCTACGATAATACTTTTTGTGCGCAAAGAAAACAATAATAAAATAATTTATTCAGCAGTTCTTCTCCCCGAGTTACCGTCTTCCACCATTTTGGAGAGTACCCCAGAACGTAATCAACGCAATCAGTGTTGTTTACGTTCAGTAGAAAGCGCATGCATGCTGAACGTAAACAACGTTGATTACGTTCTGGGGTTCTTGCGTTCTACAATTTAACAAGCTGTAAGTTGTAAGACTCAAATGGTTTTAAAAGTTTGAAGTTTTAACATTATAGATAGTTGCTAGAGTGTTCTGGGTGGTTGTTAGGGTGTTCTGGATAGTTGCTGGGGTGTTACTATGTGTGGTTGCTAGGCTTTTCTGGATGTTTGTAGAATATTGCTGTGCAGCATAAATATTGTTTCTGTTGTAAATTGCAGAGCTGATCTCAGTGAGTCAACAACAACTGAAATCAAGACTGAAGCAGAAATTTCAAAAAATCAGCGAAGGAGTCTCATATCAAGGGAACGCAACCCTTTTCAACGAGATCTACACAGAGCTTTACATCACAGAGGGAGGGACTAGTTACATCAACAATGAGCATGAGGTGAGACGGATTGAGACCTCATTGTCCAGAGGTCGTGAGACTCAGGAAACACCAATCAAATGTAATGACATCTTCAGATCCTTACCTGGACAAGACAATCCCATCAGAACGGTGCTGACCAAAGGAGTTGCCGGAATAGGAAAAACCGCTTCAGTACAAAAGTTTGTTCTGGACTGGGCTGAAGGAAAAGCTAATCGGGACGTTCACTTCATCTTTCCGCTTCCTTTCAGAGACCTGAATTTGATGAAGGACAAACAGATGAGTCTGATGGAGCTTCTTTGCTGTTTTTTCACAGAACTGAAACCTATAGAATATGATGACTATAAAACCATCTTCATTTTCGATGGTCTGGATGAGTGGCGTCTTCCTCTGGATTTCCAGAACAATGAGATCTTGTGGGATGTGACCAAATCGGCCTCAGTGGATGTGCTGCTGACCAACCTTATTAAGGGGAACCTCCTTCCTTCTGCTCTCATCTGGATCGCCACGCGACCAGCGGCAGCCAATCAGATCCCTGCAGAATTTGTCGACCGGGTCACAGAGGTACAAGGGTTCAGAGACCCTCAGAGGGCTGAGTATTTTCAGAGAAGAATAAAAGATCAGAATCTGGCCAATAGGATCGTCGCACACATCCAATCGTCGAGGAGCCTTCACATCATGTGCCGCATCCCAGTGTTCTGCTGGATCTCCACCACTGTTCTTGAGAAGATGTTGAGTGAAGCAAAGAGTACAGAGATTCCCAAGACTCTCACTCAAATGTTTGCACATCTCCTGATCGTTCAGACCAAATTGAAGACCCAAAAGTATGATGGGAAATGTGAAGTAGATCTTGAGCAGGCCAGAAAGAGCATCCTGTCACTTGGGAAACTGGCTTTTCAACAACTGGAAAAAGGCAACCTGGTCTTTTACGAGGAGGACTTGAAACAGTGCAACATTGATGTCAGAGAAGCATCCATGTACTCTGGAGTTTGTACCCAGATCTTTAGAGAAGAGTTTGGGCTAAAGCTGGAGAAGGTGTATAGCTTTGTGCATCTGAGTGTTCAAGAGTTTTTCGCTGCCTTGTTTAAGTTCCTTTCCTTTGCTCGGGAGAACAAGAAGTCCTCAATGACAGATTTTCTGAAGCGTGAAGTGGACAGGTCCTTGCAGAGCGAGAATGGACACCTGGATCTCTTCCTTCGCTTTCTGCTGGGGCTTTCGCTGAAGTCCAATCAGACTCTACTACGGGGATTATTCACAATGACGAGAAGCTCCCAGGATCCATGTGAAATTATTGAGTACATTAAGAGTAAAATTCGAGAGAATCCCTCTCCGGAGAAGTCCATCAATCTGTTTCACTGTCTGAACGAGCTGAATGACCAGTCTCTGGTGCAGGAGGTCCAAACGTACCTGAGCAGTAGAGGCACCCATCGCCTCTCCGGAGTCAAACTCTCTCCAGCCCAGTGGTCAGCTCTGGTGTTTGTGCTGCTGAACTCGGCGGAGGACCTGGATGAGTTTGAACTGAGGCAATATGACCTGTCGGAGGAGTGTCTTCTGAGGCTGCTGCCGGTGGTCAAAGCTTCCAGAAAAGCAGAGTGGGTATATTAAATTTGTAAGCCCATTTTAACTCACTTTTGTATAAAGCAGGGGTCTCCAACCCTGCTCCTGGAGAGCTACCATTGACCGGATCCCAGTTTTGGAGCCTTAAAAATTATGATTACAAAATAAAAGTTTATAAGGAACCAGATTATAAAAGGATGTTGAGATATCTTTAATTATTCTTGAGTTACAGGCACACAAAATAATATGCATGGCACTCAGATATACGTTGTATGCAATTATTTAGAGGGAAACAAGATAGAAACAAGATACATTTCTACATTATTTGTTATTCAGATGTTCAACTTTAAAAAAAGTATCAACTGAATGCAAAGTGACCCACATTTGGTTTTTGACCACTGAAAATGTGTACAATTTAACACTTTATTCTTGGAGCCATATTGAGAGCCCAGTATCCCTGGAATTGAACCACATAAGGCCTTAATTGATTATATGAACTGGTCAAGTTAGCCTTGATGTAAATCCATACTGATTGCTGTTACTGGAGATTAAGGCATATGTTTTTTCTTTGCCAGTCTGAGGGGCTGTAATCTCGCAGATCAGATCTGTTCAGCCCTGGCCTCTGCTCTCAGCTCAATCTCCTCCAGTTTAAGAGAGCTGGACCTCAGTGACAACAACCTCCAGGTGTCAGGAGTACAGCTTCTCTCTGCGGGACTGAAGAGTCCTCACTGTAAACTGGAGATACTGAAGTAAGTATTTTTTAGGGGTGTCCCCGACTAAGGATTTACATAGTCGAATAGGAATTTTCGAATCTTGACGATAGTCGACTGATATTCGAATCATGTTTGGGGACGGGGCAAAATACATTACCAAGACTAAGTCAGACATTCAACAGTTATAAATACTGACGTTAACACACAGGGAAAATGTGTAATGGACGCCTCTCAGTTACAAATGGGGTAAATAATGTTTTATGTTTTGATTAAAAAATAGTTAAAATTAAACGTCAGTGAAACCCTAAGAATTCACAACATTTTTACAATAGTGCTCTCATTATAACGTTATGTATATGACAGTAGTTATCAATGTTCTGCATTTCTGTTTTGAGCTGCACGCGCCATAAAATATTTATTTGAAGCTTCTTTCTTTTCAGATTCTTATTTACAGCATTATCATAATAGGCTGTATATTAACTAATTGGGAGAAAACCAGTAGTTCTATGTGAAATCAGACATTTGAGCACCCCCATATGGCCAAAATGGCATGATCATAACACCCTGCGAATATTCAACTGTGAGATTGGGAGTCAAATCAGGCTCCTCCTATTGAAGCATCAAATCGTCGACTATTCAGAGTCACCCCTAGTATTTTTATACTTTTTTTTTTAATCAATTAATATTTCCACTTTCACTTTTTTTATTACATTGTTTTCATCTCTGAATGTCCTTATGTTCTGATATTATGTATGTCCTCAGTATGAATAATTTTAAATTTAGTGCAAGTGTTTTTGCAGGTTGTGTAACTGCAGTATTAGAAAGGAAGGCTGTGCTGCTCTGGTTTCTGCTCTTATATCAAACCCCTCACATCTGAGAGAACTCAGTCTGAACTCTAATAAACCAGGAAATTCAACAGGGAAGCTTTTGTCTAATCTACTGGAAGATCCACACTGTAAACTAGAGAAACTACAGTGAGTGATATTATCAAATCTATCTTTCTGCTTCATATTTTCTTTGATATATTGAGTTATTTTTCTTATATTATTTTACAACAAATACACAAAAATCATACATTGTTAAATGTATACTTAAATCATTGTTGGTGATATTTTAAAAAATAATTACATTAATATTTCTTCTCATTTTAAGAATGAACTCACTTCTTTTTTTGACCAACTTAAATGAAATGTTTTGCAGATTCTGCAAGATGTAAATTATGAAAACCACTCTACATTAGTCGTACATTCATGCACAATATCACTCATTCTAATGCTCACACACTTGCAGCTCATTACACAATTTTCACTGCTGAATGAATGTGTGTGTTAAGCTATGTAAGCAGTGTGTTTTCTCTCTGTAGGCTGTATGACTGCAGTATTGGAGAGGAAGGTTGTGCTGCTCTTGCTTTAGCGCTGATATCAAACCCGTCTCATCTGAGAGAACTCAATCTCAACAATAATGAGCCAGGAGATTCAGGAGTGAAGCTTCTCTCTGATCTACTGAAGGATCCACGCTGTAAACTAGAGAAACTACAGTGGGTAATATTTTATCATTAGTGCTAACAAACTTAACTCATTATTTTAAACAAATATATAAAACACAGTTATGTTCATCACTTGTTATGTTGTTTAGAATGTTGCAATGCAATGCAATGCAAAAAAAAAAAAAAAAAAAAAAAGGTTTTATATACTGAAATTTATATCTTTTGGTTTTTGGGTAATTACTTTACTTTAGTCTAGACTAGCTTTGTGAGATCCACAAAGTGGTTTGTTTCAGCATACCTAGGTTAAATTCTTGAATTAAATATAAGCTTGAGTTGGATCACCACAGAAAACATTGTTATCAGGCAAATGTTTGTTCCCAGTGTGAATGTCCCTATTGTGTTTCTATTCAAAATCTTGTTCACACTGAATATTCACAGCAGATATGAAAGTTTGGCATCAAAGTGCCTCAAGTGTGAGGTGTTTTTCTCTCTGCAGGCTTGATAACAGCAGTATTGGAGAGGAAGGTTTTGCTGTTCTGGTTTCATCTCTTATATCAAACCCATTACATCTAAGAGAACTCAGTGTGAGCTGGAACAAACCTGGCGACTCAGGAGTGAAGCTTTTGTCTGACCTTCTGAAAGACTCAAACTGTAAACTGGAGAGACTACAGTAAGTGGTGATTCATCTTTAGGGATGGCGAATGCATGACATCACCAACAATTACATTAAAGGTGCTATATACAATTTTTACATGTATCAAGTACAATACGGCACTGTAGGATTGAAAATATTTTGGCCATGCTTCTATATTAGCATAATACTTATATTAGCATAATACCAAATGTATCTCAATTTCATTATATATATAGTCTTCTTGATGTGTTGCACAAGGGAGTGTGGAGGTGTGGCCGAAGTGTACATTTGTTTTTGGTGTAAGATGCGGTACTTTTGTGCGACATTTAGTTGTTGAAAAATTTCACCTTTAAAGAAATAAACATGGTGAACAAGACAGAACCTCCAAAAATGGTGGAAAATTGCAGAACCTAGTTGTTCCTCAAACCAAGAGACCAACAATAAGAAATGTGAAATAGCATGTTACAGCTACTAGTTTTCTACTAGTTTTCTACAGTGGCACTTTCAGAGTTTACCTGAATCCCTCCACTTCCCCCATCTCCACCTGTCTAGATCTGCCTAGGGATTTATGTATGTCTGTTCATGCAGCAGCAGCATGTCTGTGTATCTATTGGCAGTAGCAAGTCTGTTCTATACATTAACATATACTGTACATCAACATGCTAAAACGATTCAGAGAGTTGTCGTGATTGAAGTTTCTGTTCTGAGGCTCCATGTTTCTGCTGGAGATCAGGGTCTGTTAGTTTGAGGTCAGTTTTAGGAAGTTTTTCCCAATGTGTAAGCTGGCATTTCTAGTAACCACTAAATATGAATGTTGGAGCAAATGTTTCTCTCGAAGTACTTTAGTAAGGCACTGTTAGCTTCAACAGCCCACATTTGTACATCTTTATTTGGTTTCCCAAATCACTTATCTATTCATTTTGTTTTGTCGTGCCGCGCTCCGCTCCTGCCGCGCGCGCGCCCGCAAGATGAAGTGCACCTAATGTTCATTTCTTTATCCTATCTTTTACCTGCAGAATTTGGAGTGCTGATGTGTAAGTGTCTTTCTCTCCTCAGGTTGGAGTGCTGCAGTATTGGAGAGGAAGTTGTGCTGCTCTTGCTTTAGCGCTGATATCAAACCCGTCTCATCTGAGAGAACTCAATCTCAACAATAATGAGCCAGGAGATTCAGGAGTGAAGCTTCTCTCTGATCTACTGAGGGATTCACGCTGTAAACTGGAGAAACTACAGTAAGTGATTATATTTTATCATATTACTTTTATGTGTTTACTGATGATTTTATCCAAAGAGATTTACAACATAGCAATTCGCCAAAGAGCCAACAATAATTAATAACAAAAATTAATATGTTTGTGCTTAGTTTAGTACCGGCATTAGCAATTTAGAATTTGTGTTGAGCAGTAAATGTCAGTTATTCTCTTCTTTGCAGGCTGGAATACAGTGGTATTGGTGAGGAAAGTTGTGCTGCTTTGGTTTCATCTCTTATATCAAACCCATCTCATCTGAGAGAGTTCAATCTGAGCTGGAACAAACCAGGAGATTCAGGAGTGAAGCTTTTGTCTGATCTACTGAAGAACCGATACTGCAAACTGGAGAAACTAAAGTGAGTGATGTTTTAATATCATTATTTTAAGTAGGATATCTTTAATTCCAAATTTGTAACAATCATCATACGTAAGGCTCATAGCACACAATATAATATAATTTCAGTGGAGTGATATTGTGGTTACTGTGCAATTTGGAAAAACAATCTAATTGTGATTATTTTGATTAAAAAATGTGATTTTAAAATGAAATTTAAAAAAAAAAAATCCTGGTTTACTGTGCTTGTACTTAGGGTGAAAAATTTGGCCAAACTTTTGTGATTATATATCAAGATGGCTATATAATAATAATAATAATAATAATTATTATTATTATTATTATTGTTATTAAATAAAAAATATAAAAAATACAAATTCAGGACAAAATAAATATTACTATTGTAATATTTCACTGTAAAATAAAAGAAGATATAATTTGAGAAAAATAGAATAATTTTATTTTACATCACATCTAAAATACCAATAGTAATATTTATGGCTATCTTGAATCATTTTCAAATGTTAAACCATCAAACTTATAAATGCTTCTCATTACAAGTTTGATAAGATGATTGCAGTGGCGTGCACAAGGGGGGGCCAGGGGGGCTCGAGCCCCTGCCCCTTTGAGGTCCAACGGTAAAGTGCCCTTGCGGTCCGGTGCCCCCGGTCTGCGATTTCTGCCGTGGGTAGGGGTGTTCGATATGACGATTTTTGATCGTGGACTATAAAAATGTCTCCAAGATCTGCTTTTGAAGAAATATCGTGGTATCGTGCTACAGCGCACATTCTATCAGCTGCAGTTCTGGCGCCGCCGTCTCTATGTACTGTACAACGCCACATACATTCAGTGTTAACTCAGCGGTAGAGTTACTCTCACGGGACACTGCACTTATTCTCAATCACAAAAGTACATTATCTGCATCTGCTTCAAAGACTTACTGGTTAAACATTTCATTCGTGTGCTGTTCTGACGAGCGCCTTTTCTGAGCACATACACCCAAAGCGCGTGCTCTAAAAAGCCCGTCAAACAGCGCCTGATTACTGAACTAAGTTATGTTTTGTGCTAATACTGTCAAAACACACAATGTTTATGTATAGACTCAGTTGGTTATGTCTAAAATGAAAGTAAACAGCTGAGAGAAACAGATGCGTGCCTGTATATTAGATGCGTGCAGATCTTAAAGGGACAGAACTAAACATGCAGCCGACTGTCATTAAAGGGATAGTTCACCCTAAAATTGTAATTCTGTCATTATTTACTCTCACATGTTGTCCCAAACCTGTATTGATTTCTTTCTTGTGCTGAACACAAAAGAAGATATTTTGAAGAATGTGGCTAACCAAACAGTTGCTGGTCCACACTGAATTTAACATTAGGGAAACAAATACTATGGAAGTCACTGTGGACCAGCAACTGTTTGGTTTTCCACCTTCATCAAAATAGCATTTATTTTCAGCAGAAGAAACTCATTCAGGTTTAAAACAACTTTTGAGTGAGTAAATGAAGGTATAAAAATAAAACACTAGCCTATTTTAATTTGGGGGTGAATTATTCCTTTGATGTTAATAAAACACCAAACACAAAGAGAAAAACCACTCACTACTCTTGACTGAAAAACTTTAATACAGTTGCTTTAATAGGAATCAATCTATATAGTGTTTTATTTTTACATTTGTTCATTCAATTTCTTTCCTGCTAAATTTCTCTCCTGCTAAATACACATATTGTAGACTACCTGAAAATAAAACACTGTTTATTTTATTTGTATATTATGTGTATTTGTAATGTGTATCTTTGCTCTCATTTTTTAATAACAAAGATAAAATAATGACAACGATTTTTATCTTCACCCAGTTTGGCCTAAATATCCACCATACTTTTTTATATTTTGTTACCTTGAAAGGCTTTGTCTTTATAGTAGGGAAATTAGTTTGGCTGTACTGCTCAAACATCTTGCAAAATAGAAAATTCAACATGACAGAATTGTGATAATATTGTGAATCGTGATATTTCTAAAAAAATCGTGATATTTTTGCCATATCGCCCACCCCTAGCCGAGGGGGACCAACCCCCCCCCCCCACCCCCCCCCCCCCCCCCATTTTGCCCCTGCCCCTCCGGAGGTCTGTGCACGCCACTGGATGATTGTGAATCTCCTTCACATATATATACACACACACACACTGATTGTATCTTCTCTCTGTAGGCTGCATGACTGCAATATTGGAGAGGAAGGTTGTGCTGCTCTTGCTTTAGCGCTGATATCAAACCCGTCTCATCTTAGAGAACTCAATCTCAACAATAATGAGCCAGGAGATTCAGGAGTGAAGCTTCTCTCTGATCTACTGAAGGATCCACGCTGTAAACTGGAGAAACTACAGTGAGTGATATTATTTGAGTGTATTTTTGAAAACTGATATTGTACCATACCGACATCAGAAGGATGTGTTTGTAATCACAGAAAAAGATACTCAAACAGGCATGTATATTGATTCTTAACCAGGGTTCCAAGTGACTTCAAAGTATTTAAATTATTAAATGACTATCAATATATTAAAATAATCTTAGTCTTAATTTAAAATGCTAAAAAGACAGGTAAAATCAAGATGTAAACTGAAAACTTATTTTGTTTTCCCTAACTATTGCTTTTTTTGAGGAACAGTTTTTGAAACGGTATAAGCAATTCTTAAAATGTGCAATAATTTTAGTTACATCATGAACATTTAAAGTAGATGTAAATACCATTAATAGTAAATAAGTAATTTTGTGTTGTGTTAAAGTATGAAGAGTTTTTCCTCTTTCTCTTTGCAGGCTGGAATACTGCAGCATTGCTAAGAAAGGTTTTGCTGCTCTGGTATCGGGTCTGAAATTGAACCCGTCACACCTGAGAGAACTCAATCTGAGCAGGAACGAACCGGGAGACTCTGGAGCGAAGATACTGTCTGATCTCCTGAAGCATCCACAGTGTGAATTTGAGAAATTAGAGTGAGTTTTATTATGTCAAAAACTACAAAAATCATTTTAAAGGGAGCGTTATGAAAAAATCTGTCTTCAACATTTGTGGCTTGCACTGTATGCACTGCACCAACTCATATAGGGATGTGTTTGAGTGTTAAAGCATTTTTCTCCTTCTCTCTGCAGGCTTGATGACTGCAGTATTAGTGAGGAAGGTTTTGCTGCTCTGGTTTCAGGTCTGATATCAAATCCGTCACACATTAGAGAACTCAATCTGAACTCCAGTAAACCAGTTTACTCAGGAGTGAATCTACTCTGTGATCTACTGAGAGATCAGCACTGCAAACTGAAGAAACTACAGTGAGTGATATTTCATATATCACATCAAGTCACATTCTCTGATATTATTGCAAAATAAAGTCTTACATTCATAAAGTCATGGCATTAAATGTTGCATAAATTGCTAAACATGAATATCTTCCTCAGTAATTCTTTCTTGTTTTCCAGTACAAATAACTAAACATCCTTAAATCAAGATGCATTTACTTGAGAGGCAATCTTACATCTTTGTTTTTTAAGAAATTTAACAAAACCAAGCGAGTTCATGCTTAAAACAAGACAATAATATCAATGAGGTATGAAAATGTGTTGCTTTTTTGAGTCTGTTGGCAGATATTTGCTTGTTTTAATCATGAACTCAGATTGTTGGAAGCTGTATTTTGAAGCTGTTGTTGATACAGCTAATTAAATTAAATTAATTTGGTCCTTATGTGTTTTTTTTTTAATTGACCTTCATAAAACCTGCGAAAACTGGATACATATTGATCCTTGAGACCAAAACCATATATTATTGTGTTTTGCCACAGTTCTAATAAGGATTTAGTCTGTCTCAGTTCATTCTGTCTCTAAACATGTACAGACTCCAATCAGATCTAGATGTGGATAGAAATCACACTGGATTACAATACGTGGCAAATAGACTGTTTGGAAGTGTAAACTACTGTGTTTCCTACTGACGTACTAAAGCAAAAGTAAAAACGCAAAGTTGGTGAAGAATCGAATGACTTTTACACATAATGCCATTAGACAGGGATCTGTAAGTGTCTTTCTCTCCTCAGGCTGGAGTGCTGCAGTATTGGAGAGGAAGGTTGTGCTGCTCTTGCTTTAGCGCTAAAATCAAACCCCACTCATCTGAGAGAACTCAATCTGAACTACAACGAACCAGGAGACGCGGGAGTGAAGCTTCTGTCTATTCTTCTGGAGAATCCCCACTGTAAACTGGAGAAACTAGAGTAAGTGACTTTATTGTATTATATTATAAATGTGATGCATTTAGAATTAATTTTTTTTAGCTTTGGTTGAAGTTGACTTCATCTGTCTGATGAAGAAATGAAATGTCATCTGAAAAACTCTGGACTTACTTTATACAAACAACAAGATGCATACACCACATTATTTACGTTATGACCATTACTACTCAATATTACTACACTAAGACCATCATCACTGCAGTTTTATTATTAATTATGTAAGCCATGTGTTTTCTCACAGTTATTGTTTCGGTAAATAGCAGAAATACTCTTGCTCATGCTGGATGAAGTGTATTTTCTCTCCGTCTCTGCAGGTTGTCTCACTGCAGTATTACAGAGAGCGGCTGCGTTGCTCTGAGATCAGCTCTGAGTTCAAACCCTTCACACTTGAGGGAACTCAATCTGAACTATAACCAGAACACTCAACAGTGACACTGAAAAGTCAAACTAAATCTATGCTTTTTATGTTGTCTTTGTTTTTAGTCTTTATGAATGCAAAAAAAATGTTTCCGGTACTCAGAGTAAAATCGTCAGGGTCTGGGTGATTATGATCCCATATGATTAGAAAGGACACTATAAAAATCACACTACCCAGGCAGGATCACCTCTCATCTCGACCAATCACATGAATGAACGCAAGTGGAGTCGGTCGACTCATTGTGTGATGCGCGAGAGCATGTCAGGTGAGGCGTGCGGAGTAGTAGAATAATTAATTATTGATTACTAATTTGAATCAGTACTTCATAATGAAAATCATATCTTAAAATGAAAAGAAGCAGGCTTTTGTAATCACATCATTTTAAACCGTAAACTCCTGGAAAGTCCAAGGATCCAGTGAACGAATTCAAACAGTAAGCTCAAAACAGAGCTAATGCAGAGAAAACATGACCGATTTCATCAGCGATTGCGGAGAGAATAGAGACTTACGTCCAGATGTCAGTAAAATTATTCTTTTCAGTGTGTATTTGGCTTAAAAGCAAGAGTGTTTTATAATGAACGCTGATTATGCGGTGGTCAGAGATTTAGTGATTCTGAATGGATCCGTATGTTAAAGGCAGGCGATTTAGTGGTCTTTGACGTCTCCCTGTGGTCCTGTTTGATATCGCAGCTTGACTTGTGCTAATTTGTATTGAAAACTTTTATTTAATTATTGATTGATTGATTGTGGCACTATACACACATTGTGAATTATTAAAAAGTACTTATTTATTTAAAAAAAGGGGGGGGTGAGTACCGGCACTTTTTTTTTCCATTTCAAGCACTGCATGGGTCCTACTTCTTGTCTTATCGTAACACCGTGTCTACACCAGATGCGAGCGGCGCGGTGCCACAAAATACTATAGAACTCATTATAATCACTAATAATGCTGTCTACACTGGATCCCCACAGTAAACTGCTGCCGCGTTCTATTTATGATGTATTGACACACATTTCAAATGATTTTCAACGGTCACTTTGTCACCTCCACTGTCACGACAACTGTCGCGTCCGGTGTAGAGACAGTGTAAGCCTTCTTTTGTTCCGCAGACGTTTTCCTCTTTTGTTTTTTATCCGCCGTCTCTATCTTTCTGTCGTCGCTCAGCTCGTCTAATGTCCGTCCTGTGCACTGATGAGCGCTCTCTCCTCCACATCATGAGTAGACACGCCCCTTACTGCTGACTGGCTACAAGTTTGTTTTAGTACTCGGCCCCGACTCAGTTTTCTAAAGCTTTTTTGGAAAAATACATACCCCACATTTAAGTTTGGAGCACTGGAGCTTTCATTCGAATTCCAGCGGCAAATTTACTAAAATAGAGAAAATAGAACCGATATATTTATGTTTTTGACAGAAAAACTAACAAACAAATAACTTACTATTTAAATTTAGCCAATCAGCGTCCTCACATTTAATCCGAAAAGAATGATTATTTTATTAGCGCATTGATAGCTAACACTGTATTTTTGAACAAGCACATTTCAATGTTTAGTGGTCTTTTGGCATCTCCATGTGGTCCTATTGATATTGTACGTTGACTTCTGATCTAGATTCCTTATAGAAAAATAGTCTCCGATCTCTTGTCAGTCAGGTGTTCTCCAAACTCATCAGGCGTTATTGGAGAGCTGTTATCTTGGCAAACTGAAAAAATAGGCCTGTTGAATAGAAGGGTGTCAATAATTGTGGCCAGTGTATTAGAGAAAAACTTTTATTTCATAATGAGATTTTTCTCCATTTTCATTTGTTTTACTTCAATGAAAGTTGAGGATTTTGTGATATATATATATATATATATTTTTTTTTATAAAGGATGAAAAGTGTTAATGCAGATTCATTTTCACATGCTTCTTTGTTCATATTTACCAAGGGTGCCAATAATTCTGACCACGACTGTATATGCCAGAGCTGCATTAAGGCCATAGACTGTAAAAAAAAAAAAACAAACAAAAAAAAAAATTAAGGCCTGTTCACACCAAGAATGATAACTAATAACTAAGTGTTCACAGCAGCGGACGGTAACGTTCTGTTTATTAGCATGCTGCAATTGTCTTCTGCAGCTCTAAATCTTTAAAGCAGGATGGATTCTGATTTGCTGCCAATGTGTTCAATATGTTTATGGTTCATCAGCTGGAAAAAAATACCTGAGAAGTAATTCCAATGATATCATTCATCTGTGTAATCAGGGGCGCCGCTATGGTTTCTGGGCCCCCTGAACAGCATAAATCATGGAAATCGCGATGAGAAGAACTTTGCGTCTCACTTAGAATTGATGAATGAATGAATTTCTTTATGTATAAACTTATTAGGTTGTGGGTTCATTTGGAGGACACATGTCAAAATGTCTGTTTTTATTTGAAAATGTCTGAGATTATTTGTACAAAATATTGTAGCCTATATGGAAATATGAATGAAAGTAATACAACTAAATTGATCAACAATAAAATGTTTTCTCATTAACCATTTCATTAACAATTTCATTAATCAGGGATCTACTTTCACTAAAAAAAAGCTCACTTTGTAAATGTAATTTTTAGACGAGCGCAAACTGGAATGTTTTTCATGTGTGTTTACGTGCACAGTAGTTGAGAATTATTTGGGTTTATCATTTAGTTATCAGGTGTTATTTTGGAGTATGTTTGTTTGTTTTTGGAAGTTGACATTTTCAAGATTGTTTATTATTTTATTATTTTTGGATATTTCCCTCTTTTAACTGATTTTCTTTAACTTTTATTTATTTATTTATTTTTTTGTGAGTGCAGGTTGGTCTGATTCACTGAACACATCACAATAACACTTCGATTAAAAATGTTGTTCAATATTTACATAAACTGATTATGTTGTTCAATATTTACATAAACTGAAGTTTCATGTTTTGCTTTTTTTTTTCAGATTTAAGATATTTTGAATCCTAGATTATTGACATAAAACGTTAAACCACACTGTAATACAGGACAGTGCATAAATTTGCACCCCCCTCAGCATCTGCAAGGTGTTTATTTTTTATATATTTTTTAAATAAGAGGGATCATAAAAATGGCATTTTATTGTTGTCGTTTAGTACTGTACATTCCACAAGACAACATATTAGCTGAACTGACACATTCTGAAATCCTTTTAGTTCTTCTGTATTTCTTCTGGTATTATTATTATTATTTTGTGATAGTTTTAATTTGTGATAGCTGTTCATGAGTCTCTGTCCTGAACAGTTCAGCTGTTCTTCAGAAAAATCCTCCAGCTCCTGCACATTCTTTGGTTTTCCAGATTATTCTGCATATTTGAAGCCTTTCCAGCAGTGACTGCATGATTTTGAGATCTTTTTTTCACATTGAGGACAATTGAAAGACTCAAACACAACTATTACAAAAGCTACAAACATTTACTGATGCTCAAGAGGGAAACACTATGCATTACAAATCAAGAGGATGTAAACTTTTGTGCATGAGGATAAGTGCAAATTATTATTTTGTCTTGTGGCTAATATGTGGTTTCAGAAAAGCGGTACCAAATAAGACATCTCGTTTTATATTTATATAAATAAGAGACACAAAATGAGTATGCAACCTTATGCACTCTGTGTCCACCTCTTTTCCTTGTGTTTTAAATTATGGGAGGCACTTCCGGTTTGGGGAAGTTCCACTCAAAAAGACTGCAATAAATCATTTCAAATCAAAAGATTGCGCTTATAATAATATTATATGATATTATTGCGCAAATAATCCTTATCAAGCATGTCACCTTTGGTATATTAATGTGACGAGTATCTATAGAATAGCTCTTTTTTCCTTGTGATTATTTTCATGTTTCCTTTGTAAGTAAATGAAAAAGACAACGCATACTGTGCATTTGTGTTCTGCTCTCCCTATTTATTTTATGATTTAAACCATGCAACTGGAATGCACTTAGAATCTTTCATTTTTCTCCCCAAATCCTCGTCTCTGTCCAGGTTTGTTTTCACACGGATGGTGTAAAATGTAATTGTTACGAAATATAGACATATATTAGCTACTATAATGATATTTAACATGTCCGTAATATTGCTGCAGATAGGAGGAGGATCTTTAGGAGTTATTCATGGTATGCTGAAAGTAATTTGTTAATGCTTTTACACTTTTAAATTTCCTGTCAATGATCGATGATTATGGAATGATTTTCCGGACTATTTTCAAATAGAATTGCAAATTGTATTTTCAATTGCGTTTTCCATAAGTGAACGCATAAATTGTGACATAATCCAAATGCAATTGCAAATCTTGCATTACAGTTTGCATTTTCACTTTCGCGAACGCACAGTGCCTGCCACATTTCAAATGAAAAAGCAAAGTTTATTTGCAACTGTATTTCCCATGTTCCCAAATGTAGTGTAATAAGTGTAGAATTGCACTGTCTGTTTTCTCACTTGCATCCATCAGAGTGAGAGAAACAGTGAGAGATGTTGAGACAGGTGAAAAGCGTTTGGGTAATAGTGAATTTTGACCTATTGTGCGTACCGTTTGTGGCTCTGTTATCAGGGGATAATCGCTGTATTTGGGGTAAAAAAGACAGAATTATGTATTGTGCCAAGAAGGTTGCACTGTCTGTTCGTTAACACGGGCACGAACTGGTTGGCAGCTGTCTTTAGCGGAGGCTTTACTGAGTACCTCCATTGATCAAAGCATTCGGCACGGTCGTCTGTGAGTGACGTCACCTCTCAAAACAAACACGCCCCCTAGTTTAGTCCCGCCCCTCACATTGATTGACAGCTTTCAGTGTAGACATCAGAAATTCAAATGCAAAAGGAATTGAGATTCCAATTGAGTTTTGGCAGGTTATATGCGTGGCGCAGAGAGAGTGAAAAAGCAAATGTAGTAATTAATATTGCTATTGAAATATGACATGTTCATAACTCGTAAGACATGGGAAATACAGTTGCAAATAGACTTTGCTTTTTCATTTGAAATGTGGCAGTCACTGTGCGTTCGCGAAAGTGAAAATGCAAACTGTAATGCAAGATTTGCAATTGCATTTGGATTATGTCACAATTTATGCGTTCACTTATGGAAAACGCAACTGAAAATACAATTTGCAATTCTATTTGAAAATAGTCCGGAAAATCGTTCCATAGATGATGGAGTCTAGGTGTTTATTATGTCTATGCTTGTGACAACTAGCCCCGTTCTCCAGCGTTTGAAGTGTTGAGAGATCATAACACCATGTTTGTAATATTTTGTTATACTTTTGAATGTTAACTGTTCAGCATATACAATTAATAATAAAAAATAATAATAATAATAAAGTGTTGAGAGATCACGTGACGGCGCTGCTGTCCGCGGTGCTGAAATCCTCTGGATCCGCTCAGAAACCGCCTCTCGCGGAAAATACTTACTAGCGATGATTTATTGGTTCACATCTGATTCTGATTCTGATTCTGATTCTGATTCTGGGGCTCGTCATCCGCGCGCGCTCGTGTGACGTCACGCGCGCGTCCTCGGACCAGACACTCGGCGCGAGCGTAACGGATATTTGTGCCTCAAAACACCGATAAAACGGTCACTTAAAGCGGAACGGAGGGAACGGATAAAGCGCGGAAATGTCTGTGGCGGGGCTGAAGAAGCAGTTTCACAAAGCGACGCAGGTAAGAGCGGAATCCGTCCGTTGTTTCGCGAGGCTGATGCGTTTGATCCGCGCGAAAACATCAGTCCGTTTGAGACCGATTCACAAAACGAGTTCGGTCCAGAAACCGTCGCTAAAGTCTGCGGTCAGACGGTGAACGGGTTTGTTTATGAATGTATGAAAACAGCGCGAGACCTGCGGGGGACCGGACGCCGTCACGTGACTCCAGATATTCACGCGCGTTGTGTAATCGGCCGCGCGCGCTGGAGCGATGCTCACCTGAGGAGAAAACAAGGGACAGATTTAACAGGTGTTTTTTGGGTTTAATTCAGTTTCTGTAAAGACGCAAACCTTACTGTCTTCTTGAATATTAAACGTTATAGTTTCCCTTATTGAATATTCACATGATTGTTGTACAGGGAAGAACAGTGACCCCGTAGCGGGGCATGTTGTCACAATAGGAGAAGAATTTATGATGAGAAGAAAATTATATATATGTGTGTAGATATATGTGACCCTGGAGCACAAAAGCAGTCATAAGTAGCACAGGTATATTTGTAGCAATAGCCAACAATACATTGTATGGGTCAAAATTATCCATTTTTCTTTTATGCTAAAATCATTAGGATATTAAGATCATGTTCCATGAAGATGTTTTGTACATTTCCAACCGTAAATATATCAAAGCTTAATTTTTGATTAGTAATATGCATTGCTAAGAACTTCATTTGAACAACTTTAAAGGTGATTTTCTCAATATTTAGATTTTTTGCACCCTCAGATTCCAGATTTTTGCCAAATATTGTCCTCCTAACAAACCATACATCAATGGAAAGATTATTTACTCAATTTTTTTATTTTTTTTTATTTTTTAAATGGACTCTTATGACTGGTTTTGTGCTTATGTTTAACATGGTTTTGAAAAAATGATTAAATTTATAAATTTTACGTTTCTTAAAATTAATAATAAAAAAACTTTAAAGAGAATATTTTATTTTATATGTATTTTATTTTATTTTATTTTACAAGTGCTGTAAAATTACAATAAAAATTGCTTTAGAAACTAAATTTTCAGAAATTGCTAGTAAATTTTACAGTTAATTATAAAGAAATGGCAAGTAACACATTGAACTAAACATGAAATTTTGAAGTAGAAAGACAGAAATAGTTTTTTTCCTAGCAAAACTTAATCCAATAATCTACAATAATTTTACAGTGTAGAGAAAACAAGCATTTATGCCTTTTTTGTATTGCAGTTCTGATGAATTTTCCAGTATTATATGAGGCTTGTTGTAATAATATTATTGACAATGCATACATTCACATTAATGCATACATTGTGAGTGTATTTATCTATGTGTGATGGTGCATGTGTCTAAAATAGCTTGGCTTGCGTGACATAAACGCCTCCCGCCAACCGGAAATAGAAATGTGAATCAATACTCTGTCCTTACTACACACACACACACACACACACACACACATCGACATGAATCAATACTCGGGGAACAGCAACAATGTCACATCCGCTGATAAGTGTTTGTGTTCTGCTGGTTAGATCAGTCTTCTCTGGTAATTAAAGTTGCAGTGATAATGAATTTTAAATGTTGATTTTAACACAAACAATGGAGGAATCAGCAGAGAGAACTGAGAGAAAATCAACATTATAGGAAGATTATATTAAATTATATTTCATTAATGATTACATTTATTGTAATTTTTATAATATTTTAATAGTTTACAAAAATGAAATGTATTCATACCTAATTTAATTTATTATTAATTTATTTAATTCATATAAATACATTAAACCTATTAGGACAAATAAAAGAACTGCGGTATTTAAGTAATGTGTTTAAAATAGTTGTCTACATTGTGTTTACAAGACGAAATGATGTCACAAAAAATGTGTTGATGAACATTAAATGCACATTATAGGAACGTTATATTAAATCGTATGTTAATAATGATTTAAATTATTGATATTAATTCATTATTCATTTCATTTGTAGAAATACTAACAGGACAACTAAAACGGATCCAAATTCAAGTTTAGGAGGACCAATATTCATACAAATACAAGTATATGATTAATATTTATAAGTAATTTTTAAGTTTATTGATGATGATACTATATGATACTATTTTAAGAAATATTCAGATATCGATATTTAAATTTTGAATGTAAAAGTGTTTAATTTGAAAAATATACTGTTTTATGAAGCACTGAGATAATATTTAGTTAGTGAATTTCAAAATATTGATATTGTGAATGTTATTTGTCATTTAATTTTTTTTTCATATATATATATATATATATATATATATATATATATATATATATATGTATGTGGGGGGGGGGGATATATGTGTGTGTGGGGGGGGATTCCGTTTTAATTTTTATGGACTCCTTTTTAATGGTTAAACTGAATTTTATTAATCAAAAAGCATGTCTAATTAATTAAAATCATGAAACCTAAACTAATTAAAATCAATTTATTAAAAGTTTAACAAAAATTACATGTTTAGGGCCCTATGAAATGTTTTATTTTTTTCCAACCTTATGTTTTATTGTTACCAAATTCTGTTTTAGCATGTCTAATTATTTGAAAGCATAAAAACAAGTTTCATTTATTCTTACAACAGCCTTATGATTTTTTTTCCTCAGAAATTCTGTGTTGTGTATTTACATTTTTAAGGCATAAAACATTAATTTAATTTATCTTTTAAGTAATGAAAATTAAACAATTTTTTTGGAAAATAGAGGTAATTTAATATTACAATTAAATCACTGAAGAAATATTGTATGATTATTCCTTAAAAATAAGGTTTTAATAATTTTAGTGGTAGTACCAGCTTATTACCTACATTCTACTGAACAATATTAATATATTTTGCGGCGCCCCCCCTAATATAATGGCAGGGGAAACACTGTATTAAACTGTTCAAAATACAATAATACACAATATGCTGAAGTTGTGATAATGAACAGATTCATAAACATCTCAGAAATGTGTTGAAATATGACAAACTCCATATGAAAACAGCATCTGAGAGGAGAGCAGAGAGATGAATAATTCATGCTCAGACTAAACCTGCAGCACTGCACCACACATCTTTAATTTATACTGGACACACACACACACACACACACACACACAAACACACACACAGAGCTTCAGCTGAACGTTTGGACAGACTAATAGAGTGTCTCTGTGTTCGTTTCGTATCAGTCTGATTACATAACAGCCGTTTGTACCAGTCAGACTGATGACTGATGGATTGATCTATTCTAGACGATCTGTGCATGAGAGAGAGACAGAGAAAGAAAGAGAGAGAGAGAGAGAGAGAAAGAAAGAGAGAGAGAGGTGTAGTCATGTGTACATTAGACTCTTGCAGAAACACTAAAGACTATCAAGAAATTTCACCCAAAAACCATCATTTACTCCTGATTTCATTCAAACCTGTACGACTTTGTTCTGTGGAACATAAAAGATGTTCTGAATGATGTTCAACAATGTAAAACACACACACACACACACACACACACACACACACACTTACTGAAAACATTATTATTGAAGCAGTTATGTTTATTTAAAAAAAAAAAAGTTTATAACGTCACTACATAAGAACGTTTGGAGTGTGAGTGTGTGCAGTTTACATTAGACAACCAACCGTCTAAGTATTGTGAAGTTATGTTTATTTCTATTCAACTGAATTTATTTTATTTCAGTTTTAGTTACCTGAATTTATTATTTTTTTTTTTATTTCAGTTAAATCTGCAGAAAGCTTGAAAACCAATTTAAATAAAAAAACAAATCTTCTCTGATTATGTAGTCCGTATAGGTGCGTTTCTCTATTAAAGGCACGTCCACTGTGGAGATGGCGAGTCAGGGTTGGCGTTCAGCGCTAGTTTATTAATACATAATTAAAATGTCTTCTTTTTCCCCGATGCATTCATAATCATTACTTTAGCCGGTGCTTTGCGGCAAGCTTTATGCGTGCGCTTGAGCGCGGAATAATACGCCTAAATGCCTATATTAAAGCATGGTTTAGTAGGTTATTATACTAATCAATTTAATATATAATATAGTTGACTATAATATAATATAATAATATAGTTGACTAGAAAAGTCGGAGGCAGGCCTATACTTGGCACAAGAAACCGATCCATTTTTAAAATAAAACGCTGACATTACGCGCGACTGCAAATCACGTCACGTTGTATTGCATTGCAGTAGTTATGCATGTGTAATGAGTCAAATGTTTTTTATTTTATTTTATTTTTTATGGGGGTGCTTTGGTTTTTCTTGAGGGTGCTGGAGCACCTGCTAGCCCTTCCCTAGCGCCGCCCGTGACTGTAACAGTCGTTAAAGTTACTTAATTGGGGATGTTGTGTCCTCAAAATGCCTTGAAGACTCGAATGCAGCCAAGTTTGTGATTCCAGGTCACGCCTGCGAGCAATCTGTGTGAAGAGCGGACGCTGAAGCGGGAGAGGTGACTGACTCCGGGCTACTTTTACACTGTTGCTGCTGGTTATTATTCAAGTTAGCGGTTCTAAATTCACATTAAACCACGGCTTCATGGGTTTTTTGCTTTATTTTATTTTTGGTTTTGTGCTGGTAATCCTAATTGGCATATTTTGCATGCGATCTCTATGATATGATCTCTATGCTATGATCTCTATGCGTAAATGGAGAGAGGGATATGCTAGGAATCTATTCCTTGACGTGATTGGTTATTGAATTTTGTGACGTAGCAAACCGAGGGCTGTTTCAAACCGCGTTTCTGTGACTGCCAGTGGGAGACTACAGTTTTAAGGAGAAAATACTCAGCAACGGTGTTGATTAATGGATTGGCACATGGTTTGTCTAAAAGCAAATTAAAAACACTACATAGACAAATAAACAACATAAAAAAACTTGATTTTCTCTACAGGGGGACTTTAAAGTTGTCCAAATGAAGTTCTTAGCAATGCATATTACTAATCAAAAATTAAGTTTTGATATATTTACAGTAGGAAATTTACAAAATATCTTCATGGAACATGATCTTTACTTAATATCCTAATGATTTTTGTCATTAAAAAAAAATGGATCATTTTGATTTCACTTGTGTTTCACTTGTTGATTTTTCCCTCTTTGCTTTTAGCCACAAAACCTCAGAATTCCTAACAGTGTTGACTTACTGATGAGATAATTAATCGACTGACGAGCTTGTGAATGAGAGAGATCCTCTCAAGCTGCTGTTTTACAGAAGGAGCACTTGATGTCTCGTTTGGATGACTAGATGTCATTTGTCCTGTGTGTGTGTGTGTGTGAGCGTGTGTGTGTGTGTGTGTGTGTGAGAGCTGTGCGTTTTCCTCATAACTAAACTCAAGCTCACAGAAGAAACAGCAACATGATAGTCAGAGAAAACAGTCTTGCGTCACACGTTTCATGTCTATAAAATCATCTATGTTTGATTTTTTCCAAAAATTCATTGTTTTATTTTTTTCTAGATTCTGTTTTAATGGTAAATTAAGTTTTAGTAATCAAAAAGTATGTCTAATCAATTGAAATCATAAAACATTTCACAACAATTTATTAAAAATAATGTATTACTTTTTTTTAACAATAATAGGACTTTATGAAATATTAAAATTTTTATATTTCAATGTTTATTTTTTACTGAATTTATGATTTTAAAAAGTACATGATACATTGAGAAATACATTCTACTGCACAATAGTAAAATATTATTTTTAGGGCTTTATGAAATCTGTTTTATTTTTTTCCCCAAATTCCATTGCATTTTTTGTTTTAATTTTATGGATTTGGATTTTAAAGGTTTTATTTTTTTTTCTGGAATTTGTTTTATATGGTAAAATAAAAAGCACATACAGTTTAACAACAGTTAATTAAAAGTTTAACAAAAATATTTTTAGGGCCCTATAAAAAATGTTTTATTTTTTCACAAATCTTGCTTTATTTTTTCACACACACAAATTCTAGATTCCATTTTAATGATTTAATTAAATTGTTACATCAAAAGGCATGTCTAATCAATTGAAATGTAATAATATTTTCCTTTTTTTTTTTCTTTTTTTTTTACTCTAGTAGGGTCCTAGGGTCCAGAAATCTATTTATTTATTCATTTATTTTGGATTTATGATCATTCATATCCATATTTCAATAGCAGTTTTTTTTGTGTTTAAAATATCATAAACTCAAGTTCATTTTACCATTTGATTAAGTGTACAGCCCTACTTTTGATTTATTCATACAAAAATTGCCCAATTCTGTGACATTCATCATTTTACTGTAAATTGCCTGAATATGACTGGATTCATAAATGTGCAGTTATGAACACAGATGATGTGCTGACACAGACAGACAGATGGGGGTTATACGTCTCTATTTTCTGTTTAATGGTATCATCGGGTCACTGTTGCTATGGAAACTGGCTCTCGTGCATCACTTTCAAAATGCTCACATGATATTCAGAGCCTGGAATAAACAAGAGCTTCCTCCACTTCATATACACACATACTGAATGATTAATGTCAGCAGAACGACTACAAACCCTACACAATACTGTTTATGAGTAACTATAGTGTCTTTGAGCAGGTTTGATCACATTTATCTTCTGTGCAGTGAAGTCACGCTCTCTGCTGCTCTTCTGGAGATCTTTACTGGTTCTCTTGAGAAAAACAAGTAAACAGCCCATAATTACTAGTGAAGCATCTGCAGTTTACAATCATCACAATCATCCAATCCACGACCCACACACTGCAGAAACTCTGCTCTTACTCAGTATTTGTGACTTGCTTTCCTGTATAAATGTCTAAAGGTTCTTATTACATTATATATATATATATATATATATATATATATATAAAATGTAATAAGTTTGGGATCAAAAGTGCTCAAAAGTTTGGGATCAGTAAGATTTTTAATGTTTTTTAAGGGAGTCTCTTCTGCTCATCAAGGCTGTATTTATTCTAGCAAAAATACAGAAAAAACAGTAATATTGTGAAATCTTATTGCAATTTCTAATATTGGTTTCCTATTTTAATATACTTTAAAATAGAATTTATTTCTGTGACGCAGTGCTGAATTTTCAGCATCATTACTCCAGTCTTCAGTGTCACATGATCCTTCAGATATCATTCTAATATGCTGATTTATTATCAGTGACGTTGAAACTGTTGTGCTGCTTCATATTGTTTTTTGGAACGTGATACTTTTTTCTTTGATTCTTTGATGAATACAAAGTTAAAAAGAGCAGCATTTGTTCAAAATAGAAATCTTTTGTAACAATATAAGTCTTTACTATGACTTTTTATTCATTTAACACATCCCTCCTGAATAAAAGTATTAATTTCTTAATAACAAAAAAAAAAAAAGAAAAAATGTACTGACCCCAAACTTTTGAATAGCATTGTATATTGTAA
The DNA here is from genome assembly GCA_039654775.1 of Spinibarbus caldwelli. NCBI lineage: Eukaryota > Metazoa > Chordata > Actinopteri > Cypriniformes > Cyprinidae > Spinibarbus > Spinibarbus caldwelli. The sequence continues at coordinate 1,383,485 of CM077260.1, read as the reverse complement.
CACAATTTTTTTTTTTTTAAATAAATGCTGTTCTTTTTAACTTTTTATTAATCAGAGAACCCTAAAAAGACTGGAGTAATGATGCTGAAAATTCAGCAGCGCATCACAGAAATAAATTCTATTTTAAAGTATATTAAAATAGAAAACTTATTTTAAATTGCAATAATATTTCACAAAATAACAGTTTTTTTTCTGTATTTTTGATCAAATAGATACAGCCTTGATGAGCAGAAGAAACTTCTTTAAAAAACATTAAAAATATTACTGATCCCAAACTTTTGAGCGACAGTGTATATATACACTACACACACACACACAAACACACACACACAAACACACACACACACACACACACACACACACTCTCTCACACACACACACACACACAAACAAACACACACACACACTCTCTCTCACACACTCTCTCTCACACACACACACACACACACAAGCAAAATGACTTAAGATATTCAAAATGAAGTAACTTTGTTTAAAGCAAGAACAAATATCTGTTTAAGGGATCAGAAATAAAAAAAATCTTGTTTTTCCTTTAAATTCAGTTAATTTTTCTGACCTCATAGGGACTTTTTTCTTGTTTTAATCATAAACTTAAAAAAAAAAAAGTTCAGAAAACAAGAGTTAATATCTTACATCATTTTGTTTCTCCAGTAAATGCATCTTAATTTAAGAATTTTTAGATATTTGTACTAGAAAACAAGAAAAGAATACTGAGGATTTTAAAACAGCATTTTTTGGAGTTTATTCACAGCAGTGAGATTGTGATTGTGTGTTTTGTATAATTGTAATTTGTGTGTTTTCTCACACGTAGAAAGTCAGTGAGAAGGTCGGAGGAGCTGAAGGCACCAAACTGGACGATGATTTCAAAGAAATGGAAAAGGTACGATCACACGCACACACACACAACCATATACGCTGCAAAAATTATTTTTATTAGCATTTTTGTCTTGTTTTCCAGTACAAATATCTAAAAATTCTTAAATCAAGATATATTTTCTTTAGAAGGAAAAATACTTTAGATGTTAAGATTTTGCTTCTCCAGTAAATGTATCTTGATTTGAGAATGCCTAGATATTTGTACTGGAAAACAAGACAAAATAAATGTGGGAGAACATCATTTCTTGCAGTGTATCATTATGAGAATGTATAGTGATTAAAATATATGTATAGTGATTCTATAGTGATTAAAATTATGCATATACATTACAAAATTATACACATATACAAAATTATACATATATATTTTAATCACTATAGACAAACCCAAACCTTAAAACACACTTTAATTCATGAACTTGTGTGTGTTTGTGTGCAGAAAGTGGACATTACGAGCAGAGCGGTGCTGGACATCATGACCAAAACCACAGAATACCTGCAGCCAAACCCTGGTGAGTGTGAGTGTGAGTGTGTGTGTGTGTATGTGTGAGTGTGAGTGCGTGTGTGTGGGTGTGGGTGTGGGTGTGGGTGTGGGGGTGGGGGTGTGTGTATGTGAGTGTGTGTGTGTGTGTGAGAGAGTGTGTGTGTGTGTGTGTGTGTACCTGTTTTTCTATTCAGGTGGGGACTTAAACCTGAATACACACAGACTCATGGGGACTTGTGTCACGGTGGGGTCCTAAATTGAGGTCTCCACGGGTAAAGAAGCTTATAAATCACACAGAATGAAGTTTTTTGAAAATCTAAAAATGCAGAAAGTCTCCTTTGAGGGCTAAGTTTAGGTGTAGGGTTGGTGTAGGGCAATAGAATATACAGTCTGTACAGTAGAAAAACCATTACGCCTATGGAAGTCCCCACAAGGATAGCGAAACAAGTGTGTGTGTGTGTGTGTGTGTGTGTGTGAGAGAGAGTGTGTTTGGATCAGTAGCTCTTCTGATTGTGTGTGTGGGTGTGGGGGTGTGTGTATGTGTGTGTGTGTGCGTGTGTGTGTGAGAGAGTGTGTGTGTGTGTGTGTGTGTGTGTGAGAGTGTGTTTGGATCAGCAGCTCTTCTGATTTTATGTATGTGTGCGTGTGTTTCAGCGTCCAGGGCTCGTCTAAGCATGATCAACACCATGTCTAAGATCCGGGGTCAGGATAAGGGTCCGGGCTACCCTCAGGCTGAGACGGTGCTGGGAGACGCCATGCAGAAGTTCGGCCGCGAGCTCGGAGAAGAGTCCTGCTTTGGTAACAAACACACACACACACACACACTCACTCACTCACTCACTCACTCACTCACTCACTCAGAAACACACACACACAGAAACACACACACACAGACACACACACACACACACACACACACACACATACACACACACACCACACACACACACACACACACACACAAGTTTGTTTTTGTGAATTGTGGGGACTCTCCATAGGTGTAATGGTTTTTATACTGTACAAACTGTATTTTCTATTGCCCTACACCAACCCTACACCTAAACCTACCCCTTACAGGAAATTTTTACTTTCTCAAAAAAACTCATTCTGTATGATTTATAAGAGTTTTGAAAAATGAGGACATGGGGAAATGTCCTCGTAAATCACCTTCTCCTTGTAATACCTATGTCATACCCATGTCATTATACAAATTTGTGTGTGTACAAAATGTCACAAAAGCACACACACACACACACACACACACACACAAACACACACACTCAAACACACACACACACACACACACTGTATATTAATTCCTGTACAAATAACAACGCTCAATCATTCACCATTCTTGTGTCTTATAATGTATTTGCATTTTTTGCAAATAATGCAGTTAATTTCCAGAGTTTTTACTTATAATTTTATGTCATTCTATATTAGTATTTTTGCACTGCAACAGCAATGGAAAAATTAAAATTAAATAAAAAATAAATTAAAAAATAATACTTTTATTTAACAAGAATTAATATTAAATTAAATTGATCAAAAGTGACATTTAAGACATTTATAATGTTACAAAAGATTTCTATTTCAAATAAATGCTGTTTTTTGACCTTCCTATTCATCTGTGAATCCTGAAAAAATAAAATGTATCACAGTTTCCACAAAAATATTGGGCGGCACAACTGTTTTCAACATTGATAATAATCAGAAATGTTTCTTGAGCAGCAAATCAGCATATTAGAATGATTTCTGAAGACTGGAGTAACGATGCTTTGATCACAGAAATCAATTACAGTTAAACACATATTCATACATTGAAAACAGCTATTGTAAATTAAAATAATATTTCACAAATTTTACTGTATTTCTGATTAAATAAATGCAGCCTTAGTGAGCAGAAGAGTTGTAAAGCATTACTGTGTAACAAACTTTTAGAAAATGATGTCAGAATTTGCAGATTTGTTGGTTTAGTGGAATTTATATCACATTGAAAGTTGGAAAAATGGTATCTGTGTGTCTCAGGTCTGGCTCTGCTGGACGCCGGTGAATCCATGCGTGAGCTCGGTGAGGTGAAAGACGCTTTAGATATAAACGTCAAACAGAACTTCATAGACCCACTGCAAAACCTGCACGACAAAGATCTCAAAGAGATTCAGGTGAGTTTGAATGGCGTTACTGTGAGAGAGCTGAATGCTGATAGACAGACAGACGCGTGTAAATGTGTGTGTTCCTCCCGCAGCACCATCTGAAGAAGATGGAAGGCCGCCGTCTGGACTTTGATTATAAGAAGAAGCGTCAGGGGAAAGTAACGGAAGATGAGCTCAAACAAGCGCTGGAGAAATTCGATGAGTCTAAAGAGATCGCGGAGCAGAGCATGTTTAACCTGCTGGAGAACGACGTACGGTGTTGTACTAACTACTGCTCGTACTAGTAATGCAGTGTTGAACAGAGCACATGTACAATGCTGTATGCCACAATGCAAATGCAAATATAGGACAATATTTGGCTGAGATACAACTATTTGAAAATCTGGAATCTGAGGGTGCAAAAAAATCTAAATATTGAGAAAATCACCTTTAAAGTTGTTCAAATGAAGTTCTTAGCAATGCATATTACTAATCAAAAATTAAGTTTTGATATATTTACGGTTGGAAATTTACAAAATATCTTCATGGAACATGATCTTTACTTAATATCCTAATGATTTTTGGCATAAAAGAAAAATCTATAATTTTGACCCATACAATGTATTGTTGGCTATTGTTACAAATATACCTGTGCTACTTATGACTGCTTTTGTGCTCCAGGGTCACATATAAGAGTCCATTCGCATATTGAACACGGTATAAAATTCACATATTGTGCATACTATACAGTTCAGAAACCACTGTTATTTTAGTATCCTAGATTTACTATTATAGTTTTTAATTAACATTGCGAGTTAGTTTTTATTTTTATATTTTTAATTTGAACAAAAACTAATAAAAACAACAAACATAAACAAAAATTACCAAAACATTTTTACTATTACCAAACGGTTGAAAACAGTTTTTAAAATGTTGTATGTTCATTTTTTTTATTAGTTTTTTAATGTTTATATTGTTTGCATTCATTTTTAATTCAGTGTTAGTTACTTCAAATTAGTACATCAGTTAGTTAGTGCATCAAATTAAACTAAATAAAAACGAGAAATGTTGTCTTGAAGTTTTATATATATATATATATATACACTATATTGCCAAAAGTATTGGGTCACCCCCTTCTAATGAACAGGTTTGACTACTTTAGTAATTTCCATGAGTACAAATCTTTATGTTTAAGCATATAATGATATTCTAGGGAATTGTGTGCTTCTAATTTTATAGCAACAGTTTGGACAGGACCCTTTTCTATTCTAACATGACAATGCCTCTGTGTATAAGGCGAGGTTCAAAAAGAAATGATTGATTTAGTCAGTGTGGAAGAACTTGACTGGTCTGCAGAAAGCCAAGTCCTAATCCAAGCTGAACACCTCTGGTGTGACTTTAAATGCAGATCTTGAGCCAAAAACTCTTCACCAAACACCAATGACTTGTACATACACTATATGGACAAACGTATTGGGACACCCCCTTCTTTAGAACAGAAAAAGGCACTTCCAAAACTGTGGCAACAAAGATGGAAACATAATGCATGTATTTAAAAATTATTTAAAAATTGTATTTCCATTTCTGTTGCAACAGTTTTGGAAGTGTCTAAAATGACTGTACCCATATGTACAAGTCATTAGTGTTTGGTGATGAGTTTTTGGCTCAAGGTCTGCATTTAAAGTCACACCAGAGGTGTTCAGCTTGGATTAGGACTTGGCTTTCTGCAGACCAGTCAAGTTCTTCCACACTGACTGAATCAATCATTTCTTTTTGAACCTTGCCTTATACACAGAGGTATTGTCATGTTAGAATAGAAAAGGGTCCTGTCCAAACTGTTGCTTTAAAATTAGAAGCACACAATTCCCTAGAATATCATTATATGCTTAAACATAAAGATTTGTACTCATGGAAATTACTAAAGTAGTCAAACCTGTTCATTAGAAGGGGTGACCCAATACTTTTGGCAATATAGTGTGTGTGTGTATATATATATATATATATAGTCAGTCTTGTGTTTGTCTTGTGCCTTGTTTCCACGTGCTCTCAGTGTTTACAGGTGCATCTCAATGAATTAGAATGTCATGGAAAAGTTAATTTATTTCACTAACTCAACTCAAATTGTGAAACTTGTGTCTTAAATAAATTCAGTGCACACAGACTGAAGTAGTTTAAGTCTTTGGTTATTTTAATTGTGATGATTTTGGCTCACATTTAACAAAACCCACCAATTCACCAATTCCTGAACCTTCAAAATGGTTACACAATAGCCTATACAATCATGGGGAAGACTGCTGATCTGACAGTTGTCCAGAAGACAATCATTGACACCCTCCACAAAGAGGGTAAGTCACAGAAGGTCATTGACTGGAAGGAAGAAATGGGGTAGGAAAAGGTGCACGAGCAACAGGGATGACCACAAGCTTGAGAATACTGTCAAACAAAGCTGATTCAAACACTTGGGAGAGCTTCACAAGGAGTGGACTGAAGCTGGAGTCAAGAGTCTCTGATCAAGAGTCACCACGCTCAGACGTCTTCAGGAAAAGGGCTACCAAGCCACTTCTGAAACAGAAACAATGTCAGAAGCATCTTACCTGGGCTAAGGAGAAAAAAACTGGACTGTTGCTCAGTGCCCAAAGTCCTCTTTTCAGATAAAAGTAAATTTTGCATTTCATTTGGAAATCAAGGTCCCAGAGTCTGGAGGAAGACTGGAGAGGCACAGAATCCAAGCTGCTTGAAGCCCAGTGTGAAGTTTCCACAATCAGTGATGAATTGGGCTGCCATTTCATCTGCTGGTGTTGGTCCATTGTGTTTTCTGAAGTCCACAGTCAACGCAGCCATCTACCAGGACATTTTAGAGCACTTCATGCTTCCTTTTGCTGACAAGCTTTATGGAGATGCTGATTTCATTTTCCAGCAGGACTTGGCACCTGCCCACACTGCCAAAAACATCAAAAGTTGGTTAAATGACCATGGTGTTGGTGTGCTTGACTGGCCAGCAAACTCACCAGACCTGAACCTCATAGAGAATCTATGGGGTATTGTCAAGAGGAAAATGAGAGACACCAGACCCAACAATGCAGATGAGCTGAAGACCACTGTCAAAGAAACCTGGGCTTCCATACCACCTCAGCAGTGTCACAGACTGATCACCTCCATGCTACGCCGAATTGAGGCAGTAATTAAAGCAAAAGGAGCCCCTATCAAGTATTGAGTACATATACAGTAAATGAACATACTTTCCAGAAGGCCAACAATTCACTAAAAATGTTTTTTTTATTGGTCTTATGAAGTATTCTAATTTGTTGAGATAGTGAATTGGTGGGTTTTTGTTAAATGTGAGCCAAAATCATCACAATTAAAAGAACCAAAGACTTAAACTACTTCAGTCTGTGTGCACTGAATTTATTTAATACACGAGTTTCACAATTTGAGTTGAATTACTGAAATAAATGAACTTTTCCACGACATTCTAATTCATTGAGATGCACCTGTATATGCCCACATTTGGTTAGTTTCCTGTCATTGTCTCATTATTAGTTAATTATGTTCCAGTTGTGTGTGTTTGATTATCCAATTACGTCGTGTATTTATAGTGTGTTCTGTCCTGTGTTTCCTGTCCAGTATTAATCGTCATCCCTGTCTGTCGCGTGAGTGTTTCCAGCCTGTATGTAACTTCCCTTTTTTGATTTCATTAAAAGACCTTGTTTTGGATTTATTCTATGTCTCCCCGTTCCTGGTATCCGTCTCCTGTGTTTAAACCGTGACAGAATATTGGACCTAACCGACACCACCATGGAGGCCACCGCTCCAGGCCGCCGCCGTCTGCGGCTCGTCCCCACCAGCTGGAAGGACTACAGCCTGGTGAGGTTGCCAAGCCCGCCGCCGTTCGCAGCTCACCCAAGGCCGCCGCCCGCGGCTAAGTCAAGGCTGTGGTTCGCAGCTCCCTCAGGCCCGCCGCCGTTCGCGGCTCACTCAAGGCCACCACCCGCGGCGAAGTCAAGGCTGTGGTTCGTGGGTCCCTCAGACCCACCGCCGTTCGCGGCTCACTCAAGGCTGCCGCCCACAGCGAAGTCAAGGCCGTGGTTCGCGGCTCCCTCAAGCCTGCCGGCAGAGAGTATGGCAAGCCACCCGGCAGTTAATGTGGCAAGCCACTCTGCCGTTAAAGTGTCCGCGCTTCCAGAGCGCCCCCAAGTGTCCGCGCTTCAAAAGCACCCCCAAGTGCCTGCGCTTCCAGAGCGCCCTCCAGTGCTCGCATCTCGAACGCGCCTGCCAGAGCGCTCTCCAGTGCCTGCATCTAGAACGTGCCTGCCAGAGCGCCCTCCAGTGCCCGCACCTCGAATGCGCCTGCCAGAGCGCCCTCCAGTGCCTGCACTTAGAACGCATCTGCCAGAGCGCCCTCCAGTGCCTGTCCCAGGTCAGGTCATGTCCCCTGTTGTCTTCTCCAGTCCTCCGGAACCCAGTCTAGTCTGTCTTGTCGGTCATGTCTTGTCTGTGGGGGTTCCGTTGAAGCAGGAAGCTTCTCTTGTAGTGGCCAAGGAGGCCATTCCCAAGCTGCTTGCTTCGCGGGACGCCCCTACGGAAGCGGTTCCCGAGTCTACCCCTGAGAGAGCCCCTAACGCCTCAGCCAGCACGCGGAGTGCTGGTAAGCCCCAGTCATGCCCACAATGGTCCTCGGTTTCCGAGCCTAGCCCCATGAGGGCTCATGTTCCAGAGGATAACCCACTGAAGACTCTTGCTCCTGTTCCCCAGTCAAGCCCAAGAAGGGCTCCAGTTCCCGAGTCGAGCCCAGGAGAGGCTCCAGTTCCCGAATCGAGCCCAGGAGAGGCTCCAGTTCCCGAGTCGAGTCGAGGGGAGGCTCCAGTTCCCGAGTCGAGCCCAGGAGAGGCTCCAGTTCCCGAATTGAGCCCAGAGAGGGCTCCTGATCCCCAGTTCAGCCCAGGAAAGACTCCAGATTCCCCGTTAAGCCCAGAGAGGGCCCCTGACCTCCAGTTAAGCCCCGTAAGATCCTCCAAGTATTTTTTTGGGGGGGGGGGGGGGGGGGGGGGACTTCCTGAACTTCCTGACCCGCCATGGCTGCCTGATCTCCCTGCTCCCTTATGAGTCTCGGAACGGGCGCCGCCCTGGAGGCCGTCTGTCCTGTCTGTGTGTCTGTGTCCCTTGAGGCCTCCAGAGTGCCCACCCCCCCTCCCAATTGGATGTTGTACGGCGCGGGACGCGCCTTTCAGGAGGGGGGAGTACTGTCAGTCTTGTGTTTGTCTTGTGCCTTGTTTCCACATGCTCCCAGTGTTTCTATGCCCATATTTGGTTAGTTTCCTGTTCCTGTTATTGTCTCATTATTAGTTAATTATGTTCCAGTTGTGTGTGTTTGATTATCCAATTACGTTGTGTATTTATAGTGTGTTCTGCCCTGTGTTTCCTGTCCAGTATTAATCGTCATCCCTGTCTGTCGCGTGAGTGTTTCCAGCCCGTATGTAACTTCCCTGTTTTAATTTCATTAAAAGACCTTGTTTTGGATTTATTCTATGTCTCCCCGTTCCTGGTATCTGTCTCCTGTGTTTAAACCGTGACACACACACACACACACACACACACACATATATATATATATATATATATATATATATATATATTTATTTATTTATTATTATTATTATTACTATAAATTATTTTATTGCAGGTAACAAAATATATATTTTTTTAGTTAATAACAATAACCTAGCAGAAACTAGTGTGTACTGCTTATTTTTTAAATAGTATGTGAAATTGTGTTACACCAGGGTTTGACAGACTGGGGTCTGTGAGTTGAAAGGATAATAATTATTATTAAATCATAAAAACTGAATATTAAAATGAATAAATAAGTTTAAAATAAAACAATCTGAATAAAACGTACTGAAAATTAACAAAATCATAATATGTAAAATTAAATTAAAAATATTAAAATAGAAACTCAAATAAAACACGGCAAAATATGAAATATTTAATTTGTTTAGCTGCATGTTTCGAGTAGCTGACATCAGAGAACCGTGTTCATGCGATTGTGTCATTAAATTATTGAAAGTTGTTCAGCTGACAAAAACATTTGTGAATCCCTTTGTTACAGTATATAGTACATTAGCATGTGTGTGTGTTTGTAGATTGAGCAGGTGAGTCAGCTGGCGGCTCTGGTTCAGGCTCAGGTGGAGTATCATCAGCAGGCTGCTGAGATCCTGCAGCAGCTCTCCAGCAAGGTAGAAGACAGGTCAGATGCTGCAAACTCCCATCATGCACCTGGGTTCTTCACATGACACACACAGTACATTCACTGGGAGAGACATTAATTCACATTAAAACAACACTGTAGTTTATCGGATTTACCAGAAACATGTTTCTAAAATAAAATAAAATTGTCTTTAAAGATATAATTACATGCCAATAAATATTGAAGTATATTTTTAAATTTTACAATGGAGCTTAATTAGATTCTATTCTTGAATAACTATAAATATGTGCTGTTGATTAAAATATGTGTGTGTGTGTGTGTGTGTGTTACAGGATAAAGGACATGTCCGACAAACCCCGGAAGGAGTACTTTCCCAAACCCCGCATGGAGCTTCAACTGCCCAGTGAGAATTACAATGGAGGAATAAACTCTGCAAAATCACCTGCACGCTCACCAGGTACAAACACACACACAAAAAACCCCCACTGACATACAGACGAATGCAACTAAAGCAGAAAAACACACGCAAACAGATGTATTCAGTTCATATTTCACCCTCAAAAGATTCAAAGTTACATTTTACAAGAAAATACTATTTCAGTCTTTTTTACTTAAGAATTTTAAGTTTAATTTAATGTTGCTTGCTATTTCTTTGTAATTATTTGTGAAATTTACTAGCAATTTCTGAGTGAAAATTGTTTCAAAGTAAATCCGACAGCATTTTTTTTCAATGTACAACTATAACGATAACAGCACAGAATAACAATATTGTTAGAATCACTTTCAGAGCAATGTCCAGAACAGAAATCTGAAGTCAGGTTCAAAATTCTTGTTCGATTTTGTTGACATATTCGAGTTCAAGGTTTTTCCAGAGGGAATTTTAGATTTCTCTTTTTATTGCTCCATAAATCAGAAAATACTGTCAGCAGACAGAAAACAAATACATTTTCGCCATGGTTTTAGGAATAAAATGTTGTCTAAATCAGTGTGAATGAAATATGAATCCCTCAGTAAAAAACCTTCAGACTATAGAGAGAAATATGTATGAAAGTAATGCTGAAGTGGAGAAACAAACTCACAGCCTTTAAATATATGCATTTTTGCCATGGTTTTAGGAATAAAATGTTGTATAAATCTGTATGAATGAAATATGAACAAACCCCTGTGTAAAAACCTTCAGACTATAGAGAGGAATAAAACTGTAAGTTTTGGTGAATGTAAGTAATGCTGAAGTGGAGAAACAAACTCAGAGAATATGTGCATTTTTGCCATGTTTTTAGGAATAAAATGTTATATAAATCAGTGTGAATTAAATATCAACAAACTCCTCTGTAAAAACCTTCAGACTATAGAGAGGAATAAAACTGTAAATTTTGGTGATTGAAAGTAATGCTGAAGTGGAGAAACAAACTCATAGCCTTTAAATATATGCATTTTTGCCATGGTTTTAGGAATAAAATGTTGTATAAATCAGTATGAATGAAACATGAACAAACCCCTCTGTAAAAACCTTCAGACTATAGAGAGGAATAAAACTGTAAGTTCTGGTGAATGAAAGTAATGCTGAAGTGGAGAAACAAACTCATAGCCTTTAAATATATGCATTTTTGCCATGTTTTTAGGAATAAAATGTTGTTTAAATCCGTGTGAATGAAATATGAACAAACCTCTCAGTAAAAAACTTAAGAATATAGAGACGAATAAAAATGCTGTTTGGTGTTTGTAAGTGCTGCTGAAGTGGAGAAAAAACTCTTTAAAGATATGAACTAGAACTGAAAACTACAGATGCAAATAGATAAAGTGCAATAAAATAAACGCTTAGATGTGTTCAGATTTTTTTCTTTATGCCAATCTGAAACAACATTTAATGAAATGCCAAACAGCCCAAGATCTCAAAACTGACCAGTGTTTTACTATTCTATTTTGTTTGGCTTTTATTTGATTGTTTTTATACTAAGTAGTTTGACTTTGTTCTTTGCAGATGTGCATTCTGTAAAATGTTTTAGTTAATGAAAGTGTTCTCACTAACATAACTTTTGATTTTGTTTAAATTAGTGCTGTCAAACGATTAATCGCGATTAATCGCATCGAAAATAAAAGTTTTTGTTTACAAAATATATGTGTATACTGTGTAAATTTATTATGCATAAATAAATACAAACACATGCATGTATAGTTTTAAGAAAAATGTTATGTTAAATATATTTATATATATAAAATATAAGAATATAAATATATAAATGTATACACGTAAATATTTTCAAAATATATACTGTATGTATGTGTATTTATATATACATAATAAACACACGGTACACATACAGTATGTAAACAAAAACTTTTATTTTGGATGCGATTAATCGCGATTAATCGTTTGACAGCACTAGTTTAAATATAGTTATTGTTTCTGTTAATGATAATAACTTTACATTCCATTAAGTACTTTTTAAAGAGCTTTCGTTCTGTCTGTCGCTCAGCTCCGTTGGATCAGCCGTGCTGTCGCGCGCTGTACGACTTTGAGCCGGAGAACGAGGGCGAGCTCGGTTTCAAGGAGGGCGACATAATCACTCTGACCAATAAGATAGACGACAACTGGTACGAGGGCATGATCCACGGCCAATCAGGGTTCTTCCCCATCAACTACGTGGACATCCTGGTGCCTCTGCCTCACTAGGCTTCGCCCACCCCCACTGTTGCCTAGCAACCTGACAGCCGCCTTTATCGTGCATCTGTGCTACAGCTTCACTTCCTGTTCCTGTCGATCAGTGACTCGGAGGATTATGATGATGATGAGGAAGATTATAGACATTACAGATTCCCGTCTGAGTGGAGAAACAGTTCAAGTGCTCAGTGTGAGTGTTTGCGCTCCTGGACTTGTGGTTTACGGCGAATCATGAGTCTGTTTGTATTGTTTTCCTCGTGTTTCAGATTATTTATTTGTACTTTGCCTTGATTGATGTTAAGGGAACTAGCGCTTCGCTCTTCTAATAAACCTCACTTAGTCCAGCTCTATCCCAGCATGCTTATAGGAAAGTTCTGGATCTCCAGATGTGTGTTTGATTGCGTCGCTGCTCTCTGTTTGACACACAAGTTAAATATTTTTCTCCTGGCTAAGCAGCGAACAACAAGATGTTGTTCCGATTGGTTAATTTTATTGCTTGCTGATGCATTTGGGCTTTGGCTCAGAACACAAATGTTGCTGCTGCACTGCAAAAGTGATGTTTTTCTCAGTGTTTTTGTCTTGTTTCCAGTACAAATATCTAAATATTCTTAAATCAAGATAAATAAATTACTTAAAATATACTTAAAGTCTTGTTTTCTGAAATAATCAAAATGAAGTGAGTTGATGCTTAAAGCAATAAAAAAATATCTGACAATGGAATCTAAAAAAAAAATCACCTTGAATTAAGTTTTTCTGACCCCACTGACAAGATTTTTTTTTTTTTAAGCAAAAACTAATTTTTAAATCCTTTTTTTCATTAAAGAAGACTTCATATTTTAAGATTTTGTTTCTAAATGCATAATAAATAATATTTTATATATATATATATATATATATATATATATATATATATATATATATATATATAGTAAATATATCTTTAAGATTTTTTTTTTTTTTTTAGAAATTTATAATGGAAAACAAGACAAAAATAGGGTAACACTTTACAATTAGTTAACTGTGGTTAACTAACATTAACTAACAATGAGCAATACATTTTTTACAGTCTTTATTAATCTTTGTTTATAAAATTACAACTGTTCATTGTTAGTTCATGTTGGCTCAGGTTCATTAAATAATATTAACAGATGCATTTTTATATTAGTAAATGTTTAAATTAATATGACCTAAGATTAATAAGAGCTTAAGAATTATTTTTCATTGTTAGTTCATGTTAACACATGGAATATTGTAGTGTTACCTAAAGTACTAAGAAAGAAAATAATTTTTGCTGTGTGGTTGGGAAACTTTCTCTTTGTTTGCTTGTTTAAGAACTACATATTGTTTATAATTTCCAGTGAAATATGAAAATGCAATAAGGATATTGAACATAGAGCACACACGTTGACGATGTATTTTGGAACATGGTAGTTGGTTTGTTATCGGTCCAAAGTGGTCAACCAGCCCTAAAACCCACTTAACCAAGATGGTCGACCAGATCAACTTGAGCTAACAGACCAGCTGATGAACCATCTAGACTAGCGAATGACCAGCAATGTGCAGCCATCATAAGCTAGTTAAACTGGGTTTTCCTTTCTCAGCCTGATGGTAGATGTTTCCTAAAGCAGCATATAAATCTTATTTTTTAAACAAGTGGTATTTCCACAAATGCCAAGATTGTGTTACCGGAGTGCGCTGGTTATTGTGTGTGTGTGATCGTATCCACATAGAATATAATGCTAGTTACTACTGTAGTGTTAGTGGTTAGTCGTTAGTGCCGTGATGTTTGTAAGCACGTGGTTTGAGAAAGACTATTTTTAATGTTAAACTGATGGATTGATTGCAGCTCATGAACATTTATAGCGTCTAACAGACTGAATTGTAGCAGCATTTGTTGTTTTAGTGGTTGATGGACCATGTTCTTCAGCACAGCTCGTGCTGTGTGTCGTTTGATGCCTTCAGCGCGTTCAGCCTTCGTTTGAAACCCGTGCCGTATGTCGACCGCTGCTTGCGGCCAGACCAGTGACTGTGGAAGTCATTTCCACCACGGAATAAACAAAGAATTAAAAAATAAATGGAATTTTTATCTCACAATTATGACCTTTCTCACGATTGCAAGTTTATATCTAGCACTTGCAAGTTATTAACCCGCAATTGCAAGTTTACATCTCGCAATTCTTTTTTTCTCAGAATTCTAAGTTTATGTTTTGCAGTTCTGGCTTTTTTATTTGAATTTTGAGTTTACATTTCACAATTAATTTTTTTTTTCTTGTTTTTGCAACAAAATTTTAAAAAGTAGTTGAAACTATGTTGCGATTTGGACTTTTTTGTTTTGCACCATTCTGACTTTTTTTTCAGATTCAGAGTTTACATCTCGCAATTCCAATTTTTTCCTTGGAATTCTGACTTTTCACTTGGAATTTTAAGTTTATATCTCGCAGTTCTGGCTTTTTCTCGGAATTCTGTCTTTTTTTCAGAATTCTAAGTTTACATCTCGCAATTCCAATTTTTTCCTTGGAATTCTGACTTTTCACTTGGAATTTTAAGTTTATATCTCGCAGTTCTGGCTTTTTCTCGGAATTCTGTCTTTTTTTCAGAATTCTAAGTTTACATCTGGCAATTCTGATTTTTTTTTTTTTCCTCTGAATTCTGACTTTTTTCTTGTAAATTTGAGTTTGAATCTCACAATTGTTTTTTTTTTTTTTTTTTGCCATGTAATTTAAAACAGAATAGTTGCAACTTTTTTCCTCACAATTGCGGGTTTATATCTCATTTTGCGTCGCAATTCTGACTTTTTCTCAGAACTGAAAACAAGTCAGAATTGTGATGTAAAACTTGCAATTACCTTTTTTATGTTTTATTCCATGGTGGACATAAGCTTCCATACGTGTATAGAAGTGTAGCGGAGAGTTTCTTCTTTTTGTCATGATTTTATTCAGGGCTGGTAGCTGAAGAAACGCATCTGTTCTGGAGGACAGCATATTTCTTTATGTGAGCGTGTGTTTTGTGCCATCTGTGTCTGAATCAGGTGCAACGCTACAGCATGCATCACATCTCCTTCATGGTCATTTAGCTTTTGTTCTTAATAGCCGTGAACACAAGCGACACACCATGAGATGTTTTGTTTTGATTTCTGGTGTGTCATGCTGTGTAGCTCCGCCCATGTGGCTTGATCTGTGTTCTGATTGGCTGCGGTTGTTTCATGTCAAATATGCATCACATCGCACCTGGTTTAGTAAATCATGAAACCTGTGAAGATCATGTCCAGCTCATATTTCACCCCAAAACCCCAATTATGTTTGACTTTTTTTAAGATAATTAATGTGCAGTCATTTTTGCACTGTCATTATTTTTGACAATTAAATGTGTTTACATTAATGGAAATATGAGAAAATATAAATGCAAACAAGCTAATGTTGCAAAGTATATTTGCAGAGAAAAAATAAAATGTATATAACTGACTATATATATATATATATATATATACATATATATATATATATATACATATACATACATATACATATATATATATATATATGCGTGTATATATATATATATATATATAATTTTTTTTTTTTTTTCTTAAAGAGAAAATATTCACAAGCTCATAGTTCTCTGATGACAAGTAGTGGTCAGCTAAATAGAATTTCACATATTTTAGTAAATGTTTTGAGATTTTTATGATTGATAATTATTAATAGTAATTACAATTATAATTTATTTTTAAGCAATTTTAGTAAGTGTTTAGTTTTTCGGTTTTAAATGTATTTATTTGAATTTTACATTTTTATGATTTAATTATTGGCTTTTCATCAGCTCATGATTGTGATTTTTTTCATGAGAATTTAGCTTAAATTTGTTTAATCGGCATGAAAATATTGTCACGTAATGGTAAAAAAAAAAAAAGAAAAAAAAAAAGAAGCAGACTAGATTACTGTAATAATCTAAGCTGGGTGTTTCTTTGCAGGCTTCATGAGGTTGAGACACTGTTATTCTCAATCTTAAATCTGTATGCTTTCTAATGGATCTAATGATTAAATCAGACAGTGTCATCATTGATAGTATTATCACAGATTTCCAGTCACATCTGATATGGGCAATAACTCTGAAATCACACTCTTTGAGCTCTATATGAATATATATATTTATATACATATATAATGTAAATGTGTGTTGGAATGGCAGTATAAACACTTGAATCATTGCTCCACGACACAAACCTGTAATGTGTGTGTGAGTGAAAGCGTGAGTCCATGTGTGTTTTGCATGTGATGTTAAGAGATTCACTGTTATGAATTGGTTATGATGGCGTACGTTTGTACTTATTTTGCTCTTTTCCTGTGCTGGACGACAAACCTGTACCGCTTGATGTGAGAATATAATGAGAATAAACACAATGTCACTGCGGCAGCTCACGACTTGTTTCTCAAACTTCAGATTCTGCTGTAAATGAATGGCTCTTTTCAGGTTTGAGTTTGTGAAACGGCTCGCTGTGATTGAACAGGCTCTGCTGCAGAAACACCACAAAGAGACGAGACAAACTTCAGCTGTAAGTCACGCTTTTTTGTCTTTTTGTCACTGTTGCCTTGTTAACGCTAAAATAAATATTATAAAGAACATTTCGTTGAATGGAAAGATTCCATAGATGTTAATTGTTCTTCATGGGACCATCAATGCCAAAAAATTAAAATATTTATAATTTAAAATTATAATACATAATATAAACTATAATATAAACCACATGAATCCTGTAATGGACTTTTAGAAGGGTTTAAGTCTTAGATTCTTTCCTTAATCAGATTCCACATGAAATTAAATTCATTCAGAAATGTTTAGAAATAATGCATATACATTATACTGGTATATTGTGGTAGATATAATATCCAGGCCATTGAGTTATTCTAAATTTATAACATTTTTAAATTTAAGCTGTAAAACATTACAAAACAGGAATCTGCAATCTTATATATATTTTTCCCTAGTCACTTTCCGTGAGATAATGGGTGTTCAAACCAGTTTTTCTTCAATTCATAACATTTTCATATATATGAAAATAAAAGAAATACTGTAAAATTTTCCACAATCTTTGCTATATATATATATATATATATATATATATATATATATATATATATATATACACACACACACACACACGTGTTACTGTCTAAAATGTCACAGATCAAGTTAGGTAGAAACTGTCAGACATCCTGAAGAATTATGAATTTCTGTTGAAAATTCTTGGATGGAGGCCAAATTATTTTTGAAATGCAATTTATTTCCTCTTGTAATATACAGTAAAACCATCAAACATTCAGTTAAATCAGAAAGACCACAGCAAACGCAAAATATCTGAACTTTTAAAAATTTATTATTAAAAAAAAAGCACCTCTACACTTTTGAATCAACAGCTAAACGTGTACAAAAATAAAAAGAAATCTAAAAAAAAAAAACCCAAACAAAAAAACAGAACAGAACACTTGCGTTATTGCTGGAGTCGTTAAACGTACATAAAGAAAACTCAAGATAACGCTTCGCCGTCTCACATCCGTGAAACACTACTCGTCGTCATCATCATCATCATCCTCCTCATCATCATCCTCATCCTCGTCCTCCTCTTCATCATCGTCACCATCATCGTCATCAGCCTGGGCCTTTTTAGTTGAACCCGTTGGTCGGCCCGGCCCCTTCTTAGAAGCGGCGCCCCCTGCGCGGTACGCTGCCACCTCCTGCCAATCACAGAGCAGTCAGACTCAGGCCACGCCCACACTATTATATAAACATGACTGTGAATCTGCGGCTCACCTTCTCGTATTTCTCACGCAGTTTGATGGCTTTCTGCTCGAACGGCGCGCGATCGTTGATGCTCTGCTTTGACCACAACTCACCCAGCTTCTTTGCAGTCTCTCCGATGGACAGACTCGGGTACTCGCTCTTCACCGTTGGGCGGTACTCTGAGCAAAAGACGAAGAACGCAGATCTGCGCAGAGGAAAACCATTAAAATCACTCACATCTGCAGTTGTGCATGACAGAAATTAGACCATTAATTTGAAAAAAAAAAAAATTAAAAAAAAAAACCATTGGACCACAAAACCAGTCAAAAGGGTCAATTTACACACACACACACACACACACACACACATATACATATATATATATATATATATATATATATATATATATATATATATATACATATATATATATATATATATATATATATATATATATATATATATATATATATATATATATATTATATACACACACACACACAAACATAAGTTATATAAACTGTAATATACACCACATGAATCCTATAATGTACTTAAAGTGCTTATTTTTAAGAGTGAGTCTTAAATTTTCCCATAATTATCAGGTTCCACATGAAATAAAATGTATTCAGAAATAATGCATATACTTTATGTTGGTTTATGAATTATTCTCAGACATTTTAATTCCTAACATTTATTAATAAATTCAAAAATTCAAAGCATTTTACGCAACAGAAATACTGCAATTAGTAAGATACATATTTATAAAGTTTGAGTAAATATATTAATATATTGGATAAAGTATATGTTTAAAATTTGATATAATATATCAAATATAATTATAAAGTACACTTATCTACCATGAATTTTATTTCAGTAAATTTTTTATGAGACACTAGATGTTCAAACCAGTTTATTACTTCTCCCAATAAAATATAATATACTTATATATTTATTAGGGATGTCAACGATTAATCGACGATAGATTAATTGTCGATAAGAGATGCAATCGATTAAAGCTATCAGTGGTCGATTAAGCAGTGTGAGCGGCTGTGAGTGACAGGGCTGGATCTTTGTTGAAAATAATACACTAACGTACAAATTACGCTTTTAATGCGATCCAAACTTTAAAAGTATATTAAAACAGAAATAACATACATTTATTTTGTATTGAAATGTAATTACTAAGTCATGTTTAATTATAATTTCCCCAGATATAATTGTTTCATACCAGGCTCTGCGCTTACAGGGCTGCGGGACACGAGCAGGACAGAGACATATATATAGGCTCTATAGGCTTAGGCTATAATTCACAATTTAATTTGTTTCTACGTTCGACTTAATTTGTGGGCACTGGCTGTTTCATTAATTTATTCCCTAGAAAACCCATGATGTAACTAAAATAAGGGAACGAATTAAGTCATAGGAACGAATTCTTAATTCATGGCCATGAAATTTCATTTCCCCCGCATGTTAACCACAGTAAGAGATGCAAAAACAGTGATTAAAAGTGAACGACGAAATCAATGTCAATTGCAAACATTGCGATTGTGTTTTAAATTACAATGAGAACAATGAAACCATTTAAAGAGGCGCGTTCAGCGGGGTCTGTGACGGGATCTGAAACAGCACAAAGTAAAATGATCCGTACTACGGCGCGCTATCTTCATTTTATCAAATGATCATAATCATATCTATTCATTTTACAGTCCTGCTACTAGCCTTTTATTTAGACAAAACCTCTTTAATTTGGGTGAGAAAGCCTGAGTTTTGAGTGGCATTTGCTCATCCTGTCAGCCGGTGAATATATGCCACTGCAATAGACGCATTTCACAGTATTAAGGTTAACGATTAATTGATCGTTAATTTAAACGACGATCGATCATGGAAATGATCGAAAATTGGCATCCCTAATAAATATATATATGTGTGTATATATATATATATATATATATATATATATATATATATATATATATGTATGTGTGTGTGTGTGTGTGTGTGTGTGTATATATATATATATATATATATATATATATATATATATATATATATATATATATATATATATATATATATATATATATATGGGATGGGACGATACACCTACCTCCCAATGCGATACTATCACGATACTTGGGTGCCGACATTGCTATGTGTTGCGATTTTTGTTTTTAACTCTAGACCATGGGAAAATTTTGAATAATGCACTTAATATACAGACTGTCACAAATAATTAAAAAAACCCACACATCTTAGCAGTCACTATTGCGATTCAATATTACAATTTATTGTGATTTTTGTTTGCTTATTAAAAGACTAAACAATGGAAAATAGTTGATTATACCCTCAAAAGAGACTGTATATGATGATTCATATTAACAAAAACAATGCATCACATCTTTCTGAACTTTTAATTCAGGAGCATACACATACACAGTGTATATTTAAAGTACCAAAACCCTGAACTTGCACATGAATATAAGTCAAATGTTCAACAAAATGAGCAGAAAAAATACTTTCTGAAATAAAATAAAGTGCTGTTACTTTAGCCCTATTCGGACGGTAATTGTTTCTCAGGGGGACGTAAGTGATTTTCACCATTTACAGGGGGTAGTTGGTGATTTTAATGCCGTCCGAATCCAGGATGTCAGTGTTTTTCTCTCACCACCCTCGGAAAAATCCCCGGCCGAATTACCTTCTGTTTTTTGACAAACACCAAGGTCATGTGGTAATTTAATTGCCGTCCAAATCCACATCTCTGAATTTGCGAGAAAAAAAATTGATTCAAAATTCAGTGTTTAAACCCTTTTTGAGCACTTCCGAACACCGTAAGGTAACGTTGTACTTCGGTGTAATTTGCATATTTATTTATTTCTGAAATGCTGGAAAGTACTTAAAAGAACAATACTTCATAACTGCTCCACCACAGCGAGTGAGAGCAGAAAAAGAAAAGCACGTAAACATTCAAAATGGGTCTTTATTATGGCAGCAGCAGGTATGCAATACAATTTTAAAATGTGTATTATAAACAGATATCGCGTATAATTATATACAACTATAGCGTGTCTATTTTCCTATTTTTAAACAGGAGATTTAAATAATCAAATAATAAATGGGATTATATATTATAAAATATGCTTGGAATAATGAGAATACATTTTACATAAGTATTTTTAAATACATTTTACATAATAATAAGAATATATCTGTAAATAAAATTCATTTTATTTACTGCAGACAATCATGTGACTGGCCACGTCAGCAGCGCGTTCCCGAGTTCGTAGGATCACAGAACTCGCTCCTCCACTGTGAATAAATCAACATCCGAATCCATGAGTTTTATGATATGTAAATTTATTTTTATAGACGTCCATATGAGAAACAATTACCGTCCGAATCGGGTTTTTGAATACCGTTTTAGTCATGTTTTCCCTGCAGTTGGGATTCAAAACCTGAAGGTGCAGAAAGAATTCTGGAAGAGGTTTGATACTCTGCCTCCGTCATGGTTTTGCTTTCTCGTGCCGGCTTGAAAAAGTATATGACGTCATCTAATGCAGCTAGGGTTGCACAGTTTACCGGTACTAAGTGTCCAAAATACTGGCGGTGCCACTGAATTTTTTAAACGGTAGTATCATCATTACGGTTCTACCGTAAGTAATGTTGTATGTGGCCTGTGGGGCAGTCCCAAAAATGTTCGAACACTTGTGCCTGCAAATAAACAATATAGCGTCTTTTTTTTGTCCTGTCGCCTTTCTGTGGTGCCCTTTAAGCGCGCAAAATACTGTGTAGAATTCGCGCCTTATATGCCATATATGGTATTGTGTATTTTCCGATGCTTCAGTTCAAACACGCATCTGATTCAGTTCGTTTTTAATTTGCAATGGTCTGTTCCTGTGAATACAATAAATTTAAATACAATGCTTGATCGCAACAATCTTTTAAAAAGAGCAACTCACGTAGCAAAATATGGAATTACTACAGATTTTTACCTGATGAGACTGGAAAACCTACTGATGACAGAAAACCAATCTGCCGTGAATGCCTACAGAGAACTCAAGCTAAAGGGGGAAACACCAGCAACCTCATAGCAACCTCATTAAGCACCTTCGGACGCGTCGCACATCTTTTGCAGAGTACACAAAGGTTAATGTAACTTATTTACCTTAAATAATTTACCTTCATTTTTGAAGATGTCCTGTTTAACATTACAATAAGGTGTTGCACATTATTCGCACTAGCTGAGAGTGACTGAAAAGATTGTAAAAATTAGCAGCTTAAACACTGCATTTTAAAATAATAACTTTATATATACAGGCATGTGATCAGCTAGAGACAAAAAAGAAGGAAAATCTGACCATGCCCCAAGCACTTATTAAAAATATATATTTTAGCACATTAAAAGATATCTTATACTGTAAGAATACATACTATTGTGCCGTAAAAGATAAAAAGCAGCACTTAATCATAATAACAATATAATATAATATATTATAATAAAGTAGTATAATATATTAAAGTATATAGTATATAGAATTGTTATTATTATTAAAGTACCTGCCAAAAGTCTGGAAACATTACAATTAATGATTCTGAAATAAATATCTTCTGCTCATCAAGGCTGAATTTATTTGATTAAAGTAAAAAACAAAACAAAACAAAAACAGCAATATTGTGAAATATAATTACAAATTTTAAAAAAAGTTTTCAATTTTAATTTTATAAAATGTAATGTTATTTCTATGATGCAAAGCAGAATTTTCTTCATCATTACTCCAGTTTTCAGTGTCGCATGATCTTTTAGAAATCATTAGAATTTATTTGACTCTCAAGAAACATTTCTGATTATTATCAATGTTGAAAACAATTTTGCTGCTTCATATTTTGTGTAGAAATGGTGATGCACTTTATTTTTCAGGATTTTCTGATGAACAGTTAAATGAACAGCATTTATTTGCTTTTATCAAATATATTAATAAAATTGGTTAATGCATTTATTAAATAGAAATCATTTTAAATGTCTTCACTCACTTTTTTTTTTTTATCAATTTCATGCACGAATAAAATTAATTTCCCTCTCTTTTTTTAATCTTATACAAATGTTTGAGTGGTATTGTTTCCACAAAAATATTAAGCAGCAAAACTGTTTTTAACATTGATAATAATGAGAAATGTTTCTTGAGCAGCAAATCAGAATATTAGAATGATTTCTGAAGGATCATGTGACACTGAAACAACAACAGATTTATAAACGTTTCTATTGATGAATGTTGCGTTCCTAAATGCAAATTAAAGCGGCTCAAACCAATCACAGCACAGCACAGCTAGCACTAAGGGCGCGTGTCCACAAAAGCGTTTTTTTCCCAAGGCTGCCGTATTTTTTCAATTGTTCTAAATGGGAGCACCGCGTTTTTTAAAACGAGAGTTGAAGAATGTTCAACTTCGGATAAAACGCTGCGCTCATCACTGCATCACTGTCACTTTCTAGTCAGCCATAATATATATATATATATATATATATATATATATATACATACATACATACACACACATATATACACACACACACACATATATATATATATATACACACACACACACACACACACATACATACACACATACACAGGTGCATCTCAATAAATTAGAATGTCATGGAAAAGTTCATTTATTTCACTAACTCAACTCAAATTGTGAAACTTGTGTATTAAATAATTCAGTGCACACAGACTGAAGTAGTTTAAGTCTTTGGTTCTTTTAATTGTGATGATTTTGGCTCACATTTAACAAAAACCCACCAATTCACTATCTCAACAAATTAGAATATGGTGACATGCCAATCAGCTAATCAACTCAAAACACCTGCAAAGGTTTCCTGAGCCTTCAAAATGGTCTCTCGGTTTTGGTTCACTAGGCTACACAATCATGGGGAAGACTGCTGATCTGACAGTTGTCCAGAAGACAATCATTGACACCCTTCACAAGGAGGGTAAGCCACAAACATTCATTGCCAAAGAAGCTGGCTGTTCACAGAGTGCTGTATCCAAGCATGTTAACAGAAAGTTGAGTGGAAGGAAAAAGTGTGGAAGAAAAAGATGCACAACCAACCGAGAGAACCGCAGCCTTATGAGGATTGTCAAGCAAAATCGATTCAAGAATTTGGGTGAACTTCACAAGGAATGGACTGAGGCTGGGGTCAAGGCATCAAGAGCCACCACACACAGACGTGTCAAGGAATTTGGCTACAGTTGTCGTATTCCTCTTGTTAAGCCACTCCTGAACCACAGACAATCTCAGAGGCGTCTTACCTGGGCTAAGGAGAAGAAGAACTGGACTGTTGCCCAGTGGTCCAAAGTCCTCTTTTCAGATGAGAGCAAGTTTTGTATTTTATTTGGAAACCAAGGTCCTAGAGTCTGGAGGAAGGGTGGAGAAGCTCATAGCCCAAGTTGCTTGAAGTCCAGTGTTAAGTTTCCACAGTCTGTGATGATTTGGGGTGCAATGTCATCTGCTGGTGTTGGTCCATTGTGTTTTTTGAAAACCAAAGTCACTGCACCCGTTTACCAAGAAATTTTGGAGCACTTCATGCTTCCTTCTGCTGACCAGCTTTTTAAAGATGCTGATTTCATTTTCCAGCAGGATTTGGCACCTGCCCACACTGCCAAAAGCACCAAAAGTTGGTTAAATGACCATGGTGTTGGTGTGCTTGATTGGCCAGCAAACTCACCAGACCTGAACCCCATAGAGAATCTATGGGGTATTGTCAAGAGGAAAATGAGAAACAAGAGACCAAAAAATGCAGATGAGCTGAAGGCCACTGTCAAAGAAACCTGGGCTTCCATACCACCTCAGCAGTGCCACAAACTGATCACCTCCATGCCACGCCGAATTGAGGCAGTAATTAAAGCAAAAGGATCCCCTACCAAGTATCGAGTACATATACAGTAAATGAACATACTTTCCAGAAGGCTAACAATTCACTAAAAATGTTTTTTTTTATTGGGTCTTATGAAGAATTCTAATTTGTTGAGATAGTGAATTGGTGTGTTTTTGTTAAATGTGAGCCAAAATCATTACAATTAAAAGAACCAAAGACTTAAACTACTTCAGTCTGTGTGCAATGAATTTAATACACGAGTTTCACAATTTGAGTTGAATTACTGAAATAAATGAACTTTTCCACGACATTCTAATTTATTGAGATGCACCTATGTGTGTGTGTATGTATGTATGTATGTATGTGTATATATATATATATATATATATATATATATATATATATATATATATATATATATATTTTATATATGAGATGAACATGTTAAACTCGGTGAGCTGTAGACTGATGTGTGAGACTTACGGTGGGCGTTTCGGGGCGTTCGGGTCTTTCTTCTTCCTGCTCGCCTTGCCGACGCCTTTGGGTGGCACATAATTCTTCATCTCCTTGTCGTAGCGAACTTTATCCACTTTGGCCATGTCTTCAAACTTGCTTTTCTCTGAAGCGCTCAGGGACTGGAGGGACAGAAGAGCAGCGGTTAGTGACGCACCTTCATCATCTTCATCATCATCAGTGTGATGGTCGCTCACCTTCCACTGCACTGAGCACTTCTTGGAGAACTCAGAGAAGTTGACAGGAACGTCGGGACTCTTGCGCTTGTGCTCATCGCGATATGTCTGCACGAAGTACGCGTACGCAGACGTCTTTCCCTTGGGTTTGTTCACGTCTCCTTTCACCATGCTGATCACCTGACAGAAAACAACACACACTCAAACCTGACTGCACAAGCAGGACATTCACACCAACATACAACCAGATATACATGCATTAAAAACTATACGCGTGTAATATATATACAGAAAGAGAGAAATTTATAAAAATTACATTTAAATGTGTTTGTGTGTATATATGCATGTATGAATACTTAAACACCTAAACAAACAAACTTACATTTAAATATATATTTGTGTATGTAAATACATATAAATGTCTATTTAGAAATACATTAATAAATACAAAAAAATTACTACATTAAATGTACCTTTTAAATATAGATAAACATGTATACAGAAAAAAGTATTAAAAAATATATAAACAAAGTATATGTTCGTATATTTGAATATATACGTGTGTGTGTGTGTGTGTATCTATATATACTTAAAACATTTGCACACAATGTTATTTCAAATTTTAGTTAAATACATATCTGTATATTTTAATGTTTTGTATATGTATATATAAACAAATATATGAATAAGTACATCAAATCATACATTAGATATAATTTTTATACATTATACAAAATGTATACAGAAAACGTTTAAAATTTGTATACAGGGTTTGAAATTAACACCCGCCAACCGCGGGTAAAAATCAGCTGTGGCGGGTAACGCTGTCAAATCACTAGCCAATTTGGCGGGTTACTTTTCGTAAGTTATGTTCACTCATTAATTTCTTGGAGAAGTTGATGCAAGCTAAATCTGCGCAGGTTTAGTACAAATACTGAACTCGTGAAACATCATGACATTGAGTATATTGCAAAAACCAAATAAAACACCTACAGAGTGCACTCATACGCGACTATGATGAAGTCTGGTTAGACTAACTTAGTGCGCGTGCGAGTGTGTTCTTTCAGTGCATGATTCAGTCTATTAATATGCATTAAGAATGATATTTCAAGATAAGGGGGCAGAAAATGAATATATTTATATCCATTCATATAGTTAATCAATATCACACGAAGAGTGACATTTTTTCTTAAAAAATCAGCATGGTTACAAATGTGACATTGATTTTATACAACAGTTCAATAAACAATAAATGAATATCAAGAGACTTACATTTTAGACACCATATTTCCTGTTTTTGCTCTATTTCACCAATAAAAAATAATTCCAAACACAGCCACAGCACTGTTTTGCATCTCTTGGCAATATGACATTGTTTCGTTCTGGAATGAATGAACCGTTTAAATGATTTGGTTCAATCGCAATTACTCACTCACTTGATGCCATCTATTGGCGGTTTTAATTTCACATTTAAAGTATCTTTTCATTTTTAAAATAATTTCAAATATCAGTATTCAACATTTCATGTTTAAAATATAAAAAATGTATTTATGCATTTGTAACAGCAGGTTAAAGCATTCCATGTCCCTCTAAGCTGCATTAACGTGAAAATACATCTAAATGCAATAAACTTCTGCTAGATGAATTTTCTTCATACTGATTTTATTTGTTTAGTAACAGCCTAAATGTATTATTATTATTATTATTATTATTATTATAATTGATTGATTAAATGAAAGAATTTGACTCAAAAGATGATGCACACTTTTAGAAAAAATGGCTTTATACAGGTAAAAATACCCATAAAATGTTAAAATCAATTTAAACTTATTGGAAAAGATTAATTTCTACAACTGCTGTGAACTGATCGCCACACAGAATATGAAGAATATCAAAAACTTGGGAGTCAGCTGTCAACGGCAGTCCTTATGATATCAGCACAATAACACACTCGGCAAAATATCGTCTAATTATCTTTATCGATAAAATCCCAGAAAATATTGAGATATTATTTTTTGTCAATATCGCACACCCTTAGTACTGACACAAAATTATTTGCAATGGTCGCTTTGTCACGTCCAGTGTAGACAGCCTCAAGCTGTTGGTTTATTTCAGGGTATTTTTTTTTTCCTTTTTTGGCTAGTAGAAGTTATGAATGGCCAGTAACTTTTAATTAAGTTAATTAAATTAATTTAGCAGCCAAATTGGCTGGTGAGTGAAAAAGTTAATTTCAAACCCTGTGTGTATGTATGTATGTATGTATATATATATATATATATATATATATATATATATATATATATATATATATATATATATGGGTCAATGACGTGATGCAATTTTTTTTGTCCATATGGTTTAAATTAAATTTAAAAGGGTTAAAATCTCAAAATAAATGTGCAAATTAACTGCATACATTCTCTTTTTTGTGGACCAAGTCTAAACTTTCTGGTTTTAATTCATTTTGAGAGAATATTTGGGGGATTATTGCAAAAATGTCAATGTGATGTAACCGTAAAAAAAAAACTTGTACCAAAAAAACTGATCTTGTTTAAAAAAGGTGAAATTCTGAAAAAACATCAGATCAGCTAGTTTGGCATAACCGTACATTAGTACTATTTTATTGTAAAGTAAATGGAGCACCATTGTTCTGAATATTATAATTAATTTGGGGAATTATGGGAGTCAAGTCAAATTCCAGTGTCAACGTGGTGTAACCATCATTCAAGGAACCATTTTGTTAATATTTTGCAAGTAGATCATGTGACAGGAAAATGTAATAAATGTATTGTAATAAATGTACTAACATGTATCAATGAACAATACATTTATTAAATACTGTAATGTATTGTTCAACAATGGGCCTCAGCTTAATATAACGTAAATGATGTCTCTTACTGAAATATGTAGTAGAAAACCCATGAAAGATGTATGTTATTTTAAAAAAAATCACTTTGTTTTATACATATTTTGGTCTATGGGGGGCGGCATTATTCTGATGACGTAAAATGGTTGCACTCGGTGAACTACTAGCGCTACCTGTTGCTATTTTTACCACAACACAACTCGGAATAGACAACTCAGAAAATAAAATACTGATATGATGACCACAGCTACTGAAAGAGCTTACAGGTGGCAATGGATATAAGTATAGGTTTAAACCAAATGCTGTACCATGGATTTTTCCCCACAAGGAGTCTAAACGCCCCGGATATCGAGGGAAATCCGCGCTGAGAATCTACTCTAGCGGCCGCGCGTCATGATTAGCATTGGCATGTTTACATCCTAACAGCTGGCATCTAGCGTTTCTCGTCTCAGCCGTTTGTAAGCTCTTTCAGTAGCTGTGGTCATCATATCAGTATTTTATTTTCTGAGTTGTCTATTCCGAGTTGTGTTGCGTTAAAAAGCACCAGTAGTTCACCGAGTGCACCCATTTGACGTCATCGACGCAGAATGTACTGTGCACATAAAATAATGGCACCCCCCCATAGTTCAAAAGCGATGTCGATTTTTTTAAACAACACATTTTCATGGGTTTTCTACTACATATTTCAATAAGAGACATTTACGTTGTATTAAGCTATACATGTCTTAATACCCGGGGATCCCTTTAATAATACATTATAAAATCAAAAGTCGTGTCTGCTAATATTACTCAGTGGATCTAACATTAACAATAAATTGTTGTATTTTTATTAATCAATGTTAACAAAGAGTATTAGCTACTGCAACAATTAGCTAATGCACATTGTTAATGTTAACCTGCTTTAACTAATGTTAACAAATGGAACCTTATTGTAAAGTGTTACCTATTGTTCTTTCGTTCATATGAACTGAATCTTTTGCACTCTAATCTTGAAACACTTGTTTACTTTATATTTTTGTATACTTTAAATAAAGTCTTTCTTTAGTAAAAGATCTTTAGTTTAACCTGTTAAGAGGACAACACTTTTTTCACTTACTAAATTAGCCTATATATTGTGATAAAACCATATACCATGACAAAAGCTTCAACGACTATTGTGAAAATTTTATATCGTCACATACCTAATGTAGATAAACTTTAATAGGACTATAAATAATTACATAATTAGCCTATTAAATAGAGTCTGAAGCAAAATTATTTAAAAACCTTGTGTACTTTCTGTATTCTGATAAATTAAATAATTGTGCTTGTAAATGTCTTTATCCCCTTATTAAACTAAAACACATCATTTGAAAAATTTGCATTGTGCCCCTAAATTTTTTTAATGCGCTCCTAAATTTTTCAACTTAGGAGCACATGTGTTCCTTGGGAAAAAGGTAAGCGTCAAGCCCTGCCTATAGCACAAAGATAGAAATGAAATGATGCTTTAGGTTATGTTTTTAGATGTTCAGGTACAGAAATTGAAAAATCACATAAAATAACATTTGCATATTCTTCACTCTGCACCTTTATTTTTCATAGCCATTTGAGATTAGAGGCAACCACTGCATTTTAATGATGAATCAGTCAAAACAAAAATATCTTTGACTTATATAAGAGTGTATAATAGGGCTGTGCGATTAATCGAAATTGCGATTTGACATGTTGCGATTTTCTAATCACAAAGCCTGGGATGTGGACGCGATATTACTCTGTTCCATATGCGTGACAGCCTTGAGTGGCAGTTTTACTAACTAATAGAGTGAGCACACCTCCGTCTGTTCTCCCCAATCAGCACTGCTCTAACTGCGCAAACACCCACCATTTAAAAAATAAAAAAATAAAGAAACCGAGAGAGAGAGTGGGATTATGGCATCTACAGGGTCAGATCGATAGTTAGGCAAATTAAAACTAAAGAAAAACGTATGTAACTTCAGCTTCGAAATGACAGACAATGAACAAAAAAAAAGGGTAATTTGCAAGAGCTGCGTCACAACGCATATCAAGAGCTCCCTTATCGGTTCTGCTTTCAGTATTGGAGAATAAAAGATACATTCTTAGATGATTTTATTAGTACATGAACGTTATCTTACACATTTTATCTCCACAACAGATTAATTTGAAATAAGTTTATAATACATGTTCGCTATTCACAATTCAGAAGACCGCACACACAGCCTAATGCTTCTCATACTCGCTCCTCTCTGCCCCACGAGGCACAAATCCCGCGTCACGGACGAGCCGTTCACACTTGCTGCACTCACGCAACCTGTTTCGTTATGCTCGTTTATACTCGCGCCCGGCTCCACACCGCAATCTTTACGAGCGCATTTGTCAATATGGATGAGGCTTGACGCACGCGCGCAACCTGTGTCAGCTCGCGCCTGGCTCCGCGTTTAAAACGACTGTAAATTCAGTCTAACTGCTTGCTAATTTCACTTGGATGAAATGAAACATTCAGCACATTTTCCACTTGTTCTTAAAATCCCAAACACTTAAAAATCAATATAAATCTGACAAATTATAAACAAATCAGCCTGTGTAACATATATAATGCTTTAATAATCGACTACAGAAATACAGCTCATTTATATAAAATATATTTTTTATATATATACACACTTCCTCTGAAATTCAGTAATTAAGTAAATTCTGTAAAAGTAGCTATATCATTATAATCTTCCCTGCTGAAAAAACAAAACAAAAAAAACAAAAAAAAAAAAACAATAAGATCCCCTCCCAAAACACAATAGAAAATTTAATGAGAATTGTATTGGTTTTAATGTAAACTGTAAGGGTGTCTACTCGTATTTTATGGATTCTATTGGTGAAATCAAATTGCAATACATGTCAAAAAAAATTCACACAGCCCTAGTGTATAAATTCAAAATCTGACTTTAGCTTTGTGAAATTATGCTGTATAAAACATTGCACGAAACAGCAGACGGGCTGAGTGAGACGCAATTTCTCTCTATGATAGTAGGTGGTGCTTAACAGCAATAATACAGCGTTTTCTTGGTTTTACCACGGTTAAACACAGCAGCGCTGCACGTATAAACACTAATTTGAATGCGTTTTACGAAGGCAAGATGAAAAAATGCAAGCTTTTCTGAAAACAGCCAGTTCCCCTCAGAAACTTTTTGATGTAAAATTCAGTATTTGGATTTTCTTCCTGTTTTTTCAGTGCATCGTGAACAGTGATCTTGTTCTGTCTGCTACAGTTTTTACTCCTCTTTGCGTCAGTCTTCAACTTCTCTGAACTCTGTTAACGGCCGTTTACAGACTAATAATAATAGGGTAATATTTCCACACAAATGGCATTTTGGAAAATGATTGATTGCAGTGCAGTTTGTGCAAGCACGGAACAGAGGATAGTCTGAAATAAAACAAAAAACGTCCGGTCGATCAGTGCATATGTACTCCACTGTATAAATTAAATATAGATTAATCACTGTTAAATCTACAAAGTTCCTTGGCAAGACGGGTATTTTGACAAAGGCTACTTTTGTATGTATTTACCCATTCAGGCGGCTTGCGCGGCTGTCTGTGCGCGATTAGTGAATGGAGTTGTCTTTCACACCCGAATGCTTTTTAATCACTTGAACTTTCAAATTAACAAGGCTTAAAAACACATTGAAATGATAAACTTTCGTGACGACGCTGCAGTGGCCCGATCGGCCAAGTGACAAATCCGTCTACTGTCCCGAGCATCCTTCACGCTGGCCCCAGGCCATCGGGCACTCCTTATTGTCGAGCCCTGGCTGTGTGATAAAACTGCACATTTTAGAGTGGCCTTTTATTGTGGCCAGCCTAAGGCACACCTGTGCAATTATCATGCTTTCTAATCAGCATCTTGATATGCCACACCTGTGAGGTGGATGGATTATCTCGGCAAAGGAGAAGTGCTCACTAACACAGATTTATAGATTTGTGAACAATATTTGAGAGAAAGAGGCCTTCTGTGTACACAGAAAAAGTCTTAGATCCTGGAGTTCAGCTCATGAAAAATGGGGGCAAAAACAAAAAGTGTTGCGTTTATAATTTTGTTCAGTGTAATTGATGGAAGACTATGCTGTGAAAAGACATCAGCAATCTCGCCGAGAAAAGAAAAAGAAAAAAAGGTGAAGCCCGTGCATTACTTTCAGGTACATTCATAATCCTGTGAAACTTTTTTGATTGTTGACGTCAATAACCTGTTTTAATGTCGGTAATAATTTAACCACTGACAACTCATCTAATATTCTCTGAGTTTCCATGTTCCCTTACGAAAATTAGCCATAGTTTTGTTACTTCAAATAATAGCTTACAAAGTAGTATTAAGATATTATATCTTATATATATATATATATGTGTGTGTGTGTGTGTGTGTGTGTGTGGTTATAAAATCAGACCTAAGCCAACAACAGTTTTTAAAATAATTTAAAATGCATTATATAAAACAATGAGGTAGGGCTGGGCGATAATTCGATAATAATTATCGCAATATAATTTTCCTCGATAAAACGATATGTAGCGTTCGATAAATGTTCAATATTATGTTTATGCGGCAAAAGCAGAACGAAATGGCGCGAATCATTTGAATTGCACCACACGGACCGTTTATCCGCTTGGATCAAAGCCAAACTGCCGCGTGGCGCGAGCACACTAGAGCAGATGCGTTTACTCACTGATGAGACGGTCAAACGAAAAAACAGAAAAAAAAAACAGCGCTGTGACATCTAGTGTGAAGCGCTTGAATTCAGCGAGCAACACAAATGACTTGGTGATTTAAACTAGTTTAAAGCCGAACAGGAGAAACACTGTGTGCAACAAGACAGTCAGAAGGCTTTTCAATCTACCATAATTTACCATGGATTTACTGTAGTAACACTCACTGCACCATGGTTTTGTGGCAGAAATGTGGGATATTCACATTGAATTTTATTACAGGAGTAATAGTATATAACTATAATGCATGTATTTGTGATTAAGCTATAATATGTGTGTATTTATACCGAATGTTTTTAGACTACTGTTTTTCATACAACCAGGCTACCTGAAAACCATATAGTTATATTTTTACCATGGTATTGAGATGTTATTTGTTTGGTTTTAACTATGTTTATCATGATTTAAATGTATGCTACTATGGGAGACCAATGCTTAATTAAAAAAAAACTTGGTCAGAATAAATTTAACCATGCTACAATTTGTACGTTATAGATTTTAAAAATGAACAAAAATTTACCTCTGCATCCTAACTCAAGCTACTATCAAATGTGAATTTCTAAAAGACAAAAAAAAGTGATATATTATTAATATTAGCAGGCAACTCAAACCTGTTTCTTGATTTGAAACAATATCACTCATTAGAACATGAAGAATCTAAGAAATTTATTTTTCTAGTTAGATATTTATTTTGTTAAGAAAAATTAATGGACTGGTTTCTAAAACTTTCACTTTGGAGCAAAATTCTGGCTTTAAACTTGAAAGACATAAAGATTTGACATTTATCGTGATAATTATCGATATCGACTGATATGAAAAAAATTGTGATAATTATTTTGGCCATATGGCCCAGCCTTACAATGAGGCAATAATGATTGGTTAATTAATAATTATACGGTTTCATTAAATAACACGGTTAAAATACCTAATACAAACTAAACAATTTATGTACATTACATATTATTACAAATGCCTGTAAAGGGAGTTGCTGTTACACTTATAGTACGATGAAGTCCTTTAATATTTACCAGACATTTAGGCTAATTCAAATAATCACTCAATCTTTCATTTTTGGCCACCTTTTTGCAATAGAAATGCTACAGCATCTATAATTTCTTCGACAAAAACATGTGGACATCACAACCCTTATGAAAATTAACCATGGTTTTATCATAGTAAAACTGCTTAGTTTTCTTTTGCACAATTTCTGAATGCTTGAGACCATAAAATCAATCAACTGGATTAATAAAGTAATAGCCATAGGTAACAGTCTAGAGCTACAATTGTAATTTGTAAATAATACAATTACAATTTATTTATTTACTTTTATATTTTATTAAAGTTATTTTGACCCCTATAGTAGGTGTTTTTTTAGATCTATAATATTTGGGGGTGGGGGCACAACAATACAATTCTGCTTAGGGCACCCATCTGGCCAGCAGCGGCCCTGTATTCAAGCAACGAATAAATTATATAGAGAAAACGAGCAAAGAACGCAGTATCAACGGAGCATTTTGAAACTCCAAATCAGTTAAACCACTGAGTCGCAAAATGATTCATTGTTTCGAAGCGCTCCAATCGGATCGCGTATCGTGAATCATTTTATTCAGAACAGGACTTCAAAGCGCGTATCGTGAATCACTGGAGTTAGATCAGGACCTCGGAGCGACATCGCAGGATGTTTTTATCAAAGACTATAGAATACCCAAGACGTGTCACTCGTATAATTTTGAATGGGGAAAAATGCCACGCTCAATATGGCCGCTCAAACGCAGGAAGCCCCGCCTTCTGAATGAAACAGCCAATCGCTAATCAGTAAAGTCAGTGCGTCACTGCATCTGTAGTTAGAAGTTCCGGTGTTGTGCCCATTTTCGACCCCTGCCAAATTATTACCCCCTCTCGTTCAAATCGCTACCTGATTGCCTAATCCTAACCCCTCCCCCACACCTAACCCTTAACCTACCAATACTAGGGGGGTAGTAATCTGGCGGGGGTCAGAATTTGGCACAACACCGGTTGCTATAGAAACAGTCAGCGCTCTGAGACGTGCGCTGAGGACTGCGCATGCGCACTGGCTGATCTAGCCTGAAAAATAAACTTTTTAAAACGCTATTTGAGCAAAAGAAACAACATTTATGGTACAGTTGTTGACCGATTTCTTTGGTGATTTCAAATATGAAATTTAATTGTAAGCTTAGTGAACAGTTTGGAAAAATTTGATGTTTCCCCATTCACAGAGATAGGAGCTGCACTTGCATACCCGAGAGGCGTTTCAAAGATGGCCGCCGAGTGACATGACTTGCCTTAAAGAGACTTTGGTTTTTATCCGCAGAAGCAGGGACGCATGTAAATAAAATAATTCATCGTCCGACATAACTGCATTATATCAGATATCAGCCATTAAAAGCTCAAATACGATACAATACAACGCTTAAGTATTCAAAACACGCAAATTTAACGTTTCTGAATATAGAACTGCGATTGCAATTCACCAAAAACGAATTAAATATATTGCATTGAATTGCACGAACACACAAACGAGTTCTGACTCAAAGAAACCCCACTAATTCAAGCGTTTATTCTGGGTTTTTAAAGCGCTTTTGTTGTTGTTGGTCGAAGGCTTTTGTTAAACAAAGATTCCTCCATTTTTCCTTCCCGCCTAATTCCCTCATCGCCGCCCTCCCCCATCTCTCCGTCCACACACGATATATCGTCCAGAAACGACAAATTAACGCGATATACACGGGTGAAACAGACCGCAGAGCGCCGTTACAGCACCGATTCCCCGTTAAAACACGTTAACTGCGCTCCGGTGCGGCGCGGCCTCACGCGAACCAGCAAAAACCGTATTAAAACGCGCTCTCGCGCAGACATCGTGCGTCCGCAACTAAAACACCGCGCACGTTTACATCAGCAAACGCGTGTTTAAAATTATATAAAATATAGTTTTTTGAAATCTGACAAACCTGTTATTTATTCTCTGAAGACCAGCGCGAGCTTCTCCTTAGTACTGTGGCTCCCACGTGATCGCTTGTGCATGACGCGAGAACTGACGGCAGCCTGGACTCGGCTTCTGATTGGCTCTGCTCGTGATCGGGGACGTCCAATCAGCGACCGCGCACAGAGGAATCCGCTGAGCTGATTGGTGGACTGGAATCCTTGGTGTGGTTCGAATGTTTGTAAACTGAACGATTATAACAAAAAATTATATATTTAGTCATTTAGCAGACGCTTTTATCCAAAGCGACTTTCAAATGAGGATAACAGAAGCAATCAATTGTAGTATTAAAACAACTAAAACTGATCCAAAACTAAAAGCTAAAACTTTATAATTACTATATATACACATTTTTAAAAAAATAATAAAGAAATCAAATAAAAATGACAAATGCATACAACAAAATTTCAAAAACTTAACATTTGAATGAAAAATAAAAAATAAAGCTAAAAACAATATATTAAAGAACAAAAGGTATAATAATGATTCTAACATAACACTAAGCCAAACACCAAAAAACAACTACATATGTGTATATACAACCACACACACATACATATATACATTTATAAATTCAATATTCTTTCATTTCCATGTAGTTTAAGTACTAAAATAACTCAAATTTAAAAAACTAAAACTTAATAAAAAACCTATACAGACATCATAAAAAAACTCTCACAAAGACCTTACATCATTAAAAATCTATTTAAAGAAACGTGTGAAAAGTTCAGCATATGCCATTAACTGCAGGCAATTCTTTAGACCCAGTTATTTCTAAACTTTGTCCAAGCTTGGCTGCTCAATTGACCCTTTGCCGGGAGTTTGATTAACAGACAATCTGAGCAATCATAATGCCAAATCTGCCATTTTTGTCCGACAAACAAACCAGACAGGAGAGTAGATTAGCGTCGGTGGACTTGAACTTGAAAAATAGTGTTTATTGACATCTTTTCACTGTTGAAACAAGATACCTTCTGATGTTCATTCGTGTTTATTTTGTGCTATAACTAGTGATTGATTGGGCTATAACTAGATGATTGGTTACATGCCGCTTGAACTGAGGTGCTACAGCGATCTGTCACGACACATTAAAGAGCCACAAAACAGTATTTGTTGTTTGAATTTCTTTAAAAAAAAAAAGACAAAATTTGAACTCTGAGACTTTGTTTAATACCGAAAGTAACCTGCTCTGTCTTGTATGTCGGTGTGTTGTCAGTGTCTTCTTTGCTCCGTGATGTATTTTTCACTGCATGAGAACATGATGTGTGGCATAAAAGTGCCATGGTTTGTCGGATGGTTTGTCTGACGTAGCAACAGTAACTAAGGGCGGATCTTTGCTAAGGGTCAATTTAGAGTTGCTGGCTCAGGTTCTGAGATGAAATCATAAACATCGTTCTTACAGCAGAAAATTACATCTGGGGTTTGTGCTTGACTACAGGGTCAGAATTAACATGCTGCCTATGGTGAGTATTTATTTTACTTTGCTAGGCAGTGGAATCTGTTAAAATAGATTAAAATAATTATTAATAAATATATAATAATTACTAATAAATGCATAATTACCAAACTAAAATTAGATGCTCTAAATTCCTATTTTTTGCATTTTTTTCTCATATCGTACAAAGATTACACAAACCGCTCAAAATGACCCAAACTGCATAAAAATCTATTCCAAATTATCTTAAAATAAAGTATTTTGTGTATATAAACCATTAATTGAATATAAAAGCACAAAAACTGCGAATCTGGGACATATATCTATAATGGAAAACACTTTGCAGTGGACACACCACATGATATTTGGTCGCACCACATGACATTTTCAAATTCAGTCAAAATTTACAAGCACAGAATTAGCCACCTAAACAAAACAAGCTAGCTTCCCATGAAAGGTCACTATGAAATTTATAATAAAAATAAATTCTTGTAGAAATAACTTAATATTCATTGTTTTTTGAGGTCATACCACATGATATCCAAATGTGGTAACTACATACCAGCCATTAAAAAGGTTATTTTTTTTCCAAATTTGAAAGAGATACAAACCTGCCTGATGCTTCTATGGGTCCTTGGCAAATTGTTATGTGATGCAACGTCCTATCTTTGAATGGATTTCAACATAAAAGTACCAAAATGGTAGTTTCTTGAAGGTCGCACTACATGATATTTCATAAAATGTAGATTATCGTTATGATAGGACAATATTTGGCTGAGATACAACTATTTGAAAATCTGGAATCTGAGGGTGCAAAAAAATCTAAATATTGAGAAAATCACCTTTAAATTTGTCAAATGAAGTTCTTAGCAATGCATATTACTAATCAAAAATTAAGTTTTGATATATTTACAGTAGGAAATTTACAAAATATCTTTGTGGAACATGATCTTTACTTAATGTCCTAATGATTTTTGGCATAAAAGAAAAATCAATAATTTTGACCCATACAATGTATTTTTAGCTACAAATATATCCCAGCAACTTAAGACTGGTTTTGTGGTCCAGGGTCACATATGATAACTAAAATGTACATTTAAGTAAGACTAAGACTAAATTAAAAATGGCTGCCAAAATTAATACTGTACGGTTAATTAATAATAATCTTATTGCTAAAATGTCAAGTTTTCATTTACTAAAACTAGAATAAAATACTTCAGGTTTTCTCTGACTAAAACTAGACTAAAATGTTGAGACTTTTAGTCGACTAAAACTTGACTAAAACTAAATAGGATAAGGTTGACAAAATATGATAAAAACTAACAAGGACATTTTAACACGGGACTAAGACTAAGACTAAAATTGAAATAGCTGATGAAATTAACACTACTTCAAAGGGCACTTCGGAATGAAGGATTTCAAAGGGTACAACTGATGGACACTTCAGGCTCCCATGATCCTTTGCGCTGATTCTTTGCATGATGACGGTGCATCTGTGTGGGCACGGGAGGATGACGCAGAAGGGCACTTCAAGAAACAGTTGTTTGGTCCCCTACACCCTTCAACCCTTCGAAGCTCTCACTCCAGACGGTAAACCCTTTGGAGGGATTAGGTACATTGGCTGACGCTGGATAGGGACCATCTACAAAGTACAACATGAAGAGAAAAATGTATATACCATCCCATCCTGAGGGTGGTTCTAGGGTCAGTGTGTATCAGAGGCTTTAGACAAATGTCAAAAGCTGTCACAAAACTGACATTTGTATTGTAATATGACAAATTTTAAAATAAATGGTTACTAATACATTTTTTTAGTGAATCTTCCTACAGATTTCTAAATCTTTAAATAGTACTGGAACTAAAACTAAAAAGGTCCCATTAACCTTAGACCGGTTTCACACCTCTAGGCTTGTCAGGTTGATTTCACACTTAAGTAGAGAGTAAGCAGCACAACGTTTCATATCACTTTATTTAAGTCAGATTTAAAGGGCTTACCCTTATTTCTATGCATAAGAAATGATGAATCTTCGACCAGGCCTTTAATAGCTATACATGCATGGACAACCATGTAATATTTAAGCCCAGTCATGTGGAAGTGTACACCAGTGTGTCCAACAAAGTTTAAAACATTTTTTTACCAGAAACATTCTCAAGAAAATAGCCTTAAATCTTGTCTGGTCTTGTGTGTTTACATGAAGGGAGACCAGTTTCAGCATATGACACTGGGTGTTTCCTCAGATATCCCTACCAATTATAATACTGTTTAGCCACACAGGTCGACAATGATGCATAATTTATGTGAAAATAAAAGACTGAAGCGAATGTTAAAGCGCTGTTCAAGAGCGTTGATTTATGATTATGATCTCTTTGTGAAAGACATCATCTTTCTATTCATGAAGTTAAAGGGTTTGTAGCACTTTCTAAATGAATGAATGGCGTCCACAGCGTGCCGAGTCATGTTGTGCTTTAAAGCATTTGGCATCAGTTTCATGATCAAACAAGTTGTGATGATGAAGCTCTGCAATCAACACCTGCAATACATAGTGAGCACATTTGTTTATGTGATTATTTCTGTTCACCTGTATATAGGATGAGAGTATTTTACATTGTGCCCAGCATAGCGTTTAATGAACATTTGTGTCCTTAATACTATACAAAACAATATGATGTAGTAACATGGTTTATAACAGCAGTAAGGCACTCAAGGCTGTGCGACATTGTGAATATTCCCAAGAATTAATATAGTGACCTTTCAACTGCAATACATCTTCATGATGGATGATAATACAACATTTGGCATATGTCTTCATGAGGATTCAAGGATTCAAAGCATTTATTGTCATGTGCACAGTGAGGAAAAGCAAGTTTCCATGTACAATGAAATTCTTTCTTTGCTGTCCACACTGAATGCCAAGACAAGTGCAAATTATGTAAAAATAAAAACAGACATACACATAAATAAAAATAAGAAAAGTACAGAAAAGTACAGCTTTGTTGCAGGAGTAGAAATAGACTATGTATATAGAAATATAGACTATGCACATCTGTATGTGCGAGTGGCAATACTGACTTGTGCAAAACAACAATATAGTGATGTTGGTAGGAGTGTGAACAGTCCATGTTGTAGGTGGGTGGGGTCCTTAAGGATGGAGGTTTATGGCTTAGAATGTATATAAATTAGTGCTGTCAATTGATTAAAAAACTTAACTAATTAATCACACATATTTTCTGAAATTAAACACAGCTAATCCCACCTAACATTAAACACTAACATTTTTTTTTTAGTAATAATTTCACATTCAATTTTCAAATTAATGTACAAGGAACATAAAGACAGGATATATTTAATTATTTGTTTAATGGCATCTTTTATTTATTTATTTATTTTTTTGATTAATGTTTTAGGTTAATGTTTTTTATATATAATTTTTAAATACATATAATTAAAATTCATTTGACCTGTACCTCATCTTACATTTCATACAGTTGACTGTTGACAAATATGATGCAGGGCAACAACTCCATGAATGCAGTTATCAAAATATCGGTGCAAAAAATGTCTCTGTATGAGTTTTTGTCACATATTTATATCATACGATATTACGGGGAGAGTAGTATTATACGAGTGCTGATTTTGTCCTGAATATCACGAGTTTAAATGTGATTTTATACAACAATTTAGTAAATAAGAAGTTGATGTTGTGTTATATTTTAAACACAATATTGTGTGTTTTTGCTAAATTTTGCAGAGAACATATTACCTTTAAAGCCACAGCAGAATTGTTTTGCATTTCCGAGCAACACAGCGGTGTTTAGTTTCTGAATGAATCTGCATTTTGAACGAATCGAGTGAATCAATGATTCAAAGGCCCATTCATAAAGAGCCGTTTACTTCATTCCTGAATGAATCAGCCGTTTGAATCGAATGAATGAAGACATTTACCGCCACCTGCTGGCAGATTTAGCTTATTATTTAGAGTATCATTTCATAAAAAAAAAACATTAAAGGGATAGTTCACCCAAAAAAATTAAAATTCAGTTATTAATTACTCACCCTCATGTTGTTCCAATCCTTTCTTTTGTGGAACATAAAAGAAGGTATTTTGAAGACTGTTGGTAACAAAGCTGTTTTGATTACCAATGACTTTCATTGTATGAACAAAAAAATACAGAGATGTTTCTTAAAGGTGACATATCATGAAAATCGGACTTTTCCAGGTTTTAAGTGCTATAATCAGATTCCCGGTGCATCTACTAACCGTGAAAAAGATGAACCCAGTAACTTTGTTTTGGTTAGCCTTTTTTCTGCAAGCCTCTGAAAAAATGAGTGCGTCTGATCTCGCTCCCCTAGTGACGTTGCAAAGGGATCTCATTATAATAATACCGCCCCTTTATCTGTAAATTTCCACCCATGGTGCTGTCATTTTGATTTCGCAAGCGACAACGGTGTACCAGTTCTAATGCCATGCTGAAAGTTTGAGCAAAACATGCTAACTGTTCTGTCTTTGTCTGCACTGACGATCACAGAACACTGTTTACAGTCTCAGCCTCAGAGGATACAACAGAGCAGTGGATTTATTGATTTATTTACTGTATATTGCTGCTGCCACACAGATCTAAAATAAACATGCGATTTATTTCCCAGCTGTTTACCTTCACAGACATAGCCGACTGTTTTTGTAACTTACGCGTGTTTTTAACGTAAACTTGTTTGTGAATGAGAACAGTACTCACATGCTGTGACAGCTGCTTTCTGTCCGTGTGCTTCAGATGTGTGCACTCAGAAAACCGTATATCACAAGTTTAAACTAATATGGTTTAAAACGCTTGATTTCAGCACGATAAACAGAACCAAAACAGATGTTTTAGCAGGTACCAGCAGTAATGACAGAGCTCTCTTCTGGAAAAGGGGGCGGGGAGCAGCAGCTCATTTGCATTTAAAGACACATGCTCTAATATAGTGTTTTTCTGCTTCCACTCAAAATAGGCATTTTCAAAATGATATAATAAATGATCTGTTGAGTATTTTGAGCTGAAACTTCACAGTTACATTCTGGGAACCCCTGAGACTTATATTACATATTGTAAAAAGGGGCATAATATGTCAGCTTTAAATTATCATCTTTTATGTTCCAAAGTTTATGTTAGGAAGTTGTAGCCTAAATGTTTGTGTAATTAATTTTATGCTGAATCAAATAAAATATTTCTTTCTAAAGCTACAATTTGTAATGTCTACTTGATACTTTCTAATTTAACACAAAAATAGTTTTAAATAATGTTTTGTGGGTATTTTCACAGTTAAATTTATTTTGCAATTAATTAGATTAATTAATTGACACATCATGTAATTAATTAGATTAAAAATTTGAATCGACTGACAGCCCTAATATATATATATATAGAGATAGATAGATAGATAGATAGATGGATAGATAGATATAGATATAGATATAGATAGACCTTGCCAAGCATACTGCATTAGGCTAACCAAGCCTCGTTATAGCACTTGCATATTATAGCTCTTTTGTTGGTTTTGATTGCTTCTGTTGTCCTCATTTGTAAGTTGCTTTGAATAAAAGTGTCTGCTAAATGACTAAATGTAAATATATCTAAGGAAGAAATGGTTTCTTCAAAGCATCCTGGCTCTCGTTAATTGTCTCTATTCCTATGCATAAGGAATCGTGCATTTTCCCCCAGGCCTCCAGCTCAGATTTCCACAGAGCTGCCCTGGAGCGGATGAGCTTAGAGACCTCACTCTCACTCCCATATGCAAGACTTATACTTTCTTTGGCAATACAAAAGATATCTAGGCCAATAAAGAATACATTTGTGAAGCCAGATGCAACTCTAGAACACTTTACGATCCTCAATGCTTTCGCGTTTGCCAACTGCTCTGTCCTAGACAGGTATTTAGCCACCTGCGGTACATCACGGGCCGTATCTAAGTCCTGCATTGCGATCTCAGTTGCTGCTTTAGTTACTTTTTCACTTTTATGCCCTGCATAAGCTGCAAATCCATCCACAGACTTACTAAACAATTCTCCAGTACCGTGTAACACGGTCGTAACATCAACTGCACTAGGCTGCACTAAAGGTCTTTCACTGTTGCTCACTTCTTTCAAACAGTCTTCAATCATTAACATATCATCCTTGTAACTCTTTAAATAACGCTGTGCATTGTGCTCATGGTGATGGTTGACTTGCGTTTCAGTGATCACTGTTACAAGAGTATTGACTGCACTGGTGACCCCCAGACCGATCCCTGCTGCAGTGCAACCCAATGATGCTCCTGCAGTGAACGGGGCAAGAGCGATTCCAAGAATAGTCAAGACACTCCCTACAATCCCCACTGAACTACCAGCCACAGTGGAAATACTGGCCCCCATCTTCATGGAGTCCAGCTTAACGGCCGTCTCCTCCAGATCTGACAGGAACTGCCACATTCTAGAGCGACGTTCACTGAACACATCAATGAATTTCTGAGCATGATTTTCCTGAAAGAGGAACGCCAGCCGGGTGTGCTCGTTCCTCCTGGACAAGGAGAGAGAAGACAGAGTCGATCTTATAGTTCACAATCCACCTCTCTGCTACTTTTCACCTCTCAAACCATTTGATTTAAAAATGGCTAAGCTTGAGGTCTCACCTGATTTTGTGCAACTGGTTCAAATGATGAAGCATTTGATTCATGGTGTTCTCACTTGCGTTCAAAACAAGCTGCACTAAAGGTTGAGCCCTTTTACATCTGTAAAGAATTGCAGTGTAATTAACAAAGACTCGTCACCGTTTTCCATCTCAACCTTGAATGAGATGGGAAACATACATACTTACTTATAGATGTCTCCAGACAAAACTGAACTGTTGAGAAAACATCAAGAGATAAATTATTTATTTTGATCTAATTATGGTATTCAGTAAAAATCTGAAGTGAAATGATGCTGCTTTGGGTAAGAAACAGACCGAAAGATAAGTTGGAAAATCTTACCCTTCATCATAGCTCTCAAGAAATTTGTGTTCATTCAATATGGTGCCTTAAGACCCTTTGTGCCATCTGATGCATTGACATCAAATCTGGTACAAATCTTGTCTTGAGCACCATATTGCTGTACTGAACGATGCCATTTAAATACACATGTTGT
This sequence comes from Spinibarbus caldwelli, assembly GCA_039654775.1. NCBI lineage: Eukaryota > Metazoa > Chordata > Actinopteri > Cypriniformes > Cyprinidae > Spinibarbus > Spinibarbus caldwelli. The sequence goes on along the minus strand of CM077260.1, from coordinate 1,338,586 downwards.
CAATGAAATACTCATGGCACAGTGCTATTCCAATGCATTTGGCACTTGCTTAACTCTTTACTCGCCAGCATTTTTGAAAAATGTTGCCAGCCACCATTAGCATTTTTGATGATTTTCACTAAAATTTCATGGCCCCCAGAATATTTTGTTGCATGAATATCTGAACATGCAATACATAAAAATAAAGAAGAGAGCCTCTACTTTTTAACAAAACAATCTGGTTTATTCTAGCTTCGAGAATTCTTTTTTTATCAACACTTGAATGTAGGTAAGTTTCATAAAAATTAAAAAAAAAAAAAAATGCAACATTTTGAGGAAAAAAATCAAGTTTTTATCAAATACTACATCTGGATCATATTCAGTATGATGATCAAAGCAAAGATGCAGTAGATGGCTTCCATCAGTACTCCCAAAGCTTGCACAGGCCTTTACTACTTTCTGGATCGACATTTCACTCTGTAACATTAGGCAGCTTTCATTTATATGCTGTTTATTGTTGATCATGTTATTTTCCATATGCATATCCATTCATAAGAGATCGCTCGCTTCTGTGTCTTCCTCACTTGTGTTTTTGATCGGCACTTTGTAGTCTCATTCAGGAGATGCGTATAATAGTGCCCCTGAGTGAATAACAGCGAGAACACGGAACCCCAGAAAATTCCTTGAAAAAGACCTTGTTTTTTTGTGAACAAAGAAAACATCATGTAATAAATCATAAATCATGATGATGTACTCACCTTAGTTAATGTCTTAATTAAGGTGTTGTTCATCCATGAAGTCATGAATGAAAGACTTTGAACTCATGTTAGTTCCTGATAATTCATGAGATATTAATGCATGAAGTAATGCATAATTCACACATTAATTTATGCATGAACTCATGGTAATTCATGTACCCTTACTGTAAAGTGTTACCAAAATTATACTGTGATCTCAGGAGCATCAGAAAAAAAAACCCTCTAATGGGAGATGCTGACAGAGATATAGGAAACACAGATGATCTGAGAAAGCTTATTAAATAACTTCATATGCATTTTTTCACAATCTATTTCACCTATATCGTCATGCATCTTTAAAACCTAAAAACATAAATTCTCGTTTCTTACGATTTTTTAGTGTTTGTACAGTACATTATTCTTTCTCTTTTCTGCATTTCACCTCTGCTGTAGTTTATTTCTAATAAACCTGACATTGTATACTTCATATTGTTGGCTCTTCTATGACAAATTGTTTATGTTCCTATATTCTTCTATGCTGATGGCCGTGCAGCAGAGTTGGAGGGGACCTCTTGTCGAAGAACATCTCCAAGACACTATGAACCATCTGACTAGTAAGTAAAACCTCAAACATTCAAAAGTTTATCAGATATTCAAAAAATATATCAAATAAATATCAAATATTTTTTGAGTCCTGTATACAAGGCCAACTCGTTTAACACTGTATTGAGGACACTGCAACATACAGAGAGGTACAACATAATTCAAAATGAGACACAGATGATAATAAAAAAGTGATTTGAAATGAAAATTAATGACGGTAAGACAGAACCGAGTACTGTGACTGTGCCTCACTTCAAAGTGTAACTGTCTGTAATGGTCATCATCTGCCATGCCAGATGGATGGTGAAGGTGGGAATTAAGTAGGAATTAAGTTAGATTTTCTAAACTTTAAATGTAGTAAAGTGCTTGTTCAAGTAGACTTTGTTGCTTGTGGAAACCTCACACAAGCCTGAAAGGTGCTTAAAACTTAAAATCTTATTTGCTCTCTTGAAAACTGTTCACCAAAGACTAAATTTCAGTCCGGCAGAATTTTCTGCACACTTCACCACCAAGATCAAAATGAGTATTGTGAATGTAAAAGCTTCACATTACGTTTATAACAATCATTGTTAATGTTTGAATTGTATTTCAGGAATGTTTGTGAAGACAGATAATCAAGAGATGTTGTGACAACCTGGACAGAATTCAGCTCCAGATCCACCCTCCACACCAGACTTCTCACTCACAAGAATTGCTGTCTACTAGCATATTGTGTTCTCTTCAGAGTTAGGTGCATGCAGATATTACTTGATATAATGAATACTTGAATATTGCAAAAATAGGGAATGTATCTTATGTAAGAATATAATGTTAATTGCTTAAATATTAAATAAAGCACCTAAAAGCCATTTCACACTTGCCATACTCCAACAGGGTGAACGCACTGACCAAACAAAACAAAATGAGCATTTTTTTTTTTTTTTTATTATTATTGTTTGTGTGGTAGTGTGAAATGACCATAATGCTGTATGTTAGGTGTGAGATTCATTAAACTTGGTTTTGCTATAATACATCTATTCATAAGTGCCCCAGTGTGAATCATAATTCCACCCACGTTTCCTGTATATCCATAAAGTGATATATTTGTCAAAGCATTATTTCAGTGGTTAACTAACACATTAACACAGTCCCTTGCTCCCACCTACTGGCATAACAATGTAACCTGCAATGAAAGAAGCCCAGGCATGATATTGTAATTTTTTTTTATTATTATTTATTTTTTAAAAAATTTTTAAAGGGAAAAAAAAAGATTTTGCATATGATTTCCAATTAATTATTGGAAGTGGGTTGGTTAAAGGCCTGATTAGCTGATGTATTACAATGCTTGATTCAGGTTGAATTGGGGAGCTTTGATTAGTTGAGAAATAGTTAATAGCATAGTTAATGATAGCTCTTAAATATTTAAATACAGTGTGTTGAATGCCTACTAAGACTTGCATATTTGTGCATAATGTTTTGACCCTGGATGCTTACAGAAGGATAATCTTTCATTTATGTGCCAGAAACATCATGAGCATTCATAATTTTTGTTGGTTCATGCTGAACTGGTGTTGATAAATGTCCTTTTTATATTAATAAGTCAATTTATATTGTTACTGTTTTTAAGTTACATTGTCTGGAGAGTTTTACAGTTTTTCAGTGTCCAAATGTTGTTTGTATTCTATTTATTACACTTAATTTGTAACGATTATCGTCAATTTGATTTCATATATACTATTTAAACTAAACTGAGCTAGACAATGACATCTCTGAATTCAATAATGAAATGCCTTTAACTGAAAATTGAGTGTTTAATCTTATTATTATACATTACTGACACTCTATCCTCCAATTTGATACTGTTAAGTGCTTTGACACAATCTGTATTGTTAAAAGCGCTATATAAATAAAGGTGACTTGACTTGACTTGACTTGCATTATTATGAAAGGGGCAAATTATAATCTATATAAAATGAAACATTTACATGTGTGGAGATTTAATTTATTTACATAAAGTTTGAGTAAACGGGAATATCTTCTATGAAAAATGTTTAAGTTTATTTAATTGAATATTTGAATGTTTTAAAATATATTTACAATTATAGAAATCTAATATATTTACATGTACAGAAATGTAATATGTTAACAAATATTAGAAATTAATATATGGACATATATTGCAAATTAATATATTTACATAGACTGATATCTAAATGCATTTACATATAAAGGAAATAAATATATGTAAATATTTCCGATAAAAATATATTTACATATATTTAATATATATGAAAAATATTAAAAAATGGGCAAAATCAAATATTTAAATATATTTTTTAATATACAGTGGGTACGGAAAGTATTCAGACCCCCTTCACTTTTTTCAATTTTGTTATGTTGCAGTCTGATACTACAATTGTTTAAATTCTTTTTTTTTTTCTCATTACTCTACACTCTGTCCTTTATAATGACAAAGTGAAAACAGAATTTTAGAAATGTTTGTAAATTTATTAAAAAGAAAACACTGAAATATCACATTTACATAAGTATTCAGACCCTTTACTCAGTACTTAGTTGAAGCACCTTTGGTAGCAATTACAGCCTCGAGTCTTTTTGGGTATGACGCAACAAGCTTTGCACAACTGGATTGGGGGAATTTCTGCCATTCTTCTTTGCAAATCCTCTCAAGCTCGGTCAGGTTGGATGGGAACCGTCTGTTGACAGCCTTTTTCAGGTCTCTCCAGAGATGTTCGATAGGGTTCAAGTCAGGGCTCTGGCTGGGTCACTCTAGGACATTCACAGAGTTGTCCCTAAGCCACTCCTGTGTTGCCTTGGCTGTGTGCTTAGGGTCATTGTCATGTTAGAAGGTGAACCTTCGGCCCAGTCTGAGGTTCTGAATGCTCTAGACTGGGTTTTCATTAAGGCTATCTCAATATTTTGGTGCATTGAGCTTTTCTTCTACTCTGATGAGTTCCTCAGTCCCTGCCGCTGAAAAACAGCCCAACAGCATGAGGCTGCTACCACCACACTTTACTTTTGGGATGGTACTCTGCAGGTGATGAGAAGAGCCGGTTTCCTTCAAACATGATGCTTAGAATTGAGGTTCATCAGACCAGGTAATCTTGTTTCTCAGAGTCTGAGGGTCTTTTAGGTGCTTTATTGCAAATTCCAAGTGTGTTTTCATGTGTCTTCACTGAGGAGAGGATTGAGTTTGGCCACACTGCCATAAAGCCCAGATCGGTGGAGTGTTGCAGTGATGTTTGTCCTTCTGTAGGTTTCTCCCATCTGCATATATGATCATGCAGCTCAACTAGAGTGACCACCAGGTTCTTGGTCACCAGTCTAGACAAGCCCCTTCTCCATCAATTGCTCAGTTTGGCTGGGGACCAGCTCTTGGAAGAGTCCTGGTTGTGCCAAACTTCTTCCATTTGAGAATTATGGAAGCCACTGTGCTTTTGGGAACCTTCAGTGCAGCAGAATTTTTTTTGTAGCCTTCCTCAGATCTGTGCCTCAATACAATCCTGTGTCTGAGCTCTGCAGGCAGTTCCTTTGACCTCGTGGCTTGGTTTTCGCTCTGATATGCATTATCAGCTGTGAGGCCTTTTACAGAGAGGTGTGTGCCTTTCCAAATCATGTCCAATCAATTTAATTTACCACAGGCGGACTCCAATCAAGGTGTAGAAACATCTCTGCAATGATCAAGAGACATGGGAGGCACCTGAGCGAAATTTCAAGTGTTGTTGCAAAGGGTCTGAATACTTATGTAAATGTGATATTTCAGTTTTTTCTTTTTAATAAATTTACAGACATTTCTAAAATTCTGTTTTCACTTCATCATTATGAGGTACAGAGTGTAGATTAATGAGAAAAAAAAAGAATTTAAACAATTGTAGTATCAGGCTGCAACATAACAAAATTGAAAAAAGTGAAGGGGGTCTGAATACTTTCCGTACCCACTGTATATTTCGAAATATATTTACATATATTGTATAAAATATATTTTCTTCTATTTGAATTTAAGATATTTAAATATATGAAAATGTTTATTATTAATATATTTCAATCTATGTGATTTCTGTATGGGTTTTTATTTAAAACAAAACAAAACAAAAGAAAGTCATACAAGTTTAAAATGACATGAAGGTGATTAAACGATGGCAGAATTGTAACTTTTAACAGGAATATCAGAACTCACTTTCGTCTTACTCTCCTACAGAGTTGCTCTGTCTTGAGTATGTAGTTGTCCAGCTGAAAGACCAGGATGTGAACATTATCGAGTAGAGGCCTGAAGAAGGTTTCTGCATCTCTTCTGAAGTGGATGAGGAGAGGAGCATCTATTCTGGCATCTGTGATGACTGACTGCACTCTTTCAGGGCTCTCTCCCTGCAGAAGAAAGATCTGTTCGCTGAAGACGTGGCTTGAGGTCACTGTTAGCTTCTCCACTGCATCCAGGAACGGCTGAAGTTTCTCCAGACCCTCTAATGTGTCTTTGAGGACGGCTCCGAGCTTCTCCTCCTGCTGATTTTCATTGATGTCTCTCATCTTCTCAAGCTCTGCCTTTCTCTCAGAGGTCCATTCCTGTTCTTGGTCACAGAAGTCTCTTACGGTCTCAATGTAACTGAGTGTGTCCTTGACATACTCTGTCAGTCGGTCCTCTAACTGTGCTCTGTGCCACAGAACAAAACAACAATGTGCATTTTGTACATGAATTTATTGTAATAAATGTATTCATTATACTTTTTATTCTTCGTATCCACCTCCACTCCAGTTTCCTATGCAGCTGAAAGGCTAGGATGGATGTTATATATTAATGAACGGAGCTGGGTAGTAAGTGATTACAAGTAATTAACAGATTCCAAAAATTAAGTACTTAGATTCAATTACATTTTAAAATATTCATAGTCAGACTACAGTTACTCTTTTATTGATTACACGAATACATGTTATTTACACAATTATTCATAATTTATTGATCTTGGCTACTGAATGTAAAAATACTGAAAGCAGTATTTTTGCATTATTAATGAACTCCTCTAGATATTGGAGAAAGCTGAACATCTTTCAGTCATCTGATGATGATGATGATGATGATGATGGCGTAACCATAGGCGTAAATCCCGGGGGGCCAGGTTCCCCGCGGAATTGGGCTACTTTTACGCTCTTTCCGCGGGATGTTTTTCATGTCCGCGGTTTGGAGCGACTCCAATAACGTGATATTTAGCCCCTGGAAAGCGACATTTATCAGGGGAACCCCACCAAAAATCGTGTATTTTACCCCACCGGAACGCGATTTTTACCGGAAATCCCCCCTGAAAAGCGATTGGGCTAGTTTTGGGCTAGTTTTGAGTAGCAATTGTGCGGGTTTTATTAAGTCCTCATGCAAGCCTGCAGATATTACATTGACATTGTTAACTCACCTGATGTCCATGCCTTAGTTTGATCAAATCCGGATTGAGAAATCAAAAAGCATAGAAAGTGAAAGCTAGAGGATCTAAATGTGAGTGTTATATTTATGATCTGGTATTTATGCACTATACTGCCCTTGGGTTAATGTCCCTCCCTCTGCTGTGCCGGACGTCCCATAGAAATCAATAGAAATACACGTGAACAGCGCTACTGCAGTGAGATGTTAAACAGTAAACAAAGACAGTCATCAGTCTGGGTTAGGGACCGTCTACCAAATACAACACGAAGACAAAAGAGTTCAGTGGCTCTATCAAACTTATTTATATTGTTTTGGTTTTGTTTTTGCTCCAAGGGCGTTGTTTGAACCCACAGGACAAATTTGTTTTGTTTTAAAGACTGAAGGATGAGATGCCAAAACTTGGTGTAAATTAGGCTATACAATCTCCACGGGGTGCAAAAAATAAAATGAAGCATGTTTAATTTTTTTTTTTTTATTATCATTATTTTTTTGAACAAGTTTAGATGTGCTCTAATAGCCTGTATAAAGTCTAGAACAGAGCATGTCTCATACAGTCTATACATGTAAAGAAAGTAACATGTAAATCAGAGTATCTTCCGACCAATCGTTTTTTAATTTAATATTGAAATCTGAAAAATGAAAATCGACACATTTCGGTTTTTCAATTGTTTAAACAAAACCAAAAATTAAGAATCCGGCTTCATTTTTCTTTTTACGTTCAGGGATATAAAATGAATAAACAACCTGAATATTTGATCTCTACATGTGAAACGCCCCTCTCCGCTGATTGGTCAACTAAACATTACAACATAATAATAGTCCGAAAAAATAATAATAATAACAGTCCTCCGCTTCTATGGATTCTTAACATGTTTATTTCTACTACATTATCTCTTTCTCTTCATCAAACAGCCAGATTACGAATGGCTTGACACAAACTGTACTGAGGCAGAGCCTTCTGGTCCTTTGGCACACCGCCTGTGTTTTTATAGCTATCAAAATCTGTGTGGCAGAGCTGTGCGGGGAGAATGTATTGTAGTATCAATTTATGTGAACATACAGTCATAACTTTTGTTTTAGATCAGGGGTGTCAAACTCAGTTCCTGGAGGCCGCAGCTCTGCTCCAGCACACAAACCATCTAGTTTTCGATTGAGCCTGAAGGACTTGATTACCTGGATCAGGTGTGTTTAATTAAGTTTGGAGCTAAACTCTGCAGGGCTCCGGCTCTCAGGAATTGAGTTTGACACTCCTGTTTTAGACAATACACTGCGTTTTAGACAAAGGAGGAACTTAAATAATATGACAGATATGAAAGGAAATGACTTTGTGTAATCTACCTTTACAGCACATCTATTATTTTTCTATTTTGAGTTTATTTCATAGAGCACTTTATACAAATTTAAGAAATCATATGTTGTTATCCCACTAGCATGGGACTATCGTTCCTCAGAATGCTTGTTTCAGTGATTGACTTTAGTGAAATGTGAATTTGACGTCATGATTTGAAGGTGAACTCGTTTGAGTTATAAGAACATATCCAAACCCTGAAATAACATTTCAAACAATAAGCCAGTGTCAGCAGTGCCAGAAATTAACTTTCCCATAAGGGGCAACTGGTTTTCATATTTTTTTTTTTTTTTTTGTGTTTGTTTTACCTTTTGTATGTCATCTTTAATGTTAAATTCTTACATCAAATAAATTAGAATAATATGACAATAGGCTGTTACCAATTAATCAGAGATATAGAACCTGTGCCTGAAGATGCTTTTAGATGTATTTACAGTTTAATGCTAATCAGACGGCTGTACGTGCATTTACATAGCAATTACAAATGTATAATGAAATGAGATTAATGTTTTATACAACATTTTTAATACAGAAATATGAATAAAATGAAATGATACTTGAATTATGAAAGTAATATTGCCACTAGTTGGCGATATTTCATTGTGTTCATAAAGGAGCCTTTTATTCAATCTATTCATTCAAAATGCTTCTTTCATTCATTTAGGAATAAAATGAAGTGGCTGTCTATAATAATTGGTAATTGAATTGTTGTCTATAATAATGGGTCTTTCAAAGATTGATTCAGGAATGATAAACCACTCTGCGTCTACTGAGAGTCAGTCACACAACGGTTCTGTGACTTTGGTTTAGTTGGCAGAGAAAATATCAATTTTTGTATGCCATCAGTTAGCTGGCCAATACTCAGTATTAATTAAATAAACTTATTGTCTAAAACTACCTATGTTCACATAAATGAATAGTGGTCTGCGCTTGTCTCTCCACACTGCAGTGTGTTGCGCAGCTTTGCCACACAGACTTTAATATGTGGTTATAATAAATCAGGCGGTGTGCCAAAGATGTAGACTAGTAGGTAGTTGTGAGTGCAGGTGCGAAGTAAATCAATATTTATGAGATAAACTAATATTTCACGGGTAGGTTGCAGAATTTATGCCTACACAAAAGAAAGCTCTGTCTAGGCCCTGCCTCGGTATGGTTTGTGTCAAGCCATTCGTAATCTGGCTGTTTGATGAAGAGAAAGAGATCAAATGTAGTAGAAATAAACACGTTAAGAATCCTTAGAACTAGAGAACTCTTATTATGTTTTTTTAAGGACTGTTATTATATTGTACTGTTTGGCTGACCAATCAGCGGAGAGGGGCGTTTCACATGTAGAGATCAAATACTCAAGTTGTTTATTCATTTTCTATCCCTGAACGGGAACAAATGAAAAACAAAAAATGTGCCGTTTTTTCATTTTTCAGATTTCAATATTAAATTAAAAAACGATTCAGATACACTGATTCATGTAGAGCACATTAAACAATCCTTAAGCATACTAATGGGATCAAATAAAAATCCTCTATGAATTAGCCACAGTTGTGTTGGATTTTTCATCTTGTTTTATTAGAATTTCAGTTTATCCGGTCATATTTGATTCTTAATTGATGCTATTATGATTCTTGAATATCCAGCTCATATCAGAAATACATTAGCAAGTGTGAGCTTTCCTATAGGATTGTGTTTTTGTTTGTTTTTTTGACTGTAATGATCCAAATCACATGTACATCTCAATTTTTGTTCCCTATTTCTTTAAAATTTGACATTTTAGTTTTACCAACCCACAGATGGATCAGTCCTGAGGTATAAAAATTAAAAAGTGAAAGTTGTACATTTTTACATATTAAATTATGCTGTACTGCTGTCCCTTATATTGCTTATATCACTGTCTCATGCTCATAACGACACGGTCAAGAGATTGAACTGTGCTGTGACTGCACAGAACCAGCCAACGCAGAACGTTATAACTGTGTAGTTTATGGTTCTTTTTTGGTTATTTATTTATTTGTTTCTCTCCAAGCATTCTAGAAACATCATGTTGGTCAAGAAAATCTAAATAGATGGTAGAAAATTGCATGATTTGTTTTTATTTACAACTAAACCAGAGCCAACACACACCCTCACCTACTGCTAATGCATGGTTATCAGTGTTGGGCAGTAACTAGTTACAGTTATAATATTACTTTTTGCAGTGACTATTAGTGTAGCTAATTACTAATAAGATTTCAGTAATAATATTACAGTTACCATCCATAAAACAGCTCGCTACTTAGTTACTTGTGATGCCTCAAACCCTACTGATTTGAAGTCCAACAATTCAATAATTCCTAGATTTATTTTCATAATTTTCATGACTTTGCACAAGCACATGAAGTCACCAGAGCATAAGGCAAGCTTGGAATATGCCAAAGCTTACATTCAGCAGATGGAAATATTGCCATTACATTAATTTTGTTAAAAGATGATCTGAACACCGATGTGTAAGATGTGGCTTTACTTTTGGCTTTACCCTCTGATCCTGATGTAAATTGTATTACTAGAATTAAAATATATATTTAGAAAATGAAACATTTTCTTATGAATTTATGTGATTTATTTTGATAAAATACATCATGAAATATAATTGCATACAGGTAACATATTAAACAGTAGCTTTAACAGTAGCTTGAGGTCACTGTTAGCTTCTCCACTGCATCCAGGAACGGCTGAAGTTTCTCCAGACCCTCTAATGTGTCTTTGAGGACGGCTCCGAGCTTCTCCTCCTGCTGATTTTCATTGATGTCTCTCATCTTCTCAAGCTCTGCCTTTCTCTCAGAGGTCCATTCCTGTTCTTGGTCACAGAAGTCTCTTACGTTCTCAATGTAACTGAGTGTGTCCTTGACATACTCTGTCAGTCGGTCCTCTAACTGTGCTCTGTGCCGCAGAACAAAACAACAATGTGCATTTTGTACATGAATTTATTGTAATAAATGTATTTCTGTCATGACAACTCTCGGAGGGATTGGCATGGTAATGTACATGACAATGTTAATGTATTTGGTCTTGGCGTAATAGATCTGCTACGCTGCTTCTGCTGCCAATACATCCACAACATGCTGCTGTGAGCATGTAAGAAATGCTGCTGCTACAAATATAACATACCTGAAATAACCCCCCATAGCATACATGAATCACCTCGTAGCAGATCTATACAGGTGGAGCTGGGGAAGATGGAGGGTTTCTGGAGCACGCTGCGAAACTGCTACAACAAGCACTAGTCATATATTTGAATGTTGAGCAGAGGCTCATTGGCTACCGATACAGGAGAGAACCAATCAGCTGTGCCATGTGGTAATGATGTCATTAGGTCAGATTGAGTTAGACCTATCAGACTGCACCATCTAGAGTTTCATTCCAGAACTCTGTATTCATTATACTTTTTATTCCTCATATCCACCTCCACTCCATTTTCCTATGTAGGTGAAAGGCTAGTATGGATGTTATAATGAACAGAGCTGGGTAGTAACTGATTACATGTAATCTGGATTACGTGATCAGATTCCAAAAATGAAGTACTTGTAATTAGATTAAATTACATTTTAAAATACTCGTAATCAGACTACAGTTACTTTTATATTGATTACACAAATACATGTTATTTACACAATTATTCATAATTTATGGATACTCCCTAATTCCTCTCTTTCCTCTTTAAATGTTATAACCTACCGCTTACTGTATATACACTCAGAAAGTCTTCCAGTTTTGTGGACATTCACACAAAGGCCGTTCATTAGTCAGGTGGATACACAGCATTTGACCACTGCATTTAAAAAAATCAGTTCAGGTTTAAGAAGTGTTCCAACATTGCTTCAATTGCTGATGAAAACATTCATTTTTAATTTGAATTAGGTTATTTAACCATGTTTTATTAAAGCGTTGGAAGGCTTTTGTCTTTGAAACATTAATTTGCACAAATTCACATTATATAGTATTTACTTGTAATGCAGGTATTCCCAAACTTTGTCATCTGAATATCTTTCACCTAATATACTGTATTTACTTGAAGTACCCCTGAGATTTTAAATTAAATATTTTATTAGCACATTTGCATGTTCACGGTTTTCTGTTGGTTAATGGTCACATGACATGCAGGTAAACAAAATATTTAATTTTTTAGTAAGTTTTTATTTTTATTTTGATTGATGTTATTCTAAAATCTTATTTTAATTTTCCAATTTTTTTTAATTGAATTAATTATTAGCTTTTCATTAAACTCATAAAGCCCTTGCAGTTCCTTTACGAACCCCAGTTTGGGAAACCTTGACATAATGTAATGTTTAATGCACTTCATGTTTTTAATTACAACGAATGGAATATATTTTCTTACTCTTTGTATTTTTATATCAATATGGTGCAAGATTATCCTGTTTAAATCAATGTAATAAGCGACTTAGGTCAAATCTAAAAGTAATCAAAAAGTAATCTGATTATATTACCTAAAATGTTTAATGTAATGGATTACGTTACAAACTACAATTTTTCTCATGTAATTTGGAATCAGTAACGGTTTACGATTTCAATCTCAAATAATCTTTTATCAGTGTACTTGCATTTGAAAAACAGACATCCGCCTTAGAGTTTTGGACATACTATTCATGACTCATACTGAGTTTCGCCCACTATATAGTATGGAAGTAGGCGATTTCAGACGCGATTTTCTATAGTGGATTGGCTGAGATTAAAACGTTTACCTGCATAACTCTTGCGCAAAGTTTGCACTTTGCTTATGTGATTTCCACTGGCTCACCTTCATAAATACAAACAACCCACCCCTCAAGATCAAAGGTCCTGAATTTAAGTCCATTTTTTTATGAATAATAAATGTCAGTTTAAGGTAAATCAAACACTTCACAGCCGTGATAGCACATCACAGAAATGTCTATTTGACGTCTGCATTTACATCTGCAAGACATATTTTTTAGTGTTTGCTCATCTGCAATACGTCTATTGGATGTTTCAAATAGGCGTATATTAGATGTCTTTGAGATGTTAATGATTTAGAATGTATGTAAAACTGACATCTTACAGACGTCTGTCAGATGTTTGTACACAACAGATGCTTTCCAGATCTTTAACAGACATCTTGCAGACGTATGCGTGCTATCTGTGTAGGGTAATAGTGTTGTATTTACTACCGACTACCCAGTGATCATCAATTGGTGGACCGTGGTCTGGATCTGGACCTTATTGGCTTCGTTTCATCCAGATTGCGAGAAAAACCGTAATAGCATTTAAAACATTTGCCAGTTTCTACACTGAAAAAAATGTTTAGTCGGTTCAACTTAGAAATTGTATGTCAACTGGTAACATCTACAATAACTGATTTTGTTTAAATGAAATAAATAATTTAAAGTTACTGATTATAACTGAATTCAACCAAGTTTTACTGAAGCATAACTGTTAGCAGATGTAACTTGATTTCTCCAGTTAGGTAAAATGACTTAATAAATGAAGATGTTGATGTTTTGAATGAATGAATATATGCATTTATTGACAATTATAAAGTTTGAAGTCACCGTTGTGGAGATAAGTGTTTGCTTTGGTTGGGCTCTTGATCTTTGACTTTTTAGCATTAGTTTTTTTCTGGCTGATGTAAATGTGCATTTATAAAGTGCATTTGATGCAGCTGAAAGTGCTCGAGGAAATTTAATGAAATGATTTTATTTTCAAGTAGTGATCACAAATCACGTCTGGAGTGTGTTATTTAGATTTATTAGTTTCACATTTTGAAGTGTTGTCCTGCTTTGAAATTTTGTAAGTTTTTAAACGATTATGCAGAAATTATTGGGTTAAGATCACAAATCTGAATCTGCGTATGAACCTCAACAATGGTGACAGTCAACATCACAAAACAAGCTACTAAAGTCACAAAAATTTTTTGCATTAGTAAGAGTGTACACTCTTACAGTACACTCTGTAAAATGCATTAGAATAGGCCTACTGTTTCAGGTTCGAAATAAGTCCTGCAGAATTATTTGATAATTCTTTATTAATTACTAATTGGTTACCTGTATTTTCACTTTCCCTCAGTCCTTGCCTTACATACAGGAATTGAATTAATGGTAATATGGTATATGCTGAGGAGGCACACATACAGTACTGTATATAAAATATAGAAACTATGGTAAGTTATCGCATGGCACTGCTGGTGGTGGGGTTCCTATCAGAAGCTGATTTCTTACAAAACACACTCACAAAACAATTCACTACACAGGCAAAACCTCTATAAAATTTATTGCATTTATTAATATTGCATTTTCATACTACTACTACTGCTAATAACATTTATATGAAAGGGTCACAACTCAATGTATTTGCGTATAACTGTTCAGTAGTAGTTATTTCATAGTTATTTTTCTTGATGCTTAACTAGTAGATAATTAACAGTAGTTCTTCAGGAGGTATGACAGAATACATTAGTTACTGATTAGCTAACTGTTACTTAACACAATCATAAAATTGTATTACATACTGATTAGTTAACACATCTTCCTTAGTAGTTAACAGTAGTGAGTTAAGTGTTAATGAATAATTACCTGTTAGTTCTTCAATAATTCCTTATTCCTTATTTATTCCTTAGTTATGCAGTAAGTAAGAAACAGTATTCTGAAGTGTTACCTAAGGTAAAATTTAGGCTACTGAAGATTTTTATTGTCATTATTTTTGAACAAGTTTAGATGTGCTCCAATAGCCTGCATAAAGTCTCACTGAAGAAAAGATTCAGAAATTAACCTTTTGAGGTTTCTGGAGATGTGGGGGAACCTTAATGGTTCATTTTTTAACCTTTTAAAAAAGGTTCTACACTCTTAAAAATAAATGTGCTTCAAAAGGTTCTTCAGAGTGATGCCATAGAAGAACCATTTTTGGTTCCACAAAGAACCATTCAGTCAAAGGTTCTTTAAAGAACCAACTCTTTCTTACCTTTTTATAATATGAAGAACCTTCTTTCATCACAAATAACCTTTTGTGAAACAGAAACGTTTTTCAGATGTTAAAGGTTCTTTATGGAACTTTTTAGACAAAAAGCTTCTTCTATGGCATCGTGAAGCACCTTTATTTTTAAGAGTGTAATTGGAACCTCTGCTTAAAGGTGCATTAATGACCCTCATGAGTTCCTTTTTGAACCTTTTTCTAGATAGCAATAACATTATTATTATACATACTCATCCCATTTCACTATAGAACACCATGATTGTCCATAAACATTTCTGTTTAATACAGAAATATTACATTTGAGCACAGCACAACTGGACAAACACAGACTTAAATAAACAACAATCAACATCAACAATACATTCATTTAATCACAAAACTGGCCATTGTGGGTGGCTTATTGGTTTTGGCATTATGACACATTAAACATTTTTTAATTAATGTAAGGGTGTTTCTCAACTTTGACGATATTCAGCGTTGAAGATGAAGTGTAGAGCTGTGGTCACATCGTCTACTTCACAGACCTTCTCCCCTTGCATCATTATTTCTAAGAGAGACTTTGAAAACAAAACAAAACTCTAGAACAGAGCATGTCTCATAGCCACATGTCGTATAATTACAGTAACATGTAGAGCACATTAAACCGATCCTAAAGGATCCCAGTGGCATCAAATAAAAATCTATAAATTATCCACAGTTGTGTTGGATAAACCAAAATTGCCATTTTTCATTTTATTTTATTAGAATTTCAGTTTATCTGGTCATATCTGATTCTTAATTGATGCTATTATGATTCTTTAATATATACTCTATCCAACTCATATCAGAAATACATTAGCAAGTTGTGAGCTTTCCTATTGGGTTTTTTTTAATGATCCATATCACATGTACATCTCAATTTTTGCTTCCTATTTCTTTAAAATTTCAGTTTTAACGACCCACAGATGGATCAGTCCTGAAGTATAAAAATCAAAAAGTGAAAGTTGTACATTTTTACATATTAAATTATGCTGTACCGCTGTCCCTTATATTATTGTCCACACTGTCTCACGCTCATAAGGACACAGTCAAGAGATTGAACTTGAGATTGAATTCCTAGATTTATTTTTATTTTATAATTTACAGGCACATTAAGTCAGAGCAGCAGGCGAGAATGGAATATGAAAAGGCTTAGCAGATGGAAATATTGCCCTTACATCGATTTTGTCAGGAGAAAAGATGATCTGAACACCGATGTGTACAGATGTGGCATTACTTTACTCTGATATAACATGGCTTGCCCTCATCTCTCTGACCCTGATATACATTGTATTACTAGAATTAAAATATATATTTAGAAAATGAAACATTTTCTTATGAGCTTGTGATTTCTATTGATAAAATACATCATGAAATATAATCGTATAAGTAACAGAAATTATAGCTACAATTAGCTTCAAGCTATACACATGACAATTAACGAGGTTAATATAACACATTTACTTAAACGTCACTATTGTAATGTTTAATGTTGTGTTAGTGTTGTAATGTTTAATTATAATGCTATGTTAAAAAACAGCAAGGAACTGTTAGTTAGGTTTGGGGTTTGGAGAGATGAAATAAAATGACTTGTTCTACTGACATATCTGAACTTTACTTGTTATAAGAACATTATATTAATCATCATTGAGTGTTTAGTGTAATAACTTCTGACTGTGATCCAGTGTGGATTTTGATGAAATGATGTGAGAAAGTGCAGCTTTAGAAAAGCCTCATAATAAGGAAAGAAGCCTCCAAGAAAGATGTTAACAGCTTAACAGTAATTAGCATATTCTGAATAAATTGTGACATAAATGTTCTGTTCCTACTGTTCTGTCGTGGAAACACTGGAGAAGCTCGCTCTTACCGTTCATCTCAATAATAATAATTGTGATTGATAATCTTTCTCTCTGTTCTCTTTATCTGTCATGTTTCTGGGGCTGGGACAGTTTAATGATTAGATGGGCCCCAACAGAGCCAGGTCTTCTTGAAATATAACATTGTAGTAAATCACATTTTCTCACATCATCTTAGGAAGAAATGGTTGTTCCAAAATTTTCTGTCTCTCCGTAATCCTCCCGACTCCTTTCTGTAAGGAATCACAAATCTCCTCCCAAGACTCTATCTCAGATTTCCACAGAGCTGCCCTGGACCGGATGAACTGAGAGATCTCAGTCTCACTCCCATTCGCCAGACTTGCACTTTCTTTGCAAATAAAATAGATATCCAAGCCAATACTTATTCCATTTGTGATGACAGATGCAACTTTAATACGCATTGAGGAATCCTTCTGTGCTTCGACCCTCCCTAAAACTACTGGACGTCTAGCATTTTTAAAAGCTTTATAGGCTGAACACACTTCCATCACGTCCACAACATCTTTTGTCACATCTATCACTCCTTTAGCAGCAATGGTTATCACATTCTCTGTCATATTACTATTGATGCGATGCCCTATTGAGGACTCCTTAAAGCTGGATGCTTTATCCTTACACTCCAATCATTTCCATATCTTCTGTGTATCTCTTTAAACTCTTTTGCACATTGCACTGATGGTGAGAGTTCACAGCCGTTTCAGTGATCCCTGTTACAAGACTAGTGGCAGTATTGGTGGCCCCCAGACCGGCCCCTGCCACAGCGCAAGCCAGTGATGCTCCTGCAGTGAACGGGGCAAGAGTGATTCCAGCAATAGACAAGACACCCCCAACAATCCCCACTGAATTACCACCCACGGTAGATATACTGGCCACCTTCTTCATCGAGTCCAGCTTATCAGCCCTCTCCTTCAGATCTGACGGGAACTTGTTCATTCTAGAGCAACGTTCACTGAACACATCGATGAATTTCTGAGCATTTTCCTGAAAGAGGAACACCAGCTGGGTGTGCTCGTTCCTCCTGGACAAGGAGAGAGAAGATAGAGTCGATCTTATAGTTCACAATCCACCTCTCTGCTACTTTTCACCTCTCAAACCATCTGATTTATAAAATAGCTAAGCTTGAGGTCTCACCTGATTTCACACAACTGGTTCAAATGATCAAGCATTTGATTCATAGCTTTCTCACTCGCGTTCAAAATGAGCTGCACTGAAGGCAGCCTATCAGTTTTCCATCTGTCAAGAGATTTTTGCTAGATTTTTATAAAAAACAATATTATTTGTATATTATTTATACATATCATACATAAAATGATTAATAAAATTCTCACCCTCATGTTATGTCGTGTCTTCTTTTCTTAGCAGGAACGGCTGAAGTTTCTCCAGACCCTCTAATGTGTCTTTGAGGACGGCACCGAGCTTCTCCTCCTTCTCCTTCTGCTCGCTATCCCTGATTTCTCTCATTCTCTTACTCTCTGCCTTTCTCTCAGAGGCCCATTTCTGTTCCTGATCACAGAAGTCCCTTGCAGTCTCAATGTAACTGAGTGTGTCCTTGACATACGCTCTCAGACGTCCTCTAACTGTGCCCTGTTGAATTTATTGTAGTAAGATATTAGGTCATACATGATATTTTTTATGTGGGGAAAGGGTAAAGTGGATGTGATGTATCAAATACAAACAAGAGCCTGACATTCTGAATCTGCTGGAAGTAGTTCTGTCACTTAACATTACACTGAACTTTAAACCATAGTTAAATGTTACACAATTTTTTTTTTTTTTACCTCTAAATTAGATTTTGTCTCATAAATCCTTTATATTTTACATGGACTTCTGAATATTCTGAAAAAAAATGATGGTCTTAGAAAATATTAGTGCGCTACAAATACAATTAAGATGAAAAGGAGACAGTGAAAGTAAAAGTAAAATGAAAATGAAACCAGAATACTGGTATTGCTATCTTACTGCAGTGCAGATATATCATTGATCCAGACTGTAAAACAGTTACGGTCTTACAGTGCAATGACTGTCAGACAAACTATTATCACCATCAAATCCTAACTTCAGATTAACCAAAAGATCATAACTATAAGTGATAACGGCAGACCTCTAATATGATCTACTGCGTGTAAAATACTCTGTATATGTTTCATAACAGTTGCAACAAGGCATTGCATCTAAAATACTCTGTAATAACTTTAACAAAACAACATGACAATTTCATGTTTGGCAGTATTTTCGCATTATTTTACAATACAAAGACAATGCAATGATATTGTTAACTCACCTGATGTCCATTCCTTATTTTAATGATTCAGTTCTGAGCCAATAAATAGTGAAAGACCTTGATATATGAAGTGGAGGAAGAGGACCATCCCATGTAAAGCCGGGGAAAGAATAGTCACCCAAGGGCGAGTCTGTGATTTGATGTATTGCGACTCATGGATGTTGATAATTTGTACATTGGCTGAAGCAGGATAGGGACTGTCTACAAAGTACAACATGAAGAGAAAAACGTACATACCGTCCCATCCTGAGGGTGGTTCTAGGGTCAGTGCGTATCAGAGGATTTAGACAAATGTCAAAAGCTGTCACAAAATGGACATTTGTGATCCAATTATTTAATGTAATATTGTAATATGACAAATTTTAAACTAAATTGTTACAAATGTCACTAATGCATTTTTTTAGTGAATCTTTTCAATATTACTGGAGCTAAAACTAAAAAGGTCCCATTAACTTTAGGTCAGTTTCACACTTAAGTAGAGAGTAAGCAGCACAACATTTCATATCACTTTATTTAAGTCAGATTTAAGGGGCTTACCCTTATTCACATAAGGAATGATGAATCTTCAACCAGGCCTTTAATAGCTATACATGCATGGACAACCATGTAATATTTAAGCCCAGTCGTGTGGAAGTGTACACCAGTGTGTCCAACAAAGTTTAAAACATTTATTTATTTTTTTGTCCAGAAACATTCTCAAGAAAATAGCCTTAAATCTTGTCTGGTCTTGTGTGTTTACATGAAGGGAGACCAGTTTCAGCATATGACACTTGGTGTTTCCTCAGATATCCCTACCAATTATAATTTAAATTTATGTGAAAATAAAAGATTTATGATCAATTTATGATTATGATCTCTTTGTGAAAGACATCATCTTTCTATTCATGAAGTTAAAGGGTTTGTAGCACTTTCTAAATGAATGAATGGCGTCCACAGCGTGCCAAGTCATGTTGTGCTTTAAAGCATTTGGCATCAGTTTCATGATCAAACAAGTTGTGATGATGAAGCTCTGCAATCAACACCTGCAATACATAGTGAGCACATTTGTTTATGTGATTATTTCTGTTCACCTGTATATAGGATGAGAGTATTTTACATTGTGCCCAGCATAGCGTTTAATGAACATTTGTGTCCTTAATACTATACAAAACAATATGATGTAGTAACATGGTTTATAACAGCAGTAAGGCACTCAAGGCTGTGCGACATTGTGAATATTCCCAAGAATTAATATAGTGACCTTTCAACTGCAATACATCTTCATGATGGATGACAATATAACATTTGGCATATGTCTTTGTGAGGTTTATGGCTTAGAATGTATATAAATTAGTGCTGTCAATCGATTAAAAAAAATTAACTAATTAATCACACGTTTTTTTTTCTGAAATTAAACGCATTTAGTTTTTAAATATACTTTTAGTGCAATAATTTCACATTCAATTTTCAAATTAATGTACAAACAACATAAAGACAGTATATATTTAATTATTTGTTTAATGGCATCTTTTTTATGACTGAAGGCAAGTATCATTGATAGCAATACTACTGGTGTCTCTAGGAAATTGTTTCCCTCCCTAATATTTAACCACTGACTAGCACTTCAACATGACAGTATAATTGAGAGCTATCAGTTTTAACATTTATTATACTTAAAATAACAGCTTCTAATTTAAATGAACTTAAAATGATCTTTACATAAACTCATGTCATATTTCCCTGCACCCTTCAGCAAGTAGGAAATATACAGAAATTGAATAAAGTTATCAAACACTAAATTCTAAATTAAATATTGATGAATCCTTAAAGCTACAAAAGTTATTGATTTTCTCTTTTTCTTTTGTTCTTGGATTAACAGACATCACAGCAGCTGGTTATTAGGTTGTTTTTGGCTGCTATCACTTTAAGAGCTGCCGCTGCTGAACGTGATGCAGATCTGACACCCATCGCATTTATCTAACTCACGCTTTTTTATGTACTTGTGTATAAAGTACATCTGATCTTATCATGAGAAGGACAAAAAGTGCCATATCATCTGCGTATTTATATAATTTATAGTTCTCACTCTGTATTTTGATTTCATTTGTATCAACAGAGAACAGCAAAGGTCACAGGACACTTCCTTGAGGTGCCCCAGTATTTAAAAACACAACATTTGATTTAACCCCCTGAGCACATCTAAACTTTGTACATAAAGGTCGAAAATGATTTGATTTGTTTTCTTGATCCGTATTTAGGATCAAGACAAGAAAATAAACGTGTAACAGGTTAATATCGGCGCATGTGTGATTCTCCTCCGCTCCGGTTGGCGGCGCAAGAAGTCTCGTGCTCGACGCTCGTGACGTCACACACAAACACTCGCAGAAGAAGAGCGGAGTCGTTAAGCGCGCGAGTCTCACTGATCGGCGATAATAATATTTCATATTTGCGCTCATATTGTAATAAATATAATCGTGACAGCAGAAGAGTGTTCGCGTCCAGACGGATGGAGGAGTTTCTAAAGCACTTTAAAAACCACAGCAGAGCGGTACATTTACTTCAGGCTCAGCTTTCTCTCACTTTCTCACCTTCTCTGTCACTTTTTAATTAGAAAAATATCAATTTATCCTAATATGTTTATATATTTAAACACACACGTGTGCGTATATATACTGTATATATGAATGTTTTATTATACTTTTGAAATACGTTAATAGTAATTGCAATATAGCAGTATATATGTAAGTGTGTGTGTGTATTAGTGCAGTTTATATAATTTATTATACCTTTTAATTATGTTAAGATTTATTGTATTATTACTAATTATATGTACATCAATTATACCTAATATTTCTCTGTGCAAAAAGTAAATATTATATACTTTTTACCATGATTTACAGAAAGCAGCCAGTAAAATGTCATTCAGTGTAACAATCTTTTCAGGAATATTTATATCAAGAATCATTTTTACCCCAAATACTACTTACTTATGATTTTACATTTTTAAACTTTACCAAGATCCCATTTTGGCCAAGATTTTTTCACTCATTTAAAATGCAATCAAATTTAGTATGCTCACTTATTCTTTTATATATTTTAAAGCATACAGGTCAGAGTAAGTGTGTTGTTTTAATCTTTACAGTAATATAAGTGTTACACTGAATGATAATGGAACATTATTTCACCCACTTTTTGACAATTTATTCCCCCAAAACTTATTTGAAACCTTAAAAGTAGACACTTTACTTGCATTTAATGTGCTTTCTATGTATTTAAAATCACATTTTGGTTTGTTATGATAGGACAATATTTGGCCGAGATACAACTATTTGAAAATCTGGAATCTGAGGGTGCAAAAAAATCAAAATATTGAGAAAATCACCTTTAAAGTTGTCCAAATGAAGTTCTTAGCAATGCATATTACTAATCAAAAATGATGTTTTGATATATTTACAGTAGAAAATTTACAAAATATCTTCATGGAACATGATCTTTACTTAATATCCTAATGATTTTTGGCTTAAAAGAAAAATGGATAATTTTGACCCATACAATGTATTGTTGGCTATTGCTACAAATATACCTGTGCTACTTATGACTGCTTTTGTGCTCCAGGGTCACATATATATATATATATATATATATTCAGTATGTGTGTGTGTGTGTGTGTGTGTGTGTGTGTGTTTCAGGAGCAGCGCTGGCTCTCTCTGGTGTTTGAAGCAGTGCAGCAGCAGCTTCTTCCTCTCATCGATGGGTCTCTGGGTCTGTCTGTGTCTCGTCTGTCTCTGGCCGTGCTGTCGAAGGTTCAGACGGCCGTCGGCTCAGACACTGATTTACCTGTCAGCTACAGGTGAGTCTGACGCTCAGGTGCGATCTTCACTTCACTACAGCATATGAATTTTCCACATGATGGAAAACTGTGAATGATTTGATGAATGTCGTCTGATGAACTAGTTTTATTTGTAATAAAAAAAAAATTCACTCAGATGTTTTGATTTAAGACCCCTTTTATGGTCTTAAATTTTTGAAAGGGCGAATTAAGACTTTTTAAGACCTTTTTAAAACCCACAGAAACCCTGTTTAGGGATTGCTCTCACAACTAAGCTGAGCATTATCAGACAAACAAAACAACAACACTTGAGCCTCTAACATTTGCTCTCTCTATTCTATTTATATTCTTTCCATTTGTTTTCTTTTTATTTATTATAAAAAAGACCCTCTAACTCTAGCATTCTCTATTGTTTTTCTGTTCTTTTGAATTGTTTTATTTTTAATTCAAAAAAGACCCTCTAACACTAGTGTTCCCTGTTCTTTTTTATTCTATCTACTTGTTTTCTTTTTACTTACTATATAAAAAAACATTTGCATTCTGCATTAGGCTAACTGAGACTTATCACAGCTCTTGCGTATCATTGCTCTTTTGTTGGTTTTGATTGCTTCTATTGTCATCATTTGTAAGTCGCTTTGGATAAAAGCGTCTGCTAAATGACTAAATGTAAATATAACCAAATTTACTGTCAATACAGATGCTTTCCCACTTGTTATTGGACTTTTTTAATTCGTCATCTTTTCTGACAGGTCTTGAATGCACCATATTTACACTTCAGCATATTTATTTGATTATTATTGTTTTTATCATTTCATCATGTACCAGTGGTCTGTTTGCAGTAATATCCACCTGTATTTCTGTCAGGTTTGTGTCCGTGTCGGAGCTGATCCGCGATCAGAGAACCGCCTGCTGCAGCAGCCTCCGCTGGAGCTCCGCCCACTACCGGGAACAAGCCAGGGGGGCGGAGCAAAAGCTGCCCGGTTATAAAGCTCTCCCTCGGGACAACCTGCTTCTGATTGGCTGTCTGTGTGACGGACAGACCGCGGGAACCAGTGACGGAGTCTGGAGGGTGAGAGACGCGGGAGGGAGCCTAGCGTGTACGGTGAGATAATCGTTACCCGTTAATTGAAATAAAATAGAAAAGTAAGAAAAATATTAAAAAAATTATTTTATTTTTATAAAAAATTAAGTAGTTTCTAATTAAAAATTGCATTCTTTTGTTGAAAATTGTTGAAACACTAAAATTACTAAAACTAAAATTGACAAAAATTAAGCTAAATAGAAGAATATAAAATAAATAGTAATGATGAATGATAACAAATGAAAAATAAATTAAAATTAAAATGAGATCTGAAAATATGACATAAAAGCTAATTAACAAATTGTTTAACAAAAATTAACAAACAATTAGCAAATACTTTAATTACTTTATTAGTTAAAACAGATATTATGTTGCTTCTCTAATTTAACATGCAAGTATTTATCTTATGTATAGCCTATTTGATTTTATCAGACGATGGCTGGATTATAAATCAGGATTTTTGTGCAGATTAACATCTTGGAAGGGAGAGCTGGTTATTTAGTCCTATGGGTCGCGTTTCAGTCACTATTTCATATTCATTCCGTTGTCTGACAACAGAAACAGTAAAATATATCAATGAAAACAGTTTTATTGAGAATTTATCTGCATCAAAATACAGTATGTGGGCACAGAGAGGCAAACAAATGTAATAATAAATAAAAAATGTACATTTTGCATGTTCATAAGAAGTGAGATGCCCTGTCATGCGGAAATGTAAACAGGTTTGTGTAGATTGCTTAGTGCAAAGAAAGAGAAGTAATGGGAACCTGGTATTTCTTTTTTCATGTGTCTAATAGACATGAGCAAGTTCTTTGAAAAAATATCTATGATCTTTGAAACATGTCTAGTCTTCAGGCTCTGTTAACTATGGTTTCACTAATAAAGCATCCATATTTGTCATTGCCCATGTTGATTAGAGTATTTAAAACATGAAAAGTATTAATTTAAGGTACATTTAGAACACATAAAAATATGCAATTAAATTGCGATTAATCGCGAGTTAACTCATGACAATCATGCGATTAATTGCGATTAAATATTTTAATCTATTGACAGCTCTAATATATTTATATTCATATAATTTATATTATATATAAATATATTTAATATATAAACATAGCATATTTTCTTAAATATATACATGTATGTGTGTGTATTTATATATACATAATAAATATACACAGCACACACATATATTATTTTATTATTATTATTTTATTATTTTATTTTAGATGCGATTAATCGCGATCTGAAAAACTATATAAATGTTAAATTTGGCAAACATACTCCAATAATCTCTATTCAACTTTGAAAAATCTGTCATTTACTCTTTTGACCATAAAATCTGTGCATTAAATCCATTACTCAGATGTGAAAAGACTTTTATTGTCTGGTGATTTTATGCATTAATATTTCTGCATAAATACAGTGGGTTTGCTGCAGTGTAGAGTTGAGGATCTTCTTGTTTCTGGTGCAGATGCTGAAGTCGTCTTGTCTCTGGCTGGGGAGGCTGATGCTGTTTCCCTCATGGAACTACATCCCCCATAATGCAC
Organism: Spinibarbus caldwelli; assembly: GCA_039654775.1. NCBI lineage: Eukaryota > Metazoa > Chordata > Actinopteri > Cypriniformes > Cyprinidae > Spinibarbus > Spinibarbus caldwelli. Next base: position 1,312,925 of record CM077260.1, on the reverse strand, counting down.
CTGGGGCGGGTTACCTAGAGCTGCTGGAGCCTCCGGTGTGTGTGACCCTGGAGGCCATGGCCTTTGACCCCGGAGGAGCCCTGAGCGAGGTCATGAGCGTGACGCGGGCGGCTGAGCTCCTCAGACAGAGGTGAGGCGCATCCGGCTCCCAGCGTGACTCGCGTGTGTTTGATCAGCAGTGTGACGCTCTGTGTGTGTGTGTGTGTGTGTGTCAGGTGTGAGGATCAGGCGTGTGTGTGCGTCAGCGGGCAGGTGAGCGTTGTCTGTCCTCTGCTGGTGATCCGTGGGAAACGATTCTTCTGCCTCGTCCTCAGTGAAGAAGGGTCTTCAGTGCCTGTGTTCATCACGGTCAGTATAAACAAATCCCACTGAAATCATGTCTTAGCCCAGCTCTGACTCTGATCATGAATCTGAACAAAGATAAATAATGATTGCTGTTGTTGTTGAATTACTGGTCTGATGAATCTTTGGCTTAATGAACTGAATCAGTGTCTGACTCACTTAATGAACTTGAGTATTGTTTATGTGCTATTATAGGCTTTATTTAATATTTTGAAATTTGATTTTTCAGTTTAAGTATTAGTGATGTGCTTTTGTCCTTTTTGTTAGTTTTTTTGTTGTTGTTGTGTTAAATATTTCTATAGAGCTTTCATTTTTATTTTTATTTACTTGTAGCTTTAGTAATTATAGGAGTTAAGCTTATTTTAGTTATTTCTTAGTTTCATTTAAGTTTTTTATGTAGCATTTATTATATTTATATTTATTAAAATTAGTTTATTTCAGCTTTATTTAGATTACCAAAAAAATCTATGAATTTTTTTTAATTGCATTTATTTATTTATTGTTTTTAAAATTTGACCTTTGTATAACAATAATAACACTTTCATTTATATTGCCAAATAAAATATATATCTATTTATGACATTATAGATAGTATATTCTATGTATATTATTTTATTGAACTGTGGTGACACATGAGGAAATGGTTTTATTTGGCTGACAATAAAGTGTAATCTATTGTAATTTATATGTGACCCTGGAGCACAAAACCAGTCTTAAGGAGCACAGGTATATTTGTAGCAATAGCCAACAATACATTATAGGTCAAATATGTTTCTTTGGAGGAAACTCAGGGATGGTGTAGCTTTAGATATTTACTTAGATATTTATTATATTATTTTTATATGCTATTTTGCACTTTTTGATTGGGAATCGTGTATGGTTGTAACAAAAAGGAATTTCCCCTCGGGGATAAATAAAGGAATTCTGATTCTGATTCTGAAAATTATCCATTTTTCTTTTATGCCAAAAATCATTAGGATATTAAGTAAAGATCATGTTCCATGAAGATATTTTGTAAATTTTCTACTGTAAATATATCAAAACTTAATTTTTGATTAGTAATATGCATTGCTAAGAACTTCATTTGAACAACTTTAAAGATGATTTTCTCAATATTTAGATTTTTTTTGCACCCTCAGATTCCAGATTTTCAGATAGTTGTATCTCAGCCAAATATTGTCCTATCCTAACAAACCATACATCAATGGAAAGCTCATTTATTCAGCTTTATGATGTATAAATCTCAATTTTCATTTACCCTTATGACTGGTTTTGTGCTCCACGGTCATTATATTTGTGTGTGTGTGTGTATAATTGTTAGTTTTATGTATATATATATATATATATATATATATATATAGATTTTTAAAATATATATATTACAAATATTCATGCTTTTCTACCTAATTGAGTAAATATTAGTAATCTATATTCTGATCTTTCTGTAAGTTTGATTTGGTGTTTGTTGGTCTGTTCTGTGTGTCAGGAAGCCAAGCATCAGTACTGGAGGCAGTGTGTGTGTGTCGGCCAGAGCGTGTGGATCTCGTCTCTGCGTGTGTGTTCACTGCAGGGGCTGGAGGGCCGGCGCGTGCTGACGGACAGCTGTCAATCACGCCTCCATCCGCACCTGCAGAACCAGGAGAACTCAGAGGATCCAGACACACACACAGACACACACACCGCTGACACACACACCGCTGACACACACACCGCTGACACACACTCCGCTGACACACACCTGCGCTCAGGTACAGCGTCCGGCTCCGTTCCTGCAGTCAGAGTCAAACGCTCCACACTCATCAGCTTTAAGGTACTAGAAACTAGTTTGAAACTAGAATTAATAATTAATTTGTATTATTTTACATTGCATTTTGTGTTTTAAAAAAAGGTAAATAATAGGAATGTGCAGCGAAGCCAGTATTTGTATCTGTATTTGTATCTGTAACAATCACAAAATTATTCGTATCTGTATTCGGATAAAACCGGAAGTGGGCGGAGCTTGAACCGAAACTTCTTACAGTTACTTGATAAGACCGTTATGGTTTTACATCTTTTTTTTTTTTTTTTTTTCATAGTTATCGTTGAACAAATTATGCCATGTTAAACAATTTTTTTTTTTTTTTTTTTTTTAATGTACATTTATTTAAATATCTTCTTACAGTCAGAGCCGATACCCTTGTAGGCAATAGGCAGTGTTTGGAGACGCAGTGCCTTTGTGCTTTGGGGAACGCGAGTTCGAGTCCTAGCTTGGTTACCTTTCGTGATCCGATGAATAAATATTTAAATATCTTCTAATTAAAACAGTAAGGGTTCCTACGCAGTTTAGAAATATGGAAATTTATTTAAGTAATTTCCAGGAAATGTATGAAAAAAGGCAACTGCAACACTGCTATTTTATTTGTGCTTATTTCATTCATAGAGCTTACACTCATTTTACTTCACAAACTTGTTACTGTGTTGTAAGAGGTTTATGTAAAACAAAATGCTTTCCTTTGACTCATCAGTTCCTGCACAGTTTTAAAAAGTATTTCACTTAAGTAAATTGCAGTTCTGGAAAAGTACGGGAAAAAAAAGAGAACAGAGTATGGAAAAATATTTGTGTTTTGACTATTTGCCCTATTCAGTGTTCTAAAATATAAAATTAATAATTTCTAAAAATAAATTTATCATACAAGCAGAGAGATTTCGACAAACGTTTAGTGATAATTTTAACATGACAATTAATTCAAGGCACACATTTTCATTACGCAGAAAGAAAAAGATTTTTTATTGTTTTACTTCAGTAAACAAATGTGCGTGTGCCACGCAAATAGCAAAAGATAAAGAAGTAAACATGTAGGCCTAGTAGAAAATGTTTATGTATCTAAGTTGATTATTAGCCTATTCTTGACAGAGAGCTGGTTTGGTTTTTGAGAGACCGAGACGCGCAGAGACGGCAACGCGGCTGTTTGATTGGTGATCGCGCTGTGCTTATTCCATTCATTTGTGTATCATATTGTACAAGGTTTAAATAATTGCCATTTAAATATACACAAGTAATAGCAGGCGTATGATGTAGTATTTTAGTTGATATTACTCTTTCTAAGCTCTGATTTCTGAGATGCACGGAGAGGCAACAACAATGCGGTGTTTGATTTGCGCTCTTTTTATTATAAAGTTTACATTCATTCACTTATTCTCACACTCATTATTGCGTGACTTTAGAGGTTTGTGTAAAATATTGCGCTAATCCCCTGGCTCACCTGTTATCTAGCAAACACCAGACTGGGCCAGCCTCAGCCGAACATTCGGGCAGAATTATTCGTTATCCGTTCTTCGTTTTTGAAGCCATTATTCGTGCCTTTCCGAATAAGGTATTCGGCTTCGGGCACACCCCTAGTAAATAAAAGCATTGGTATATGATAGATAGACATGATAAACTTTCAGGTTAACATAAAATAGTAAAAAAATAAATACATAAATATACTATAGAATAAGGCTGGATGGTCAATTGAAATAAATCTGAAATTGCAAAGGCTGCAACTTAATCAAATAAATACATGCCCTGTGTTTCAAAGTGATTTTTCTTAAACTTTTTTTTTTTTTTTTTTTTTACAGTGCATTTATTTATTTGTTTATTTATTTATTTGATTTTTATTAACTTTTATATTTAGTATAAAATGTTAAATATAAAAGTGGGAAAAAAAACATCAATAAGATTTCAAATGGGAAAAAAAACATCAATAAGATTTTAAAAGAATAAGGCATTTATAAGAAAATACGGTAATATATTAACTAACATGAACGAGCAATGAACAATTCATTTATTACACTATTTATTAAGCTTTGTTAATGTTAGTTAATAAAAATACAGTTGTTCATTGTTTGTTCATGTTAGTTCACAGTGCATTAACTAATGTTTACAAACACAATTTGTGATTCTAATATTGCATTAGTAAATGCTGAAATTAACATTAACTACGCTTAATAAATGCTGTAGAAGTATTGTTCATTCCTAGTTCATGTTAACTAATATAGTTAATTAATGAACCTTATTGTAAAGTGTTACCGAAAATACTGCTTAAAATAGTTGTGAAGTAATGAAATATTGCAGGACACACTTATTTCATATTCATATACGTGGAAAAAGGAAAAATTTCCTTTAAGGTATGACAAGGTGTGACCTTTGACCTGTGCTGTGACTGGCTTCTGTAGTAACAGTGTGTCTGATTGACAGGGCACGGTCACAAAGATCTTGAACGCAGAGGCGGGGCTTTATGAGATTGACGGACAGGTGGGGCTTTGTCTGGCCTATCAGCCGGCTCAGAAATGGGGCAGCGGCTTGAGGCCAGGGGCGGAGATTCAGGTGAGTGTGATGTCATTCAGTAGTAGATTCATCATTTCTGTGAATAAGACACTGTTTTAAAGGCTTTAAACAAAGCAGCGGTGCAGACAATCAGAATGTTTCTCTGTTATTTGTCTTCAGCTTCACAATGTTCACTTCATGTACCGCGCTTCCCCGTTTGCTCCGCGTGTGTTTCTGTGCGCGTGTCTGCGCACCAGCCTGCAGATCACCGCCTTCAGCCGCCTGAGTTCAAAGGTGGAGGTGTCGGGGTCACACGGGCCGCTGCAGTGCCTCCTGCTGGAGAAGAATCTGGGCGCATCGCAGTATCTCTGGCTCTGCTACTGTCAGAACGCCGTCGCTGAGAGGTGAGTGAAGAAAACGCAATAAAGGCTTGATGCTTTAAAGTTTGAAAATTATAAATAGTAGTATTGTTATTGAATTTTTTGTATAAAATTGAATTTCTGAATTCGTATATAAAATGTTAATATTTAAATCGCAAAAAAAATCACAATTAGATTTTTCCCCTCAAATGATACCCCAAATACTGTTGTTTCACAGTCAGTGTCACGTTATTAACCTCTGTGTGTGTGTGTGTGTGTGTGTCAGGTTGTGTCCTCGCTGGGTGAGAGCGGAGCGAGTGTGTGTTGTCGCCGAGCGGCTGCTGGACTTTGTGTGTGATGCTGAACAGAAGACACAAAAAGAGAGAAACATTTACAGAGAGATGATACAGGAGCCACACCAGTGCCCTGTTACTACGGTAACGCACACACACACACACCCTGTTATCACCATAGCTTACAAACACCCACACATACCCTGTTACCATAGTAACACACATATGTCCTGTTACAATAACACACACACACACACATACCCTGTTATCACAGTAACACACACACACATACCGTGCTACCACAGTAACTCACACATGCTCAGCTACCACAGTAACTCACACATGCTCCGTTACCACAGTAACTCACACATGCTCCGTTACCACAGTAACTCACACATGCTCCGCTACCACAGTAACTCACACATGCTCCGTTACCACAGTAACTCTCACATGCTCCGTTACCACAGTAACTCACACATGCTCCGTTACCACAGTAACTCACACATGCTCCGCTACACAGTAACTCACACTTGCGCTGTTACCACAGTAACTCACACATGCTCCGTTACCACAGTAACTCACACATGCTCCGTTTCCACAGTAACTCACATGCTCCGTTACCACAGTAACTCACACATGCCCCGTTACCACAGTAACTCACACATACCGTTCTACCACAGTAACTCACACATGCCCCGTTACCACAGTAACTCACACATGCCCCGTTACGACAGTAACTCACACATGCCCCGTTACCACAGTAACTCACACATGCCCCGTTTCCACAGTAACTCACACATACTGTTCTACCACAGTAACTCACACATGCTCCGTTACCACAGTAACTCACACATGCCCCGTTACCACAGAAACTAACACATGCCCCGTTACCACAGTAACTAACACATGCCCCGTTTCCACAGTAACTCACACCAGGGGCGTAAATTTCATCTAACAGTAGGGGGGGACAAGAAACATAAAATTTCTCAAGAGCAATTTTTGAAGGGGACACAAATAATACAACCAAAATTGTACTTGTAAGGACAGATATGTGTACACAGCATGTGTAAACAGCATGGAGACCGTGTTTAAATATGAGTTCGGTTCATATGGTTCACCACGCGGTCATATTATAATGATTATTTTGCGACCTCCATAGTATTTTAACTTTCGTATGGGACCGAGTACGTCTCTTTAGATATTCAACCGCATTAAGCCACTTAAAATCATACTGAGCAAAACCCAACACATCGGTAGGTCTACAATATTAGCCTAATATCAGTTCACACACAGGTTTATCGCTGTGTTAGTTGTAGTGGGTGACAAGCTACGGTATTTAGCTTGGTAACCTTATAAATTACTCATAGAAAATACATCGGATATCATTTTTTTTTTTTGTCATGACTAATTTATTAATGATCCAGCATCATCTGTATTAAAGAGAAAGAATAATTTCACCCGATGTTTAAAGAGAATAAAACAGCCTTGATTACTTAATTACTTACACATAACTACTAAGGAACTTTGCACTCTCCCACCCAGGGTTGCCAGGTTTTCACAGCAAAACCCGCCCAATTGCTACTCAAAACTAGCCCAAAACTAGCCCAATCGCTTTTCAGGGGGGATTTCCGGTAAAAACGCGTTCCGGTGGGGTAAAATACACGTTTTTTGGTGGGGTTCCCCTGTCGCTTTCCAGGGGCTAAATATCACGTTATTGGGGTCGCTCCAACCCGCGGACATGAAAAACATCCCGCGGAAAGAGCGTAAAAGTAGCCCAATTCCGCGGGAAAACCGCGGACTTGGCAACACTGCTCCCACCGGGCTCGTGTTCTGAGTGTATCGAGGCAGTGGACCAAACCACTTTGAGGCAAGGGAAGGGGGAATCAAAACATTTCTGAACTTAAAACGCTTTTTTTGCGTTTATTTTGTTTTACTACTTACACAATTATTTTAAGTATATGTCCATTATATTATTTTCAAGACATAGAGTTGCTTGTAATGATATTTTTAGGGGGGACAACCCTCAGATAGGGGGGGTTCTGTCCCCCCCGGGATTTATGCCTATGACTCACACATACCGTTCTACCACAGTAACTCACACATGCTCCGTTACCACAGTAATTCACACATGCTCCGTTAACACAGTAACTCACACATGCTCCGTTACCACAGTAACTCACACGTGCCCCGTTGCCACAGTAACTCACACATGCCCTGTTACCACTGTAACTCACACATGCTCCGTTACCACAGTAACTCACACATACCATTCTACCACAGTAACGCACACATGCCCCGTTACCACAGTAACTCACACATGCTCCATTACCACAGTAACTCACGCATGCCCCATTACCACAGTAACTCACACATGCCCCGTTACCGCAGTAACTCACACATGCTCCGTTACTATAGTAACTCACACATGCCACGTTACCACAGTAACTGACACATGCCCCGTAACCACAGTAACTCACACATATCGTTCTACCACAGTAACTCACACATATCGTTCTACCACAGTAACTCACACATGCTCCGTTACCACAGTAACTCACACATGCCCCGTTACCACAGTAACTCACACATGCCCCGTTACCACAGTAACTCACACATGCTCCGTTACCATAGTAACTCACACATGCCACGTTACCACAGTAACTCACACATGCTCCGTTACCACAGTAACTCACATGTGCTCCGTTACCACAGTAACTCACACATGCCCCGTTACCACAGTAACTCACACATGCTCCGTTACCATAGTAACTTACACATGCCACGTTACCACAGTAACTCACACATACCGTTCTACCACAGTAACTCACATGTGCTCCGTTACCACAGTAACTCACACATGCCGTTCTACCACAGTAACTTACACATGCTCCGTTGCCACAGTAACACACACACACACACACACACACACACACACATACAGTTCTATCACAGTAACTCACACATGCCCTGTTACCACAGTAATACACACATGCCCCGTTACCACAGTAACATGCACATACTACACACATGCAAGCACTTTTACCATGGTAACACACATCAGTCTATTGATAGTGGAAAACGCATATAACCTGTAGAGAAAACGTGTTTTGCGGAAACAATGTAAACAATTAATTGATCAATTGATCTTTAACTTATTCTTGTTCAGTTATATGTTAATTAAAAAATTGCATTCCTTCTTTTAAACCCTGACTGATTGATTTGAAATGAGTGTGTTTAGTAATGGTCTGTCTCTGTCAGTTCTGTGTGTGGTGGCCATCTGCGGCGCTTTGGTCGCTGAGGCAGCTGTCTAATTGGATGAGGCGTGAAGTGTGGGCGTCGCTCTCGCTGGCGTCTCTCCTGCCTGCGTCCGCAGCTCACATGACGGCGCTGGAGCTGAACGCGGCGCTGTCCTGGTCCGTTCACAAGGTCCCGCTGACGGACGCGTCCCCGGAGCCGCTGCTGTTACTGGGGGTTCTGGAGCTGGACTCGACCCGCGCCACGCTGCAGCTCAGAGACCAAACACATGCGCTTGACTGCCTGTGTGTCTCAGCACACCAATCAGGAAACAGAACCGCACACATCAACACTGCCTGGCAGGGTAATGATAAGTATCAGCTCATTTAATTATGGTTACACTTTATTTTAAGGTGTCCTTGTTACAGTCTAATTACACATTTAAGGACTGAGTAATATTTATTGACTACATGTACTTATTATATGGTTAGGATTAGGGTTTGGCTTAGAGTTACTTGAATGTAATTATGTATTATTTATTATAATAGTAAGTACATGTAACATATTTAACAAGGACACCTTAAAATAAAGCGTTACCTTAATTAATGATTGAGCATTTGTGTCCTTTATACAGCATTAAGCCAGCATTAGTGTGTTTTCTGCCCTGTTATGAAGCATATCAGAGTGAAACAGCTTTTTCTGCTATTGTTGCTATAGTTAACCAAAATTAAAACAATTAGAAAGCATTTTTGTTAATTGAAATGAAGATGGAGTAATGCAAAATATAAATATTAGATGGAGAAACTTGAACTAAATGAAAATTAGAAATTGTTTGCAACTAAGTGAAATAAAGTACTTTTTAAGTTGAAGTGTTAAAATTACTAACTGAAATAAAATTAAAACCATTATAAAAATATTTTAAAGAACAAAAATAATTAGAGCACATAACAAATTTACAAAAAAATAACTAAACTTAAAAAATATAGATATATATTTGAAAAAACAAAACAAGGATTAAACTTTTTTATTTGCATATAAACTGATTTTGATTTTCCGCTGTTCATAGTGTTGGTTGAAGATCTTATGGCTAATCGCTTAAGTTGTGATGTTACGTGTGTGTGTGTGTGTGTGTGTGTGTGTGTATAGGTTGTCTAGTGTGTGTGCGGCGGTGTACATTAGTCATGGAGAGGTTCATGAAGACACATTTCCCTTCCCGGAAACACCTGGATCAGCCGAGTTACATCACACACAAACACTGCAGGTATACACACACACACACTCACACACACACACACACACACACAATCACACACAATCACACTCACACACACAATCACACACACTCTCACACACACTCTCACACACACTCTCACACACACACACACACACTCACACTTCAGGTACAAACACATATGAGTGCGCATATTCAGAAATATGTATTGTCAATGAGCACATAAAATTAAATTATAATCACATTATTATGGTAATAGCAACATTTTAAGAGATTTAAATGAATTAAAATAAATGGATTAAAACTTTAAGGAATATCACACTATTTTTCTTTCATGTTTAATTTTTAACAGTAAATCTCTGTTGTGCAGCACTGTTTGACAAAAATAAAAAGGTATTGTTCATTTTAATTTGATTTTAAAAGATTAATTAAATTGTTAATGTTTTATGCCTTCATTTGATTAAAACCATTTTTGATCAAGAACAATAAAAACAGACAACAGTCCTGTTATTTTAAAAAATTGTAATAAATTGTTAAAGTATTATGAATTCAGTTAATTAGGCATGCTCTTTGATTTTTCAAATTTAATTAAACACTGACAAAATGGAATTTGGGAAAAAAATGAAGCTTAAAATGAAATTTAATAGGACCTAAATTCAACCCTAAATTTTTAACTTTTAAAAAAACTAAAATTTAATCCAAAAATGAATATGGAAAATAATGGAATCCAGAAAAAAATAATAATAATAAATTTGGGAAAAAATCTAATGCAATTTGGGGAAAAATTTAATGGATTTCATAAGCTCCTAAAAATGTTATCTTTGTTAAACTGTATGAGTTTTATGATTTTAATTAATTTGATTGAATTATTTAATTTCAATTAAAAATTTTAATGACTATAATTGAATGTAACCATTTAAAGGGAATCCAGAAAAATTCAACCTGAAAAAAAAAAAAAAAAAACAGAATTTGGGGGAAAAAATAAAACTTCTGTTATAAGAACCTGAGACTGATCTTTATACAGGTGTGTGTGTGTGTGTGTCTGTCTGTCTGTCTTTCTGTCTGTCTGTGTGTGTGTGTGTGTGTGTGTGTGTGTGTGTGTGTGTGTGTGTCTGTGTGTGTCTGTGTGTCTGTGTGTGTCTGTGTCTGTCTGTCTGTCTGTCTGTCTGTCTGTCTGTCTGTCTGTCTGTCTGTGTGTGTGTGTGTGTCTGTCTGTGTGTGTCTGTCTGTGTGTGTGTGTGTGCGTGCAGGGTTTATCTTCAGCTGTGTGTGGATGATCTGAACATCATCAGTCCGTCTGCTGCCATGAGCCGCTGTCAGATGGAGGACAGACAGACAGACCGAGAGAGCGCTAAGAGACCCAGAGTGGCTGAGCGACCTCTGACCCCTGCGGCGTGCGTGAGTTTGCTGCTCAGACTGGAGTCCAAGCAGGGCGTGACGCTGCAGAACGGCTCCGCTGCTGAGCTCAGACTGCAGCCGGGCTTCGTCTGCAGAGCTGTGTGTTTGGGAGACGCTCAGCGCTGGAGCCACGACCCCAGAAACCACCGGACGCAGGAGTGCGAGCGACACGGAGACACTCAGAAGGTCAGCAGCACACCATCAAACACCAGAGAGTCCAGCTGTCATCTTTAGAACATTTCATCTGTCACGTGACAGTAGCTCCGCCTACACTGACATCTCATTGGTTCAGAGCATCAAACATCTTCTGATTAGCTGTCATTTTGTAATATTGGAAACTAGAGCCCGACCGATATATCGTTTAGCTGATTTTATCGGCTGATATGAGCCTGTCGCAGATATATCGGTAACGGCAAATATGCCACCGATATGCCGCCGATATGAAAATTTTTTTTACAGAACATATAGACCTTTTTCCTGAGTAAATGATGAGCGCCGCGCTGCCATTACGCAGATGAAATGCTTCTAAATGGTGTAATAACTTGGTTTGTCCAGCAGAGCGCGCTCCATTGTTTGCTAATGGCGACCCAGGTCACTGTAGTGTAGAGATGCGCGGATGAGCTCAAACTTCACCCGAGTCCGCTGCTTCAAATTATCCACTCGCCACTCACCCGCACCTATATTTGATCGTCACATTACAATGATTCTAATTCTTATTTTTGCATGATGATTTGATGAATAGATGGTTCATTTTTAACAGCAGACTTTAGAGTTGTTCTGGGCATCACTGCACGCGCCCACGGCGCACCGGAGCTGATCGCGGCAGTCAGTGCTTGTGTTTATACAAGCCACACTGCGTGATATCACTCATACTTACACAGCATAGTTTGACAGTAACGTAGCAAATTGAAAAGTTAGTATCTCTCTGTAGTCCAATAGACGGCAGTACGGTGGTGGCTTGAGTCTGTTGAATGGTGATTTAACGCTGCGTTGTCACGTAGATGGTGAGACGCAATGCTATAAAGTAAATAAACAATGTCCCAGTCTTTTACTCTCACTATGAGCTTATCATACTTACTTTGCTACATTAGTAGGGCCCTATGATTTCCGCGAAGCAGAAAAGTGGGATGAACACATGGAATCCAGTTATAAAAGCGGACTTTACTGTATAACGCGGACTTTCACGGAATCTGTCATATTTGTGATGAATAAATAAAAAACAGGACAGTACACAAATCAAATCTCGATATAGTGTCTGTGAATATTAAACTGCAAAAAGACTATACAAACCCTCATGTTCTGTGTGTTCATTTGATTACCAGAAAATACACAACACTGAATTTGTGAAAAATATTATTCTTTATTATTATTTATTCATTTTAGATGTTTACGTTTGGAAAAGCTGTGCTTCCTGCATAAACCTGCCACTGCTGGATTGGCAGTAGCTTGTTGCCTTATAGTTACCTTATTTATTTTCTTAATTCAAGTTATATATATATATATATATATATATATATATATATATATATACAGAGAGAGAGAGAGAGAGAGTTCTATTTGTGCTTTAAAGTTATTTATAATAAGTGATGTCAAGTGTGTTAAGTGCACTGATGTCAGGCTCATTTTGGATAATAAAGTTTATTGTAAAATTGTTAAATACCCTACCTCCATTACATATTTTTGTCACATCATTGTGAGTGCTTGATCACCACATTTGAATTATCGTTGCTAAAAATGTGTTTATGTATATATATATTCTGTTTATGTACATTCTGTATTCTATATACAGTCCCACGAATGGGAACTGTGTCCAAACTTTTGACTGGTACTGTACTGTAATATACACGTAAAGAATATCGGCCGATATCGGCATCGGCCTCAAAAAACCCATATCGGTCGGGCTCTATTGGAAACCTGCATCATGTCTAGTGAGAATGTGAATGTTTTACTGGACTGATCTGTGTTTTTAATCAGCGTTCCTGCTCATTTAATTACAGATTTACTAATGTTTTGATGATAGACATTAATACAGATTACCTTTATTTTATTAATCCAATAACCATGTGAAAAGCTCATAAATGATAATTAATAATCTAAATTAATTGTCTTCTGCTGTTCAGCTATAAGTTATCATAAAACAAAAACAATATGCATTATGCATTAATAATAAATTATTATATTATTATTAATATTATTCCTGTTATTTTGGTTAGTGTTATTATTGCTATTATTAAAACAAATTGTGTGTTTGTTGTTTATTATAATTATTATTATGATGATGATGATGTAAAATTAAAATAGTAAAACAGAATTTGGGAAAAATATAACAGATTTCACAGCTCCCTAAAAATGTCAGTTTTGTTAAATTTATAATAGTTTTTAAGTTGTACAATTTTCATGATATCAATTAATTATATGTTTTTTTTTATTATTAAAATTTGATTCAACAATTAAAACGGAATCTAGAAAAATTAAAAAGTAAAAAAAACTATTTGTGAAAAACACTAAGATTTGTTAGGATAACTGTTTTTCTTTTGAGACTTAATATTATGGAATGTAAAAAAAACAGTGTTTAATTCTTTAATTATCCAATAATCCATGTACAGACTGATTTCTAATTGAATTGGCTTCTGCTGTTTCATTCTAAATCATCATAAAACTACAACAAAAAAAATGTGCATTATGAAAACTATAATTTATTATTTTATTATTATTATTATTGCTGTTTTCATTTATGTTTTGTTTGTTGTTTGTTTTTATTGTTATTATTTATTATTATTATTATTATTATTATTATTATTATTATTATTATGTACAATTAAAATGGAAAAAACTGAATTTGAGAAAAATAAATAAAAATATAACATTTCAGAGTGCCCAAAAAATGTCATTTTGAACAGTCTAGCATCATATAGATCATCTGATCTTCTATAGAGACTATAGACATTAGGCATTAGACACTTGATAACAGATTATTAGCTGAGAGTATCAGCAGAAAGTATGAGTCAGTCTGTAGTTTAGAGGAGGATGATGGGATTGAAATGTGAATCTGTGTGTTTTGCAGATTGAGCTGCACTTCATGGGTTCGTGTATTCGCTGGTTCCCTGTCCTTCATCCTGGATGTGTGTACAGATTAATCGCACGCAACACTGAGGTACCACACACACACACACACACACACACACACACACACACACACACCGCTTCATCGTCTCCCAAAGTCTGATGTTGACTATCAGCATAAAGTCTTGTTTTCTCTGAGCAAGAACCGCCCACTTTAACAGGAAGAGACCATCTGATTGACAAGTACAGCTGTCAGTCACAGTTCTGTTTTTTTTTAACATCTTTCTCTCTCTCTCTCTCTCAGGATGTGAGTGTGTTAAATGCCAAGGGGGTTTCAGCGAGGGGCGGAGTCACACAGCTCAGTAGCCCCGCCCTCCTGCTGCAGCCGCAGTGGCGCATTCACACGATCACTGAAGAGCTGCCTGACACACAGGTATACACACACACACACACTCACACAGACACTGACACACACTCACTCACACACAGACAGACACACACACACACTCACACAGACACTCACGCACACACACACACTCACTCACGCACACACACTCTCGCACTCACACACACACACACTCTCACACACACACGCTCAAACACACTCTCACACTCACGCACACAGACACTCACGCACACACACACTCACACACACGCACACACACAGACACTCACACACACTCACACACGCTCACTCACGCGCACACACACACACTCACTCACGCACGCACACACTCACACAGACACTCACGCGCACACACACACTCACAGTCTCACATACACACACTCACACTCACAGACACTCACACACACACTCACAGACACTCACACTCACACACGCTCGCACGCACGCACACACACTTGTTTCATTATCCTTGTGGGGACATTCATAGGCGTAATGGTTTTTCTACTGTACAGACCGTATATTCTATTGCCCTACACCAACCCTACACCTAAACTTAGCCCTCACAGGAGACTTTCTGCATTTTTACTTTCTCAAAAAAACTCATTCTGTATGATTTATAAACATTTGTACCCCTGGGGAATTCAATTTAGGTCCCCACCGTGACACGAGTCCCCATGAGTCTTTGTGTATTTAGATTTAAGTCCCCACCTGAATATATAAACCAAACCACACACACACACACACACACACAAACTCACTCACACACATACGCGCACACACTCACACACACTCAAACTCACTCACACACACGCACACACTCACACTCACACACACACTGACACTCACACACGCACACACTCACACACGCACACACTCACACACACGCACACTCACACTCTCACACACTCACACACGCACACTCTCACACACTCACACACGCACACACTCACACACGCACACACTCACACACACGCACACTCACACTCTCACACACTCACACATGCACACACTCACACATGCGCACACACGCCCACACATACACTCACACGCACTCACACAGATGTTGATTGTGTGTGAGCTTTGACCTGTGCTGTGTCCTCAGTCAGGTGTTCCTGCGCTCATGAGTGTGTCTGAAGTTCTTCACAGCAGGTGATGATCGTCACACTAAACACATCTTCAGCTCTGAATACATCAGCATCATCTCTCAGTCACTGTTTGTGTTTTATAGCTCCGCCCCTGAGATCGTCTCCTTCTGTGGAATCATTACTCAGCGAATCACATTACAGGAGGACAACGGAACCAAACCCAAGATCCAATCACTGACAGCATCTGAAGGTTTGGCCCCGCCTCCAGTTTCTCTCTCAACAGACATCTGCTGATTGAGTTGCTGTGTTTATGCCAGATGTTTGTTCTCTGCAATTATCCAGATGCAAGCATTGAGCAGGATCTGCGGGTGCGTTTGACCGTGCAGGACGCTGATTGTCCTGGTCATGTGATCGATGTGTATGTGGATCTGTCATGTGGTCCATACACACTCGGTCTGATCGCCGGAGCTGTGGTTTCTGTCCATCATGTTCAGCGCAGAGTCTCCAAGTTAGTTTGAGATGCTCTCATTAACATTGATTTACATACTCAAAATATATAGCAAATCTCAGCTCTGTGATAGTTTACATTGTTACAAAATGTTTAACTGTACCCAGTTCTGTGGAGGACAAACCTGCAAAAATCTAAATAAAGAAATGTAACAATTGGAAAATAAATAAATGAATAAATGGCTTAAAGCAAAAACAGTTGATTTTTTTAAAATTTACACTTAATCTATAATCAATCAATTCTAATATCAGTCCACCTGATTATCATACAAGTGACAAAAATGTAAAAATAAACACAAAAATAAATAAATAAATAAATAAAATAAATATAAATATGGAAATAAATGCATGTGTGAATAAATATGAAATAAATGCATTAATATAAAAAGAAATTAAAAAACTAATAAAAATAAATAAAAAATGGCTTGATAACCAAATAACATTCATTTTTAATTAAATTTAGACTTTTATCTACGATAAACAAATGATATGCAAAACCAGTTCTGATTATCATACAAGAGATAGAAATGTAAGAAACACAAAAAGTTAATATATTAATAAATATATTAATAATAAAATAATAATAAAACTTAACATATTAATAAATATGTAAGTTTTAAATATATGAATAAATGCATGTGTATATATATATATATATATATATATATATATATATAGAATAAATAGCAATAGAATAAAAAATAAAGTTAAAATTAAATAAAGAAAATAATAAATAAAGGGGGAAATGTAATACAAAAATACATTTATTTAAAAATAAATTGTATTTGTTTTAGCAAGTCATTTATTCCTTTATTTCCTATTATTTATTTAATTATTTAACATTTTGCATGGTTTTAACCTCTGTATATAAAGTTGGATATATTAGCATATCTACATTTACCTACATACAGTACACTCACATAAAGCTGTATATGCTATGTAGTAAATCTCAACTGCTTGATTGTTTATATCATCAAAATATAATATTGTCCAGCTCTACTCTGCTAAGATATAAGATAATAAGATATTATAAACAGAACATCATGATTTTCAGTGAGCTGCTTTAAAACAGTAAGTATTGTGAAAAGCGCTACAATAATCAATCTTGTTTTATAGTGATGATGTGTGTGGTGTGTGTGTTTCAGAGTGTGTAACGTGTACTGCCGCTCTCTGCCCATCAGCTGTGTGAGTGTCACTGATCTGACGTCAGTCCGTTCAAGGCAAGTCACACACTTATTTACACACCTGTGTTTGTTTACAGTGAGGGACTGAGCTCCGTTCACAGCAGACAACCACACTTAACCCCCAGTCCAGCTAGAGTTTGGGCTTAAAGAGACGGAATGTTGCATTTTTTTTATTGATGAATTATTATTATTTTTCTGTGCATATCATTATTTAATGCGTTATAGTGCATTAGTTTATTATTTTACACTGGTATGCATATTACCAGTTTCTGAATGATTTATTTTGTGCATACTATTATTTAATACTTTATTGTGCATTAGTGTATTAGTTTACGCTAATATGCGTGTTATTAGTTTATGAATAATTTATTTGTCTTTTTTATTTATTCTGTTATTTTACACTGCTGTGCATATATGAATTATTTATTTGTATGTATCATTATTTGTTATTGTGCGTTATTTTACACTAATCTGCATATTGTTAATTTATTATGAATGATTAATCTGTGCATATCTTTATTTTATGCACAATGTTTTTTTTCTTGTTAGGTTGTTTAATTCGGTTGGTCACAATTTCTGTCTCATGCCAACTTTGAGGAAGTAGAATTAAAATTGAATTAAATTAAAATATTGCATTACATAGTTATATGGGAATAAAGAGTACATTGATTTTATGATGATAATAATAATAATGAGTTATTTTGATGAGCAAGTAATATTTTGTTCAGTGATATGAGCGTTTGACTTTGGATTCTCATGCAAATTTACAAACGGACGCAAAACTGACATAAAATGTCTAGAGCTCAGATTAATTTAGTGTGATTTTTACAGTAGACAGTGATGCAGTAAATAAACGACCCTGCACAGATGCTGTGTTTTATCTCATGTTTCATGTTTTCTCTCTGTAGGTCAGGTGTGGCTCCGTCTCCTCCTCCCATGATGCTCTTGGGCGAGTGGGCATCAGGCCGGGTGCAGCGCTGTGTGCTGGCTCAGGTCAAAGGTCACGTGGTGTGTGTGTTGTCTCTGCGGCTGCAGTGGACATGTTCTCTCTGCGGGAGCATCTTCAGACAGGTAGTGATGTCATCTGTTGTCTTCCTGTGCGTCCAGTTTTTCAGTGGCCTTCACAGCTTCTGTCAGGTTTGCGTTGTTTTTTGACCCCATGACCTTTGGGTCCTCACAGGCGTCCTGTGGCCGAACTCACCCGCCATGTGACTCGACCAGTGCAGTGTTTCAGGCCGAGGCCAAGTGAGTGTGTGATAGTGTGATGATAGAAACACCTCCTGACGGGTCAGTCGCTGATTGTGTGTGTCTGTGTGTGTGTTTCTGTGTGTGTGTATGTTTCTCTGTGTGTGTGTCTCTGTCTCTCTTTGTGTTTCTCTGTGTGTGTGTGTGTGTGTGTGTGTGTGTGTTTCTCTGTGCTTGTGTGTGTTTCTCTGTGTGTGTGTGTGTTTATGTGTGTGTCTGTCTCTCTGTGTGTGTTTCTCTGTCTGTGTGTGTATTTCTCTGTGTTTGTGTGTGTTTCTCTGTGCTTGTGTGTGTTTCTCTGTGTGTGTGTGTGTGTGTGTGTGTGTCTCTGTGTGTCTGTGTGTTTCTCTGTGTGTGTGTGTATTTCTGTGTGTGTGTGTCTGTGTGTTTCTCTGTGTGTATGTGTGTCTCTGTCTCTCTGTGTGTGTGTGTGTGTGTGTGTGTGTTTCTCTGTGTGTGTGTGTCTCTCTCTCTCTGTGTGTGTTTCTCTGTGTGTGTGTGTGTTTCTCTGTGTGTGTGTGTGTGTGTCTCTCTCTCTGTGTGTGTTTCTCTGTGTGTGTGTGTGTGTGTGTGTGTGTGTGTGTGTGTTTCTCTGTGTGTGTGTGTTTGTCTGTGTGTTTCTGTGTGTGTGTGTTTCTCTGTGTGTGTGTGTGTGTGTGTGTTTCTCTGTGTGTGTGTGTGTTTCTGTGTGTGTGTATGTTTCTCTGTGTGTGTGTCTCTGTCTCTCTTTGTGTTTCTCTGTATGTGTGTGTGTGCGTGTTTCTCTGTGTTTGTGTGTGTTTCTCTGTGCTTGTGTGTGTTTCTCTGTGTGTGTGTGTGTTTATGTGTGTGTCTGTCTCTCTGTGTGTGTTTCTCTGTCTGTGTGTGTATTTCTCTGTGTTTGTGTGTGTTTCTCTGTGCTTGTGTGTGTTTCTCTGTGTGTGTGTGTGTGTGTGTGTGTCTCTGTGTGTCTGTGTGTTTCTCTGTGTGTGTGTGTGTATTTCTGTGTGTGTGTGTATGTGTGTTTCTCTGTGTGTATGTGTGTCTCTGTCTCTCTGTGTGTGTGTGTGTGTGTGTTTCTCTGTGTGTGTGTGTGTGTCTCTCTCTCTCTGTGTGTGTTTCTCTGTGTGTGTGTGTGTGTGTGTGTGTTTCTCTGTGTGTGTGTGTGTGTGTGTGTCTCTCTCTCTGTGTGTGTTTCTCTGTGTGTGTGTGTTTCTCTGTGTGTGTGTGTTTGTCTGTGTGTTTCTGTGTGTGTGTGTTTCTCTGTGTGTGTGTGTGTGTTTCTCTGTGTGTGTGTATGTTTTTCTGTGTGTGTGTGTTTCTCTCTGTGTGTGTGTGTGTGTGTGAGTGTAGGGTGGTGCTGGAGGACGGCTCTGCTGACGCTCACGTCTGGTTCTCGTCTGACACCATCTGCGATCTGCTGAAGTTGAATGCGGGTCAGTGGGAGGGGCTTCAGAGGCACGTCAAGGTCAAAGGTCACGTGAAGGTGTACACACGCGGACGCAACATGGTGAGTGTTTCAGCTCTACTCACCTACATAAGCGCTTTCATGAGTTCATGTAAAGGTCGACCGATGTATCGGTTTTACCGATTAATCGGCACCGATAGTTGATTGCTGGAACTATTGGTCATCTGCAAAAATCCCTGCCGATAGTTTTCTGGGGTTGCATCTACTGCTGGAGCGGCTGAGAAGGGTCTGTTGTTGTTATACAGAGCGATAGCAGCCTTTAGAGGCCAATCACTGACACCTCTGCTGTTTGATTTGACATGTGATTCTACGCTGCACAGAGCGGGACACTTCAGACACGGATTTATATGCAGCCGACACAAAATCCTGCCACACCACATAGTTTTCCATAAAATTACATTATATTTGTCCCAAATCATTGTTAATGTACAAAATGACTAGGCTGTAAAATCGTTTATTGTGTGTTTTTCAGCGAAACATTTGTCTTTCTGTGGCTCTAATAAAGTGTATGCTTCATATAGAGAGCTGTAATATAGATCGTGCTTTCTCTTTCCGTTTGCTCTGTTTTTTTAAACACCGAACTTCAAAGGTATCTATGCTGATTTGTTCATTATTGAAGTAAACTTTTTCCCGTTTGGTGATTAAATAAACTGTTTTAGAGTTTGTGCTTTTGCCCAGAGTGTGACTGCTGTATTTTGTTATTTTGATTAGATAATCATCAAGTGTTCTAAAATAGAAGCAGTTAAAGTGTGAGAGTACACATACAGTATCCATATGTAGATAATTTCAGTGCTATGGCCTTTGTGTTGACATTTAAAGATGGCCATCTTAACACTTTACAATAAGAGTCCATTTGTAACGTTAAGATTAATGAAAGCTGTAGAAGTATTGTTCCTTGTTAGAGTGTGTTAATTTCAACATTTACTATTACTAATACACTTTTAAATTTTAAAGTTTCTTCTGTTATTATTAGTTAATAAACTATGAACTAACTTTAATGATCAATATATAAATTAATATTAATATTTTTATTCATTTACAAAGTATGGTTTAGTACCGTTTTTTTTTTTTTTATAAATAGTAAAACACTATATATACACTATATATACACTATATATGTATATGTGTGTGTGTATATATATATATATATATATATATATATATATATATATATAATTTATTTTTTTATTTTTTATTTTTTTCAGTATCCATTTTATCCAAAATCATCGGTTGATTAATCGGTATCGGTCAGTGTGGTCCGACCTAGTTATCGGTATCGGTAAAATCCACTATCATTCGACCTCTAGTTCATGTGATCACTGTGTGTCTGTCTCTGTGTGTGTGTGTCTGTCTCTGTGTGTGTGTGTGTGTGTGTGTGTGTGTACAGACGTGTGACGAGAACCCTGACGATGCTTTAGTTCAGTATCTGAGCTGTTTGTGCTCCAGCACCGCTGTGTGTCGACAGATTCACCTCACCTGCCGACTGAGAGCTCAGAGAACAGGTGAACACACACACACACACACACACACACACACACTCTCACTCACTCATGTTTGACAGGTGCACCTGCAGTGGAGCTGCACGATATAGGGAAAAAATGTAATTGTAGTTTTTCTGAGTTAATAATGAGCGTATAATCATCATTTTATTGTTTTTCACAGGACTTTGTGAGAGTATTTGAATTAAAAGGGGTCGGAGATATTTATTGTACAATATTATTTTATTTTTGATATTTACAGCCTAAACTCAAATCAAATGCAGAGCTGAAGCAGCATTTACTGTCAACTGAGATACTGAAAACACTGTATCCTGAGCTGCTCGCGTGTAAATGAACACTAAATGAAGTGTGTGTGTGTGTGTTTCAGGGAAATCTCAGCTGAGGAAAGTTCATCGAGGACAAACTGAATTCATCTGCAAATTCACACCTGCACTGCAGTTACAATGCCAACACATACACACACGCTAAACACACACACACACACACACACACAAACACTAAACAGCAGACGTGTGTCATGTGATCAGATGCTGATCAGTGTTTCATGTTTGATGTTCTGCTGCTGTTCTTGAGCTTTTCACTCGTTCACTGAATTATGTTTGTAACAAAATAATATATATTTTTTATTTTTATTATATTATTCTTTATTGTTGATATTGTTGATTATTTTATTATACACAGTAAATATTGTAAGATAAAACACTTGTTCAGAAACAGAAATAAACAGAATTATGTTTGATTCGTTACGTTTGATTTATAGATTTGTATATCTTAAATATCAGTTCAGCTTGAAGTCTCTCAGCACTAACCAATCACAGAGTAGGAAAGTGTGTGGGGGCGGAGCTCCAGACAGAGGAGCATTCAGTGGGCGGAGCTCCTCACAGATGAGTGCTCAGTGGGCGGAGCTTCAGACAGACTAGCCCTCGGGGGGCGGAGCTCCTCACAGATAAGCGTTCAGTGGGCGGAGCTCCAGACAGACGAGCGCTCAGGGGCGGAGCTCCTCACAGATGAACGCTCACTGGGCGGAGCTCCAGACAGACAAGCGCTAAGGGGGCGGGGCTCCAGACAGACGAGTGCTCAGGGGGCGGAGCTCCTCACAGATGAACGCTCATTGGGCGGAGCTCCTGACAGAAGAGAGTTTGGAGGCGGCGCTTACAGACGGTCATTGATCAGACAGACGGCAGCAGGACAGCAGGTATGTCACACTTTGAAACTCCTCACATGATCACATGACATGATTTCAGTGGGGTTTTTCACATGTTTGTGTTTTTGGAGGTCTGATATCTTCTCGTGTCACACACTATGTCAGTTGTGCTTGCTGAATATTGCTCATTTTAACTGCTCTTATCAAGCACACACTTCTGTCTCCAGCAGATCTGTGTGTGTGTGTGTGTGTGTCTGTGTGTGTGTGTGTGTGTCTGTGGACATTGGCTCTGTGTGTGTTGTGTGTGTTTGTAATAGAAATCAATATGTGCAGCAGGAGAGTAAATAAAGCTTCAAAGGGAGAACTGCTTCTGAAGTTATGAATTCACATTGAAGGAAGAACCTTCTGGAGGGTTTAGTTAGTGTTGGTGGTTAGTGGGACTGGTTTATGGTTATATATTGTGTAAGTTGTGTTTTTTTAGGACTAATATCTCATGTCGTGTCTGTTCGAGCTTCAGATGCTGGTTTTGCTGGATGATCTGATGCAGAGATTACCAAACGTTTGCTCAGCCGAACCCCTTTTGAGCTCAAATATTTACTTGAAGACCCCTGAGATTTTAAGCTAATATTTCAATAATTTAACAACACATTCACATGTTCGCGGTTCTCTGATGTCTGTTATGATATGCAGAATAACAAATAAAATGCTTCTTTTAGAAACTGTTTTATTTTGATAGTTTCTATTTTAAAATTATTTATTGTGATTTGACATTTTTATTATTTAATTAATTGCTAATAAGTGTTGTTTTGTATTTGTTTTTATTTTAAAAACATGTTTATTTTAATTAGACATTTTTATATTTTAATAATCTGTTTTATTTCAAAATAATTTATTTGTTTTGATTTGGACTTTTTTGTGATTTTAATTAATTTTTAGAAAAAGTGTTTTATTTTAAATTTATTTGAAACATTATTTAATTTAATTTTACATTTTTGATTTAATACATGTTTAGTAAGTGTTTTATTTTGATTTATTTTTAATTTTAAATCATTTAATTAATCAAATTAAAATAATTTAATTTGACGTTTTTATGATTTGATTTTTTTTTAAATAAGTGTTTTGATTTGTTTCATTTTAAAATAATTAATTTAATAGGACGTTTGTATGATTTGATCATTTTTTAGTAAGTGATTTATTTTGATTTGTTTTATTTTAAAATCATTTATTTATTTTTATTTCACATTTTCAAGCCAGTTTAACCTCATTCTTGTGAGATTTATTTATTTATTTATTTATTTTTTTAAACTGAAATTTCAGATATTTTTCCACAGGATCAGGTTTTAATACTTTAAATCACTGTTTGTTTTGTGTGTTTTGTGTGTGAATGTGTTTAGATGTTCTAGACTGAGGAAGTTCTCAGTTCTTCTCATCATCTTTAAGAGTTTTTCTTTGGTTTCTCTGCGAATTTGTGAAGCTGCTGGAATTATTCATGGTTAAACCTTAAAAATAATCATGCATTTAGCCATTTCTTTCACATGTCTGCAGGAACTCATGTGAAGCTTTTCAGTTCTTCTTCATGATTTTGAAGATCTTTAGAGTTTTTCTGTGCTTCACTGGACTGATTTAAGCTACACAAATACAACTAAAACATTATATTTAGCTGTTTTATTTTATATTTACCTCAGCTTGTGTGTGTGTGTGTGTGTGTGTGTGTGTGTGTGTGTGTGAGTGAGTGTGTGCGTGTGTGTGTGTGAGGGTGAGTGTGTGAGGGTGAGTGTGTGTGCGCGTGTGAGTGTGAGTGCGTGCATGTACGTGTGCGAGTGAGTGAGTGAGTGTGTGTGCGAGTGAGTGAGTGAGTGTGTGTGCGTGTACGCGTGTGAGTGTGAGTGAGTGTGTGCGTGTGAGTGCGTGTGCGAGTGAGTGTGTGAGTGTGGGTGGGTGTGTGAGAGAGTGTGAGTGAGGTGAGTGTGTGTGTGTGTGTACCTGTTTTTCTATTCAGGTGGGGACTTAAACCTGAATACACACAGACTCATGGGGACTCGTGTCACGGTGGGGTCCTAAATTGAGGTCTCCACGGGTAAAGAAGCTTATAAATCACACAGAATGAAGTTTTTTGAAAATCTAAAAATGCAGAAAGTCTCCTGTGAGGGCTAAGTTTAGGTGTAGGGTTGGTGTAGAACAATAGAATATACGGTCTGTACAGTAGAAAAACCATTACGCCTATGAATGTCCCCACAAGAATAGCGAAACAAGTGTGTGTGAGAGAGTGAGTGAGTGTGTGTGAGAGAGAGAGTGTGTGTGTGTGTGAGAGAGTGTGAGTGTGTGCGTGTGTGCGTGTGAGAGTGTGAGTGCGTGCGTGTGAGTGCGTGAGTACGTGCGTGCATGAGTGAGTGAGTGTGTGTGTGTGTGAGAGAGTGTGAGTGCGTGAGTACGTGCGTGCATGAGTGAGTGAGTGTGTGTGTGTGTGCGTGAGTGAGTGTGTGTGCGTGAGTGTGTGCGTGAGTGTGTGTGTGTGTGCGTGAGTGTGTGTGTGTGCGTGAGTGTGAGTGAGTGAGTGAGTGTGTGTGAGTGAGTGAGTGAGTGTGTGTGAGTGAGTGAGTGTGTGCGCGCGTGTGTGTGTGTGTGTGCGCGCGTGTGTGTGTGTGTGCGCGCGTGTGTGTGTGTGAGTGAGTGTGAGTGTGAGTGCGCATGTGAGTGAGTGTGTGTGTTTGTGTGTGAGAGAGAGAGAGTGTGTGTGTGTGTGTGTGTGTGAGAGAGTGTGTGTGTGTGTGTGTGTGTTGCTGGCGGGTGTGTCTCTGGTGCTGTGGTTTATCTGTCGCTGGACAGCAGAGATAGACTGAGGAATGCAAGTGATGGCCGTGATGTCGTCAGCGCAGGGATTGATGGGAAATGAGCTCAAGTGCGGCCGGTGTTGCATCACATCTGTTGATTCACTGATCAGGTCAAAAACACAGGAGTTTCCAGCATGACACAAATAATCAGAGTCAGTGTGTCGGATCTGTCCTGCTGTGATGCTGAGACTCTCATTAGGAATGATGACAATAAAAAGCACGTGACGACTTGTGTGTGAAATGTTCCTTATAGGTTATTTATAACTAGCAATAGAAGTCTATGTAATGTCTCTAAGTGTGTGTGGGTGTGTGTGTGTGTGTGTCACAGGTGTTAAAGAAGATGATGGATTCTGTCGCAGGATTGATTTCTGGGGTAAGAACTTCATTCATTAAATCATTTGTTCATTTTTTCATTCATCTATTTATCACCTTAAATACGAGTTTATGCATTCATTTTAGTTTTTCTGTCTTCAAACTACTTGTTCTTTCTCCTGTTTGTGTTTCTGACAGATTCAGGCATTTTTGCACTATAAAAATCACAATCACTGTGATAATCAGCTCAAAAAGTGTTACTTCAGTATCATTGAAATACTTTTAACGTTTTTATTTAGTAGTTATTTATTTTTTTTCCTTTTTAATTTTAATTTTAATGTTCTAGTAATTTTGCTGTGTTTTTGCCATTTTAAATTAAAACAAAAATATTTATCTATGTAATTTTCATTTGTCAAATTTTTTTATTTTATATATTGTTATAATTTATATATTTTTTTAGTTAACGTTTATATTATTTTAAAATATGTATGTGTATATATATATATATATATATATATATATATATATATATAGAGAGAGAGAGAGAGAGAGAGAGATATGTATTAGTGCTGTCAATCGATTAAAAGAGAATTGACTTTTTTTTCTGAAATTAATCACGATTAATCTCACCTAACATTAATGTTTTTCAAATATACTTTATTGCAATAATTTCACATACGATCTTCAAATTAATGTAGAAACAACATAAAGACAGTGTATTTTAATATTTGTTTAGTGGCATTTTTTTTATGACTGAAGGAGAGTATCACTGATACCATACTACTGATGTCTCTATAAAATAGATTTTTCCCCCTAATATTTAACCATTGACTAGCCATTCAACATTACAGTATAGATGAGCGCTATCAACATTTTAACGTTTATTAGACTTTATTAGACTTTAAAAAATAATAGACATTAGACTTTAAAATATAACAACTTCACATAAACCCATTATCATAAATGTCATATTAGGTACCTGTGCCCTTCAGCAAGTATAGGAAATATACAGAAATTCAATAAAGTTAAAGTCTAAATTAAATATAAATGAATCCTTCAAGCTACAAAAGTTATTGATTTTCCCATTTTTGCTTTTGTTCTGTAACAGACATCACAGCAGCTGGTTATTAGGTTTTTTGGCTGCTATCACTTTAAGAGCTGGCAAACGCTTTCTCCACCCCTGCGTTAACTGCGTTAAATATTTTTAACACATTAAACTGGAAAAATAATTGCATGCATTAATGTGCTAATTTTGACAGCACTATAATCATAACACACATTCACAGTCTCATGTGAATGTGTTATGATTATACTTTATAACAGCGTGATAAACATATTGATTGCTCGTTTATTCTTGAGTTGATTGACGGTTGTGTGTGAGCAGGCATCAGGGGGCGGAGCTCAGGCGAATGAGGGTGTGGAAGAAGGGGGCGGAGTCCGGCGGCGAGTCCCGCCCGTTGAGCTGAAGCTGGTTCCACTGGAGGAGGGGTCAGAGGTCACGCTGAACAGTGACATCACCAGCGCACTGATGCTGCAGCAGCAGATGGACCGCAGGAAAGCAGCCGTCTACCTGACTCTGAGCGGCCTGCTGATCTTCACCACGGGTCAGCACACACGCTCACACACACACACGCACTCGCACACACGCACTCGCACACACGCTTACACACACTCACACACACGCACACTCTCTCACACACACACACGCACAGGCACACACACACACGGTCACACACGCACGCTCGTACACACACACACACACACTCTCTCAAACATTTTTATGATTTAATTCATTTTCAGTAAGTGTTTTATTTTGAAACAATGACTTGCACCTGCAGCGTGATGTGAGGTCATGTGACCCCAGTGTTTGACCGTCACTGCATCGTTCAGTCCAGTAGTGTGCAGTCTGTAGTGTGCACTAGTGCTGTGTTCTCAGCTTCGGTCTCGTTCACAGCGTTCCTGCTGGGATACGTGGCGTTCCGTGGAATGTGTCGTCTGTGCGGGAACGACGGCGATCTGATTCCTCTGAGCGACGCGGCGGGAGCTCAACACTCGCCCGAGGGAGGCGTCATGTACATGGCAGAGCTCAGAGAGATGCTGAAGAAATACCTGAAGGAGGAGAGGATTGAGAACACGCTCAGGTCAGCAGCTGTTTATCACTCTGAGACTGCTTTAAAACTATCTGCATTGTATAAAGCACTACAGAAATCAAGGTGACTTGAATAAACATGAAAGGCACAATATGTAAGTTTTCGCCACTAGAGGTCGCATTTTCAAAACCATAACAAAGGCGAAGTTTGATGACGCTATGAAGGAGGATGTTCACGGATGAGGTAATGAATTAATTTTTTTATTACCTGTACCTTCCACAGTTATTCAAACAGTGAATAAATTATACAGAGAAAGCGAGCAAAGAACATTATGACTGACTTCAGTCTAGCGTGAGTTTAAGCACTCTCCAAAAAGCTGTCTATACATGGTTTTATTAATGAATCTCTTACATCATATGTACATTTGCACTTTGTTGTTTATGATGAGAGAATTCTCGTGAGAGCTGAATTCAGTCAGCGAGCGCATGCAGTGAAGGAAAAACTCATCTGAACACCTCTGATTGGCCATTGCATTCATAAGCTCAACAGACTCGTATGTGATTGGTTATAGTGCGCAACACTGTAAAACGTGTTTAAAAAAATCATGGCGCAATATTGAGCAGATCTAAATTTAATGCTGCGTTCAACACTTTTCATTTCATTTTCATTTTATTCGTGACAGCAATAATTGATTTAGTTTAACTGTACTGCAGCATTTGTGTCCGTGTGTTTCCATAGTTTCTACAAGTGGAAACTGAGGATAATGCGGATATTACGTTATTGATAGGCGACAATGACCAGGGACGGGTCATTATTTAAAATTGTAATTTCTCTGGATTTACAAATCCTTGGGAACTTTTGGCCTAACATAAATACACAACTTCATGAAATATTTCACACTGTGCAGTTAGTTTTTGGATATTTTATTACAAAAATCTTACATATTGTGCCTTTAATTCTTAAAAATTTTAAATAAATGATACGATTAAATAAGTAAATTGTTTTGAAAAAACAAAAACAAAAACCCTTATTGAAAATGACTTAAATCATGAAAATGTCAAATAAAAAAGAAAAATGCAAAAATAAAATAACTAAATAATAAAAATGCCCAAATTAAACAAATGATGTTAAAATAAAACTGTAAAAAAGCATTTTAATAATTGAATCACAAAAAATAACTAAATATTTTAATAAAAAAATAAAAATAAAAAATACTAAAAATGATTATATCAGGTGTACAATTAAAATAAAACAATGTCAAAATATAACTTACTAAAAATTAAACCATAAAAATTTAAATTTAAATAAATTAATTTAAAATAAAGCAAATCAAAATAAAACACAAAATAAAACAAAATTTCTGAAGTCATACAAATTTATAATTCAAATGCTTTTTTTAAAACAAAATAAAACACTTGCTAAAAATGAAATCATAACAGTTAAAATTAAGTGTTTTAAAATAAAAAATCTAAATCAATATAAACACAAACTTTATTAAATTGTAATGTCAAATTAAAATATTTTTTTAATTAAAACAATCAAAATAAAAACACTAAACATTTATTATATGTGATCCTGGAGCACAAAAGCAGTCATAAGTAGCACAGGTATATTTGTAGCAATAGCCAACAATACATTGTATGGGTCAAAATTATCCATTTTTCTTTTATGCCAAAAATCATTAGGATATTAAGTAAAGATCATGTTCCATGAAGATATTTTGTAAATTTACTACCGTAAACATATCAAAACTTAATTTTTGATTAGTAATATGCATTGCTAAGAACTTCATTTGGACAGCTTTAAAGGTGATTTTCTCAATATTGTAATTTTTTTTGCACCCTCAGATTCCAGATTTTCAAATAGTTGTATCTCAGCCAAATATTGTCCTATCCTAACAAACCATACATCAATGGAAAGACTATTTATTCAGCTTTCAGATGGTGTATAATCTCAAATTCAAAAATTGAACCTTATGACTGGTTTTGTGGTCCAGGGTCACATATCATAAAAAAAATAAAAAGTATTTATTTTTAAATAAAACTCTTATTTAAAACTAATTAAATCATATAAATGAAAAAAAAAAGATTAAATTATTGTAAAGTAAATATAAAACACTTACTAGTAATTAATTAAATATTAAAGTTATAAAATTATACTAAATCATTTTAAATTAGAAACTATCAAAATAAAACCTTAAAGATGAAATGGTATGGCCACATTTCATGTGACCATTAAACAAAATGACTCCGGTAAGAATGCGAGTTTGACCTTTGACCTGTGGCTGGGGTCATGTTGGTGTTGATGTGGTGTTTTTGCTCAGGCGTGTGAGTCGGGCGTCTCATCCTCCGGGGTCCTCAGAAGGAAACGCGGTGGCCAGAGAAATCCTGCAGAACCTGCAGAACCTGCGCATGGATCACACCTGGACCGACTCGCACTACGCCACGCTACAGTTTCCCTCCAGGTGAGCGTCCGTCTGCCATTCGCCGAGCCAGCGCTGCTTCAGCCAATCACATGCTTGCCCTGCTCCCACAGGACGCAGCGGAACTCGCTCTGGTTGGTGGATTCCGAGGGGGCGGAGCTGGAGGAGATTCCGCTGGACAGCGAGGGATACTGCGCCTACAGCGCCACGGGAACGGCCACGGTAACCATGGCGACCACGCATAAACCAGTGCAGCGCATCAGTAGTGTGTTTTAACTAGTGCTGTCAATCGATTAAAAAAACTTAACTAATTAATCACACATTTTTTCTGAAATTAGTCGCGATTAATCCCACCTAACATTGAAGTTTTTGAATAGATTTTTATATTGCAATAATTTCACATTCAATCTTGAAATTAATGTAGAAACAACATAAAGACAGTATATTTTAAATATTTGTGTAGTGGCATCTTTTTTATGACTAAAGACAAGTATCACTGATACCAACACTACTTAAGTCTCTATCAAATAGATTTTTTGGTAACACTTTACAATAAGGTGTCATTTGTTAACATTAATTAATGTATTAACTAACATGAACAAACAATGAACGATACATTTATTACAGTATTTAAGTGAAGTGACATTTATCCATCTTTGTTAACGTTAGTTAATAATAATACAGTCGTTCATTGTTAGTTCATCTTAGTTCACAGTGCATTAACTAATGTTAACAAACACAACTTCTGATTTTAATAAACCATTAGTAAATGCTGAAATTAGCATTAACAAAGATTAATAAATGCTGTAGAAGTATTGTTCATTCTTAGTTCATGTTAACTAATGTTGTTAACTAATGTTAACTAATGAACCTTATTGTAAAGTGTTACTGATATTTTTCCCTAATATTTAACCATTTACTTTAGCCCTTCAACATTACAGTATAATTGAAAGCTGTCAATTTTAATGTTTATTAGACTTTAAAAAATAACAGCTCCTAATTTAAGTGTACTTAAAACAATCTTCACGTAAACCTATTATAATAAATGTTATATTAGTTACCCGTGCCCTTCAGCAAGTAGGAATTATACAGAAGTTGAATAAAGTTATCAAACACTAAGTTCTAAATTAAATATAGATGAATCCTTAACCCTCTGGGGTCTGAGGGTGTTTTGGGGGCCTGGAGAAGTTTCGACATGCCCTGACATTTGTGCTTTTTTCAGTTGCTTATAAACATATAAATGGCTGAAGTCTAACAACACTGTAAACAGCACAAATTGGGCTACAATAATATGTTAGTAGCATTTATGTACATTATTGTGTTTTTGAGAAAGCAACGTTTATGCGTGGTTAGTGAAAAACTAAAATTTTGAAGTCACTGAAATAAGGCCATAAAACACATACAGAACATTTATTCACAAGACTTCTGAGAACTGGATCTTGTAGCCTAGAGTTTTTGCTTCAAAATTATGTGAAAATCATCTTGTTTACTCACTCACAGAAAACAATATATTGATTTAAATTTTCTAAGACACTTTTTCAGGTAGAAAGGGCATATGCGAGAGGGTGTAAACTACCCTACATAATGTAGTAATTCACACCTGAGAAAACAAAGGCCCGCATAATGAGCTTCATAATGAGCCATTTAGTCAGGTGTGTGACTGAGAGGGAAGAGTTACAAGAAAGAATGTGAGGACAAAATAAATTTATATATTTTTTGTTTGTAGTTTATTAAGAATATATTTAGCTATCACACAAAATAACTTGAGATTCACTTGCGAGTACAGTTAAACAGTTTATTAGGAACAATCAAAGCTGACTTTCAAAGCTGACTTTTTAGCATCATTACTCCAGTCACATGATCCTTCAGAAATCATTCTAATATTCTGATTTGCTGCTCAAAAAACATTTATTATTATTATTACTATTATTATTATTATTATTATTATTATTATTATTATTATGTTGAAAAGACCTGAGAAGAAATTTTCAGTTTTTTTTGGATGAATAGAAAGCTCAGAAGAACAGCATCGTTTGTAACATGATAAATGTCTTTATCATCACTTGTGTGCTATATAAAAGTTTTAGTTTCTATATACACTGACTCCAAGCTTTTGAATGGTATAGTGTATATTGTTACACTTGGAGTAAGACTGGAGTAATGATGCTGAAATTTTAGCTTTGATCACAGGAATAAAATATATTAAAATAGAAAGCAGTTATTTTAAATAGTAAAAATATTTCACAATATTACTGCTTTAGCAAATACAACTTATATGTATTTTGGATCAAATAAATGCAGGCTTTGTGAGCAGGCTTGGTGAGCAGAAGAGAATTCTTTACAAAAACATTAAAAATCTTAAAACATTAAAAATTTCTCTCAGCACGTCTTCTTCCAGAAACAGAAAGTAGCTGGGATGAACTTGTTTGTTTACGCGGAGGCGATGTGGGCATTTACATTTGTGTGCGCCTCACATGGATGTTTGAATGTGAAAAGCGTGATCGGCGCGTGGGCTATAATGAGTTGAGACGGGAAAACTGGATTACAGATTACTTTAACAGAGAATATTTCTTTTGGACGTGACTTCATTTAAAAGTAGACATTTCAAGCTATCTATACATATATTTCTCATGTATTTGAGGCGAGTATTCTGTGTCTGTGAAGAGAGGTGACAGAGACAGAGCCTGCAGAGAATGCACCCTTTATTTTCTTTATTTTTTAAAAGCACATTGTAGACCCTTTGCAGTTTCAAACAATACCTTATTCTTATCTGTACGATCAAAACTCATGGAGTATTTTTAGCTCTTTTCACGGTCATAAAGAAAATACGAGACAGACCGCACTGGTGCGGGCTTCGACCCCAGGGGGTTAAAGCTATGAAAATGATTGATTTCCTCTTTTTTTCTTTTGTTCTTTAACAGACATCACAGCAGCCAGTTTATGATGTTATTTGGCTGCTATTACTTTAAGAGCTGCCGCTGCTGAACATGACACAGATCTGACACGCATGTGACACATACAGTATATAAGAACAGTTTTCACAGTTTAATGCAGCTTTAATTGCCTTTTTGGTAATTTCATGACTTAACTGATGACATAACTATGACATTGCATGCTCGTAGTTTATTTTGTGCTTAAATATGAAATTATATACAGCACGTACCAGCGCATTTGTGCGTGCGATTGAAGAGCATGTGTTACAAGCACAATATAATGGCTGACAGGACAGGAAAATAAATTTTTACTGACATAACGCCGTTAAACTCGAAGAATTAATTGCATGCGTTAATGCACTAATTCTGCCAGCACTAGTTTTAGCATGTGTTGTTGCGCAGGGAGGCGTGGTGTACGTGAACTACGGCCGGCGCGAGGACTTCGATCAGCTGCGTGAGATGGGCGTCGCCCTCAACGGCTCCATCGCCGTGGCGCGGGTGGGAGGAGCCGTGAGCTTCGCCGAGAAGGTGTGGCATGCACAGGAGGCGGGGCTTGTGGGCGTTCTCATCTACCCTGACCCCGCCGACGTCCCACAGGATCCACGACGACTCGGCCTCCACAGCAACGCCGTCATCTCTGAACACGTGCGTACTGTGACTTTATTGAAATAAAACTCTTACGAAAATGTATAAAATTATTCAAATAAATAATTTGAAAGTAAAACAACCAAAATAAACCACTAATAATTAAAGAAATGTCCAATTAAAATAAATTATTTTAAAGTAATTAAAATAAAACACTAAAAATTAAATAAAATTTCAAAATAAAACATCTAAATCAGTTTAAAACAGTCAAAATAAAATCCTTTGTATTAAGTTAAACGTGTGGTTTTTATCTTTTTGTGTATTTTTTAAAAAAAAAACTCATTTGAGTTTTAAAGGATAGATTATTATAGCCTTAAACTTTTGTTTCTTTTCTTAGTTAATTTTTTCCTAATTTTTAAGAGTTGCAGTAATAAATTTCCCAACATATCTTCATTTTGTCCTTGTTCCTGACTTTTTTTCTTAATAAACTGATAAAAAATATTTTAAACAGTTTATTTCCTTTGCATTTTTTTTTTAGCATGAGAACATTTAAAAATCTTATTTCACTTTATGTGGTATTGCAGTGTTTTATACTGTTGTCTATTTTAAGGAAAAATGTTTTTAAACAATTATTCTAGTTTTAAAGTATAGATTAAAATATCTTGAAACATTTTTGTCCCTTTTTCCTAACAAGTTTTTTTTTTTCAGAATAGCTTTTGTCCTTAGTTGTTTTTTTTTTACTTCTATATAAATAAATTAATACAAAATGTTAAAATCAGTTTAATTATACTTTTATGTTTCAGAAAAAAAGTTATATTTTCACTCTATTTGGTATTCATGCATGCTTTTTTGCTATTTTTACTGTTGTATTTTTACCATCACAGCAAACATTTTACAGAACAAATGAGATCCTCTAAAAATATTTATATTTGTTTACAAAAGAAATCACGAGAGGGGAATATTTAAGAATTTTCATTCAGAAATTGTTCTTATTTAGTAATTAGTAATCTCTAGGTGGACCACGATTGCATGTATGTGTTAAAATGTGCCTGTAAAAATATTTCCCATTTCCCATCACGGCAGGTGCACCTGGGCTCCGGTGACCCGTTCACACCTGGGTTTCCCTCCTTTAACCACACCCAGTTCCCTTCCACCCAGTCCTCAGGCCTGCCAATCATCCTGGCTCAGCCAATCAGCGCCAACGTCGCTTCCAAGCTGCTGAGGTCAGCCCCGCCCCTTTCATTCCTGAACCGCAGCCTCTGCATCATGAGTTTGATGTGTTTGTGTGTGTGTTTTCAGTCAGTTGTCTGGCGCTGGTTGTCCGCGAGGCTGGCAGGGCCGTTTACCGTACGTTCAGTGTGTCTTGGGGCCGGGCTTCACGGGGCCCGGCGAGCGCAGGGTGAAGATGGCCGTCTATAACACCATGAAGCCGGTGCTGCTCAACAACATCTTCGCCTCCATCGAGGGCAAAGTCGAACCCGGTCAGACCCCGCACACGTTGTGAGATTATTGGAGAGGTACATCAGCAGATGAGTATTTAACCAGCGGTCTGTGTTTCTCTCAGATCACTATATCATCATCGGGGCCCAGAGGGACTCGTGGGGCCCCGGAGCCGTGAAGTCTGGAGTGGGGACGGCCCTCCTGATGGAGCTGGCCAGAACCTTCAGCAACATGCTGGAAAACGGTAAACATGTTATTTTTACACGTGAGGACTTCAAAAATTAAATCAATTTTTCCTGGTTTTATTATACATATCATATATATATGTATATGTATATTTATTTATTTAGAGGAGTTACTCTGCAGAAATGATTTTCTTCCTCAGTTTTATTTATTTATTTTTTATCTTGTTTTCCACTACAAATATCTAAACATCCTTAAAATCAAGATACATTTACTGGAGAAGGACAATGACAGAAGATATTAAGTGTTGTTGCTTTAAATTTAAGTGTAAAATAAATTAATAAAAATTAAGTTATTTTACGGTTAAAACAAGCATAGATATCATAGGAAAAATATGAAGGGAAAATTGGTTTATTTTTCTGAGCCCATTGGCAGATATTTTTTCTTGTTTAAAGCATAAACTTGCTTCATTTTGATATGTGTGTGTGTGTGTGTGTATATGTATATATATATATAGTTTGCATGAATTATTTGTTATATTAATTAATTTGTTCATTTTTAAGATTATGTTAAGTTTTATAAATCAACTTAATTAGACACCATTTTTGATGATAAATTAGTATGAAGCCACCAAACACAGAATCCAGAAATGATGAAATATTGAAAGCATAGAATTTGGGAAAAATAACATGGCTTTAACGAGGGCCTATTTAAAAAAAAAAAATAGCTTATTCAGGTATCAATACTGATGAACTGATGCTGTTGTCTTCTGGTTAAATTCTAGGCTTTTACCCCAGACGCAGTTTGCTTTTCGTCAGCTGGGATGGAGGAGATTTTGGGAATGTTGGTGCCACCGAGTGGCTGGAGGTCAGAACTGCACTCAAATACAACAGACAGACAGACAGACAGACAGACAGCTAGATAGATAGATAGATAGATAGATAGATATAGATGTAATGCAGATAATGTATGTTTGTGAAATCAGTGTGACTCTGTATTTTCAGGGTTATCTGACCATGTTGCACCTGAAAGCAGTGGCGTATTTCAGTCTGGATCAGGCCATCCTGGGTAACACACACACACACACACACACTCGCGCAAACTCACGCACACATACGTTTGTTTGGATATCTTAGTGCGGACATTGCATAGACTACCATTGATTTTCTATCAGGTTAATGATAATTTTATTGTGTGTGTGTGTGTGTGTGCAGGTGATGATATCCTCTCGGTCTACACCAGTCCTCTGCTCGCCGATCTCATCGAAGGAGCCCTCAAACAAGTTAGTGTGTCTTACAGCTTCTTCTCACAAAGTTTTGTGGCGCAAATTCTCGATTCTGATACTTTCTGAAATGTTACAAACCAGAAATGCGTCTTAAAGCAGCAGCGTTTACCTGAGTGACAGGAGACTAGACGTGTGTTATTATGTGGTTAGGTTCAGTGAATGCTCTCTGATGTGTCTCAGGTGGAGCATCCCAAACACACGGGTCAGTCGATTCTGTCTCTGGTGCGGCGGCAGGGCGGCTGGAGGAACATGTGAGTCTCTGCTGCTGTGTTCAGATGAGTCTGCTCTCCGGATGTTCGCTCTGATTCTGGTTCATTTCTCGTGTTTATTTGTCTGCAGAGTGAAGCCGCTGTATCTGAACAGCGGTGCTTACAGCTTCACCGCCTTCGGAGGAGTTCCTGCCATGCAGCTGCATTTCACTGAAGTAACAAAAACTCTTGTCTATCTTCAATTCAGTGTCTATTAAAGATGGTCAGAATCAGTATTCAGGTTTAAATGCAAAGAGTCACTGAAAAAAGTTAGTTTTCTCAGTGCTGTTCATGGTTGACCAATCACTGTATAAGGATTTTTAACGATTATTTTACAAATTTATGACAAATTTCTTATGTTTCTTATTTGTGAATCAGTGTATGCCAAGTTAACAAAAGTAAATGTACATAAGTGAGAATCCTGAGATGAATTTCTCTGGAATTAATGCACTGAAAAATAATTGATGTTGGGTTTACTTTAAAACAAAATTTCACTCAGAAATTTTGTAAATTTCACAAATAATTACAAATAAATGGCAAGTAATGCATTGAATTAAACATGAAATTTTGAAGTAGAGAGACTGAAATAGTATTTTCTTGTAAAATGTACTTCATTAAACTTTATTTATGACTTTGAAAAATCCTTTTTTTTTTTTTTTTTTCATTTTTACAGAGGGGATTTAGATGATCATGTTTTCTAGCACAAATGTCTTTTCTAGTACAAATGTCTCCAAAAAGCTTAAATGAGCCTGATTATGCCTTATAGAAATCATACCTGACTGAAACACAAAAATATACATTTTGTGTTGGTATTTTAAGTTTGGAGTCAGTATTTATTTATTTATTTATTTTTTAATTTTTTTGGAAGAATTAATATTTTTATTCATCAAAGCTGCATTAAATTGATCAAAAGTGACAGTAAAGACATTTATGAATTTACAAAAGATTTCTATTTAAAAAAAAATGCTGTTCTTTTGAACGTTCTATTCATCTGTGAATCCTGAAAAATAAAATGTATCACAGTTTCCACAAAAATATTGAGCAGCGCAACTGTTTTCAACATTGATAATAATCAGAATTGTTTCTTGAGCAGCAAATCAGTATATTAGAATGATTTCTGAAGGATCATGTGACACTGAAGACTGGAGTAATGATGCTGAAAATTCAGCTTTGATCACAGAAATAAATTACAGTTTAACAGATATTCACATAGAAAACAGCTGTTTTAAATTATAATAATATTTCAAAATTTTACTGTATTTTTGATCAAATAAATGCAGCCTTGCTGGACAGGAGAGACCTCATACAGAATCAGTAGTATATGTGAGAAATGTTACAGGTCTCTGTGTGTTCAGGACGCTCGCTCGTACCCGTTCGTCAACACTCAGCTGGACAGCGTGGGGCGTCTGCAGGAGCTTCTTCAGGGTCGTCTGGGGTCAGTGGGTCGAGCCGTAACTGAGCTGGTGGGTCTGATGGCCCTCAAACTGTCCCATGATCACATCCTACCACTGGACGTCACCTGCTACAGCAGCACAGCACAGCAGCTGAGCTCCACACTCAACCAGCACACCGCACAGCTACAGGTACACACACACACACACACACCAAAGTCAAAGTCAAAGTCAAAGTCAGCTTTATTGTCAATTCCACCACATGTACAGCACATACATACAGAGAATTGAAATTGCGTAACTCTCAGACCCTTGGTGCATACAGTTAACACTAAACACTTACAGTAATGTAAAAATACAGATAATTACAGTTTAACAACACACACACGACACACGACACACACACACGATTGGTATATGAGCACTGCAGTGTAAACAGAATTTGGACTGATTGTCTCATCTCTCTCTCTCTGTTTCTGTCAGTCGCGTGGTTTGTCTACGCAGTGGGTTTTTAGTGCTCGAGGTGATTACAGCAGAGCCGCCAGAAACCTGCACGAGGCTATAAAGAACAGCGACATTCAGGACGAGAGACTTGCCAGACTCTACAACACACGCATTATGAGGGTGAACAAATGCATGCATGTACATTATAACTTGAGATAAAGAAATAATCAGAAAAATTATACAAAATAATGATTTACTCACCTTCATGTCATTACAAACTCAGAGATACTTTATAGGATGTCCAGAGTGTTTCATATAATGCAGCGATTCCTAAACTTTTTTTTTTTTTTTTTTCATTTGAACCCCTCAGATGTGAAATATTTACTGGAGATTTTCAGTTAATATTTCAATAATTTAACAACACATTGTATGGTGGTTAATAATGGTCATTATGTGATTATTTTGTCAATATTTCGATTGCGATCCAAGTTGTATGAAGGAAATGGACACTGAAACAGTCAAAAATGCCATCAGAGAAACGCTAATTAAAGTCACGATTTCAGTCATTGATTTTAGCCCTACAAAACATTTTTTTGTTGTCATTGCTGTTTTGGCTGAATATTTTCAGTTGCCGAAATTGCAGTTCATCACTATATTATGGAAGCTTATTTCCACCACAAAATATAAAAGGCAATTGGAACTTTTTATCTCAATGCTGACTATTGTTATCACAGATTTGAGGTTTTATCTCAAAATTTAGACTTTTTTTTTTTGAATTGCAAGATAAAATCTCGCAAAAAAGGTCGCAATTACTTTTTAAATTTTTTGTTCCTTGCCCTCTCAAAAAGCCTAAATTGTGAGATATACAAACAGAATTGTAAGGAAAAAAGTTGCAATTACATTTTTCTTCTTTTATTCTGTACCTTCGCAGAATTGCAAGTTAATGTCTTGGAACTGAGTTATAAACTCGCAATAACACTTTTTTTTCAGAATTGCGAGTTTATGTCTTGCAGTTTCACAACATCTCATAATTCTGACTTTCCGCAGAAGTGTGAGAGGAGAAAAGTCTGAATTGTAAAAATAAACTTGCAATTATGAGAAAAAGTCAGAATTGTGAGATTCCCAATTACCTTTTTATTTATCTCTGGTTCTCAGAATTGCAAGTTCATTTTTTAGTTATAAACTCACAATTGTGAGTTAACATTCTGAAAATAAGTCATAATTGTGCGATTAAAAAGTCAAAATTACTTTTTATTTTTTGTTTCGTGCATTTTCAAAATTGCGACTTTGTCTCACAATTGCGCAACGTCTCTCAATTCAGATTTTTTTTCTCAGAATTGTGAGGGAAAAAACTCAAGTGTTGTGAGATAAAAAGTCCAAATTGTTTAATTTTTTATTGTGTCTTCTCAGAATTGCAATTTTATATCTTGCAGTTGTGAGTTATAATGTCACAATGACTTTTTTTTTTCCCCAGAATTGCGAGTTTATATCTTAAGTTATAAACTCGCAATTGGGAGTAAACATCTCGGAATTCAGAATTGCAAAAAAAGTTAGAATTTTGAGATAAGTCGCAATTAACTTTTTTTTTTAAATTCTGTTTTTTCAGAATTGTGAGTTATAATCTCACAATAAGACTTTTGTTCTTAGAATTGCGAGTTTGTATTGCATTATTAACACACAACTAAACTTTTGTTCTCAAAATTGCATGATTATATCTTTAGTTCACTTAAAAATGAAAATTCTGTCATTAATTACTCTCCCTCATGTCGTTCCAAACCCGTGAGACCTTCGTTCATCTTCGAAACAAAAATTAAGATATTTTTGATGAAATCTGAGAGCTCTCTGACCCTCCATAGACAGCAAGAATATTACAAAGATATTAGGATATTAGTAAGGACATCAGTAAAATAGTCCATGTGACATCAGGGGTTCAACCGTAATTTTACGAAGCTACGAGAATACTTTTTGTGCGCAAAGAAAACAATAATAACATAATTTATTTTATGCCATATTGGAGAGTACCCCAGAACGTAATCAATGTAGTTTACGTTCAGTAGAAAACGCGTGCACGCTTAACGTGAACAACGCTGATTACGTGATAGAATAATGATAGAATTTTCATTTTCATTCTCAGAATTCAGAATTACAAGAAAAAAATAGGAACTGTGAAATAAAAAGTCGTAAACAGTGTCCGATCACTTCTGGACATCTTGCAAAATATCTTTTGTGTTCCGCTGAAGAAAGAAATTCACACAAGATCAAAGATGAAACCTTCACACCGCACCTGCATGTGTTTGCGCAGGTGGAGTACTACTTCTTGTCGCAGTACGTGTCGGTGGTGGAGACGCCGTTCCGTCACGTGTTTCACGGCCGTGGCGATCACACTCTGAGCGCGCTGGCCGATCACCTGTCGCTGCTGCGATCCGCGCCGCACCTGTTCGACGAGGCTCGTTTCCGTCGCCAGCTGGCGCTCTTCACCTGGACACTTCA
Source organism: Spinibarbus caldwelli (assembly GCA_039654775.1). Taxonomy (NCBI): domain Eukaryota; kingdom Metazoa; phylum Chordata; class Actinopteri; order Cypriniformes; family Cyprinidae; genus Spinibarbus; species Spinibarbus caldwelli. The sequence continues at coordinate 1,271,549 of CM077260.1, read as the reverse complement.
GGGTGCCGCCAACGCGCTCAGCGGAGACGTCTGGAACATCGACAACCCGCTCTAGAGCTCCAAACACGGCCTTCAGCATCTATTTATCCAGCAACAACTCGAATCCCAGTACATGAAGTGTGTTTTCATACAGTCAAACCAAAATTTATTCAGACACCTTCAACATTTCTCACAATATCACAGTTTATTCGCTATAGTTTAGAAAATGTTAATAAAATATATGACAAGAACTCAGAGTTAAACTGTGTCAGAACAAATTCATCTTGATATTAGATAACTTTGATAGAAAGGTATGTAATGAGTTAGGTTGAATATAGGGGTGTGCAATATGTATCTTCTGCGATAATATCGTAATTGTTATGTGATCAGACATTATCGAGTATTTTGCAAAAACCATTTAAAACACCCCTACAGAGTGCATGCATACAATACGTTAAGTCTAGACTAGTGCGAGTGTGTGTTCTTTCACTGCATGATTCAGTCTATTAAAATATATATAGAATGATCACAAAATTCAAAATATGGAAAAATGTATATATTTATATCATTTCATATAGTTAATCAATATCACACGAAGAGTACCATTTTTTTTCTCCAAAAACCTTTTACAACAGTTCAACAAGAAGTTAATTAAGAGACTTGCGTTATAGACACCATATTGCCTGTTTTTGCGCTATTTCGACAACAAAAATAATTCCAAACACAGCTACAGCACTGTTTTGCATCTCTGAGCAACATGACAGCGTTTCTTTCTTGAATGAATCAACCGTTTAAATGATTCGGTTCCATCGCAATGACTCCCTTATTAACAGTGACTTGCTGCCACCTGCTGGCGGTTTTAATTTTTATTAAATATTTATTTATTTTAATTAACAAAGATAAATTTTGTTGATATTGATTTCATTTAAATGTAAGAATTTGACTCAAAATATAACGTTTAGGAAAAATGGCTTTATAAAGGTAAAAATGCCCAAAAAAGGTAAAAATCAATTTAAACCTAAGATTGATTTCTATCAGTGTGAACTGACCATCACACAGAATATAAAGAATATCAAAAACTTTAGGAGTCAGCTGTCCTTAAGTTACCAGCACAATAACACACTCAGCAAAATATCGTCTAATTATCGTTACCAATAAACTCCCAGAAAATGTTGAGATATTATTTTTTGTCAATATCGCACACCCCTAGTTGAACAGCTGTCAGCTGTTAAGTTTAAGTACACAATTAGATAATACCAATTTAGCTCAACGAATTACCAAACAATGCTTCATTTTGTTCAGTCTGTGGTGTAAAAAGGTCGCATTAGCAATTAAAGAAAAAACACTTAAGCAAAACATGCTCAGGTCAAAGTGTCTGAATAATTTTTGGTCCCAGATTTTTATCAGTTTTACTGGTAGTCCACCGTATGAAGAATTTTTGGGTATAATGTCACAGTTTACTTTATTTTGCTATCCTCATTTACTTAAATTAAATATAGTCTCCTGCACCCACTAGTAAAAAAAAAAATCACAAAATTATATCTGGTGTCTAAATAATTTTTGGTTTGACTGTATCTGCTCAACACTTTTCTTTCATCTTTTCTGTTGTAGCGGCCGCTGAATATTATCTCGTAAATTAATTGTTAATTAACATTTATGATTGAGAAGAGATTCTTTTTTTTTTTTTATTACCAAGTGATAATGAGACTCTTATGAATGTGAGCAGTAATTATCGAGAGCAGTGTCTCTCATAATTATGACAGTCATACTGTCGTCCAATCAAGAAGCAGCATCTGCTATCAATCGACTCTGTGGTGTCACATGACCTCAGGCGGTGACGTCATAGAGCTGTTTTACCTGTAAAATTATAGCTCATGTGCACCTGTCTGATGTCAAACTGTGTTGAGTAACTATATCTGTCGTTTACTGTATTGATCAGATATTGATTAGATTCTTATGAAAGCACATGCTGTATGGTGCACTTAAATAAAAATGTGTTTCTTTTGTGTCAATTTTAGTCTTAATTTAATTTTTCAAATGCTTTTATAACATCCTGAAAGGTAATTCTATCCGCCATATTTTTAACGGAAACGCGGGCGCGGGAATTTTGAATGTTTCAAACTTCCGGTTTCATCAGCTTCAGTCATATTTAGCGGTACAAAAGCTGGTTGTATTGCAAACTAGTATTTATTTTCATATTTTAATCTATAGTCGCAATTATAAACACTCTGGTTTGTATCGCAAATAGTTTACTGCACTTTATTATTCGTCTACAGCGGTTAATAAACCAGAAGTCTGGCGCATTGACAGAAACACGCATTTCACTTAGACTAGAGGATGTTTATATGTGTATAGAAAGCCACTAGATGGCGGTAACATACAAGGAAGTTTGTCACACTTCAATTTTAAGATGCTTAAATATAGCTTTTCTCAAAAAATAAATAAATAAATAAATAAATACAAAAAAATAAAAAAACAAAGACTCGAGACGCATGCGCGAACACTTCAGCGCAGAGCGCGCGAAAAGACGGGACGGTTTCTGAGGCGAGACGTTTACTTCATGACAGTTTACCTTTATTAATGATGTTTTTCAAAACAGTAACATAGAAATTGAGGATTATATACACTTATGTAACATTAAAAACGGAGTCCAGCTCTGTTAATGCGGGTTTCTCGGATTTGCATGAATGTACATATTATTGATATATAATATAGGCCTACTTAGGATTTTATATATGTAATATTGCCGTTAGATCAATATAATTCAGATCAATGAATTAGGAAAATGTGTTTTATACATTTAAAACACAACATTGTTATATTTAGCAGCCCTTAAAATATTAAAATGACACAAAATTGAAACAGAATATACTGAAAAACCAGACTAAAGTGATTAAAACTACATTAAATTAAAACAAAAAGTTAAAGTGTCATTTTTAACAATAATAAACTATAATAATATTCAAAATACCATGCAAACATTTATTTACACTTGATATTTTGCTTATATCCATGTTAATATGGTTCTAATTCATTGGGTTCTTTCAGATTCATGATGTGAGTATGAATTATTTCTTAAATCTTAATTTGCATGTAAGTTAAATATGAATTTGCATTAATTTTCTTTGACTCCAGGATCGGCGATCATGATCTTCACAGTGGACGTGTTTAAGATGTCGTCCGGCGAGAGCTCCGCCCATCATGATGTCACATCCTGTGGGAGAGAGGGATGTGTTTTTAAACTGAGGCATTATTATACTGTTATAGCATTAATATTTCAGTTATTTTCATCTGACTGTCTGTGCAAATAAACACACGTCACAGGCGTTCAGATGAAAATACTCCAGAATATTCCAGTAGGAAATGATCACGTGATCGACTGACGTCTGTCAGATCTGAGGAAATCTTCCCAGACGGTTGTTCTTCCTCTCCGTTGTTCTCCTCATTGTTCTGCTCGTCATCACTGTCTTCATCAGCTGCGGCACTTTCATCACTTTCTCCTTCCTCACTGCCGTCTTCATCCTCCTCATCTCCTCCTTCCTTTTGTTCTCCATCTTCACTCTCTCCATCACCCTCTTCCTCATCTTCTTCACCTCCTTCCTCGTCCTCATCTTCCTCTTCCTCGTCTCCATCTCCTCCTTCCTCTTCCTCTGCTTGCTTCTCTTCGCTGCAGTTTTCCCCGCAGTCGCTCTGAAAAGCATCAGAAACTCAGATTTTGTTTCTGATAAAGAAGCTGATGAAGTGAAACCTGTTGAACAGCTTCACTGTTTCAGTCTCTTTGAAAGGTAAATCATATTTTGATTAAAATCGAATAATGTTGACGGGTTTGTACGAGGGTTTGTGTTACAGGTACGTTTCGGTCATATCAAATATAATATGGAAACAGTGAGTTCTCAGTAATATAGTCAAACTAGTGTGTGCATGTTTATGTTTGTGTATGTGTACGTGTGTGTGTGTGTGTTTGAGTATGTTTTTGCCTATGTGTGCATGAGTGTGTGTGTGTTTGCATATGTGTGCATGAGTGTGTGTGTGTTTGCATATGTGTGCATGAGTGTGCAGGGCTCTAGACTAACTTGTTGCACTGGTGCGCCTAACTTTTTTTCTTAGGTGCACCAGCACAAACGTTAGGTGCACCCAAATTTTCGACCGCATCGCATTTAACACCGCAGTTTTACAAGTTCACTTTTTTTTTTTTTAATCGCTGTCCATATAGGCAATATTGACTTGTAAATGTTTAACTAACAATCTGGTCAACATAGATGTTTTATAGATGCATTGTGCTTTTTCAGCGTTTCAATTCGAAATGTATTAGAACCAGTCTCAAATGCACTATTGCCGGCATGGTCTTCCCACACTCTTTACAGTAAATGCAGTGCATAATATTATCGGCTTTACTGTATCTTAGCCAGGGAAACTGGTCAAGCCACTCTCTTCGAAAAGTATACACTTTCCTCCTTTTAATTTCAGTGGGCTCTGGCTCGGACTCGATCGTATGTGGCTCATTATCTAATGCAGGGATCAACGCTAAGGATTTTTTCTACAAATTTTTACTTGCCCTGCCAACATTTTCACTGGTCCTGCCACAAAAAAATAAAATAGTTTCTGTTACCATTGTTTTTGATCTATGTTATCTTGTATTCTAATAAATAAGTTTATATGACACCAATATTTTAGATATCAATTAAATTTTACAGTTCTCTATTCCAATTTCAATATCACAGCACAAATCACTAGCCAAAAATAAACATAAATATAACGTTTAAACATTATTAAAGACAAGTGAGAGCCAGTAAATAAGAGCAAATGAACAAATTACAAGTAATAACACAAATAAACATAGGCCTATAGCGCAAAGATAGAAATGAAATGATGCTTTAGGTTTATATGTTTGTAGATGTTCAGCTACAGAAATAAAACAAAAAAATCCCATATAAAATAACATTTGAATATTCTTCACTCTGTGTTGCACCTTGATTTTTCATAGCAATTTGAAATTAGAGGCAGCCACTGCATTTTAATAATTGGATTAATCCACAAAAAAAAAAAAAAACGTGCAATCTTTGATTTATATTAGACTCGTCTTTAGTTTATGAAATTATGCTGACGTTACATAAAACATCGGCACTAAACAGAAACAGCACGGGCTGAATGAGACGCAGTTTCACTCTCTGACAGCAGGCGGCGCTCATGGAACTGTGATACAGCGTTTCCTTGGTTACCGCTGTAAACACAGCAGCGCTGCATATTAATTTAATATACATTATACAGAGACAAGATGAAAAGAAAACGCCATTTCTGAAAACAATCAGTTCCCCTCAGAAACAAGTTCATATAAAACTCAATAATTGGATTTTCTTCCTATATTTCACACATCGTGAACAGAGATCTTGTTCTGCCTGCTAGTGCTACAGTATTTTCTCCTTTTTGTGTCCGTCTTCTCTGGCCTCTGTTAACGGCCGTTTACAAAATAATTATAATAATAACGTAATATTTCCACACAAATGACATTTGGGAAAATGATTGCAGTGCAGTTTGTGTGCAAGCACGGAACAGAAGATGCTCAAATTAAACAAAAAATGTCCGGTCGATAGGTGCATCTGTAGTGTATAAATTCAATTTAGATTAATCATTGTTAAAGTTATTTGCCAAGAGGGGTATTTTGACATACTCTCGTATGTATTTGCGCGTTCAGGCGGCTCGCGCGTGTCAGAGACGCGGCTGTCTGTGCGCGCGCTGTTCACACAGAACAGAACACAGCGCTCAAGTACTGAAAGAAGTTGTTTTTGCGCCCAAATGCTTTTTAATCGCTTGAATTTTGAAATTAACAAGGCTTAAAAACGCATGCAAATGATAAAAATTTCGTGCCGACGCTGCAGTGGCCCGATCGGGCAAGTAACAAATCCGTCTACTGTCCCGAGCGTCCTTCATACTGGCCCCGGGCCCTCGGGCAGTCCTTACTGTCGAGCCCTGTATAAATGCCGTCTCCGGACCAGGGCTTGACATAACCTGGGAGGTTGATGGCTCCGTGTCAGAGCATTGGTTATGATTTTCGGACGGATCAGGCCTTAACTTAACATTCTTAACGAAAAAGTTGTCAATCGTTCTTTTCATCTTCTCTCATCATCCGCAGCTACATCCACTCTGTTTATCTGATGGGCCTGGGCTACTCACCTCTCTCTGTCTGACTGCAGCACACGCGTTTTCAAACGTACACACACATACAGGAATATCTGGACCACGGCCAATCAGAGGGGGGTCCGCCCTTCACTATCTCTGATTGGTTTAGACCACGATATGGGCCTAATGTGTGTCTGTTGTTGAACCACAGGGAGACTTTTTTTTTTTCTCCCTCGGATTTTTTTTAGTCGCACCATTGAGAAATTAGGTCGCACTCTAGAGCCCTGGTGTGTGTTTGTGTTTGTGTATGTGTGCATGAGTGTGTGCGTGTGTTTGCGTAAGTTTACCTGTGTGAGTGTGTGTTTGTGTATGTTTTTGCCTATGTGTGCATGAGTGTGTGTGTTTGCACATGTGTGCATGAGTGTGTGTGTGCGTGTGTTTGCACATGTATGCGTGTGTGTGTATGTGTGCAAGAGTTTGTGTGATTGACAGAGATTATGTTGTGTGTTTATGTAATTGTGTGTGTATGAGTGTGTGTGTATGTGTGCATGAGTATGTGTGTGTTTGTGTATGTGTGCATGAGTGTGTGTGTGTGTTTGCGTAAGTTTACCTGTGTGAGTGTGTGTTTGTGTATGTTTTTGCCTATGTGTGCATGAGTGTGTGTGTTTGCATATGTGCGCATGAGTGTGTGTGTGTGTGCGTGTGTGTTTGCACATGTATGCGTGTGTGTATGTGTGCATGAGTTTGTGTGATTGAGAGAGATTGTGTTGTGTGTTTATGTAATTGTGTGTGTGTGTATGTGTGCATGAGTATGTGTGTGTTTGTGTATGTGTGCATGAGTGTGTGTGTGAGAGAGATTGTGTTGTGTGTATGTAATTGTGTGTGTGTGTGTGAGAGAGAGAGAGAGAGATTGTGTTGTATGTAATTGTGTGTGTGTGAGAGAGATTGTGTTGTGTGTTTTGTAATTGAGTGTGTGTGAGTGAATGTGTTGTGTTTATGTAATTGAGTGTGTGTGTGTGTGTGTGTGATTGTTGTATGTTTATGTAATTGTGTGTGTGTGTGTGTGTGTGTGTGTGTGTTTCATACCCCGTTGTCTTCTGAGCTCTCTGATCTCGTCACTCTCCTCCGCTGCATCTGTTTGTATCATGACAAAAACAGTGACGTTTATTTAGCATCATGTTCTGATTTACAGCTCAAATACGAATAACAGAACAAAAGAGACGAGTATGTACTACTTCAGTTTTTCTACTTCAAAACTTCATATTTCATTCAAACACATTCGGGTTAGTGAATGAGACTTTAAACTGCACTTCATTTAACAGATCATTTTCTGGAAGAAACTAAAATTGTCAAATACACTTACAGGCAGTGAGTGTCCGAACGCCAGAAGCACCAAAACCAGCAAAGCGATCTTCATCTTTAAAGTTACTGTACAAACAATGAAAGCAATTAATGACGTGTCTTCAGGGTTTCTGCGGGTCTTAAAAAGTCTTAATTCACCCGTTCACAAATTAAGGTCTTAAAAAGGTCATAAATCAGAGCATAAGTTCTTAATTCATAAGTCATGGCCATAAATATTGCATACACTTAAAAAAATTATGATCTTCCTCCGTATATTTTTGTCTTGTTTTCCAGTGCAAACATTCTTAAATCAAGATACATTTACTTGAGATGCAAACAAAGATATGAAGTCGTGTTTTCTGAGAAACCGATCTAAATGAAGTGAGTTTATGTTTAAAACAAAAACATTTGTGACCCTGGAGCACAAAAGCAGTCATAAGTAGCACAGGTATATTTGTAGCAATAGCCAACAATACATTGTATGGGTCAAATTATCCATTTTTCTTTTATGCCAAAAATTATTAGGATATTAAGTAAAGATCATGTTCCATGAAGATATTTAGTAAATTTCCTACTGTAAATATATCAAAACTTAATTTTTGATTAGTAATATGCATTGCTAAGATCTTCATGTGGACAACTTTAAAGGCGATTTTCTCAATATCGACCCTGGAGCACAAAACCAGTCATAAGGGTCACTTTGTCAAAATTGAGATTTATACATCATCTGAAAGCTGAGTAAATAATCTTTCCATTGATGTATGGTTTGTTAGGATAGGACAATATTTGGCAAAAATCTGGAATCTGAGGGTGCAAAAAAATCAAAATATTGAGAAAATCGTCTTTAAAGTTGTCCAAATGAAGTTCTTAGCAATGCATATTACTAATCAAAAATTAAGTTTTGATATATTTACGGTAGGAAATTTACAAAATATCTTCATGGAACATGATCTTAATATCCTAATGATTTTTGGCATAAAAGAAAAATGGATAATTTTGACCCATACAATGTATTGTTGGCTATTGCTACAAATATACCTGTGCTACTTATGACTGATTTTGTGCTCCAGGGTCACATCTGTACTGAAAAACAAGACAGTTGTGTTCAATTTATTCCTTAAATTTTCTCAAGTTGATCTGAAAAAAACCTTAAAATGAGCTTCATAAAGCTTGCAGAAACCCTGATTAAAATCGAGTGATTAATTCTTACCTGTGATCGACGCGAAGCGCTCAGTTAGTGAAGCACGGAGAACAGCAGGAGATGATGAACTGAAGTTGGTCTGGATCTCCTCGATCGCACCGACGGCATTTAAACGAGCGTCCCGACATGCGGGGGCCGTCAGACAGACGCTGCGTGTTTTAATGAACATAACGGAGCCCCTATAAACATCTATTTGTGTCCGACCACAGACAGACAGACTGGACGGCTGAAATCCAGCTCTTTTGTAAATCGAGCTTTTTGCCGGACACAGATATGAGTTTTGATTATACAGATGTTTAATGTAGACGTTTTAATTTCCCCTGTGAGACAATCACAGCTCTTTTGTGGGCAGATTTAATTGAAAGTGAGATCCTCAGGACGTGTGGGCATCGAGACGTGTTCTTCCTCTAGATCACGCTCACATTTCCAGACAGCGTTCTCGCGCCTCGCTGTGCTGATGAGGTTGACGTAATGCGGCAGGAAGAAAGTACCAAAACACACCACAGGAAACTGTAAAAATGTCCTGTGACCTTCCTTTATTAGAGAGGAACTTCATTTGCATCTGAAACGCTGATTTAGATAATGAGTGTTTCAGATGTGTTTTCAAAGCTGAACACATTTGGTTCAGAATTGGTGCAAACTGCTGTCCCACAACCAAAAATAATTGCATTTAAAAAGCATTTAAGTATTAAATCTTAGATGTTTATTAAGATCCTTTTATCATCTATTGAAACACAATAATACTTAAAATATTAGTAAGCTTAATATCTGTAAAATCATCATTTATTGGGTACTTTCAATTGGGAGGTGGCTGTCCCAAACTCTAACCCTTACATTTCAACTTATGAAATAATTTTGTATTTTTTTTCCATTGTTGTTTTTAAAAGTATCTTTTTGATTCTTTTAAAAAGTAACGTTCAAAACAAATATTTATTTTATATTTTCTTTGTAAATTATGAAATTTTATGTTAAAAAAATGTCCCAATTTTTTTTTTTTTTGTCACTACTGAAACCGTGTATGTTTTAGTCTATTGGCTGAGACTGATTTTAACTAAACCTGTAAATTTATGATCAGGAAATATTCCCTGTGTCCCTCTCTCTCATAGCTACAAGGTGTGAGTAGATAGGTTTCATCATTTTGAGGTAAATGTGTTCAAAAGTCTGCGTGTAACTTTAAGGAACGTCACTACCAAACACCTTTTTTTCTGAAATTAAGTGCACTTTTTTGATAGTTATTCCACAGCATTTAGTTTTTATATGTGTGCCACTGTTCAGAACTGTGCTAGCTAACCATGTGCTGATTAGCATCTTTGAGCTGGGTTCAAAAGTATCGAAAATTGTCACTACCCTAACAGTCAAGACTGAAACATATCATCATTGTTTCGGTAGTGACAAAAGGGAACACATAATCTTCATATTTGGGGGAAATAAACAAAATTTTAGTACAGTTATGCATTTTTTTTTTTTTTTTTTGAATTTTAGTATGTTTTAGTTGTGTTTTAGTATGCGAGTTAAAATTCTGTAATGTGATGTGGTTGCTACCAAAGCATTACTGTCACTTCCTAAAAGTGGGATGTTTTGTCAAAAATAAAGTATACTGAATTATCAACTAAGATGCTGTGATAGTTTTTGGTTCAGTGTGTATTCAAACTAATGAATCCTTAACTTTGAAATCAGTATGATCAAATTTTTGCCTTTTACAAAGAAAAATTGGATTCAAAATACAACAAATCTCATAAATTACATTTGAAATATTGTTAAAAATTTAATTATGGATTTACCTCTGAAGAAAAAAAAATTTATATATATATATATATATATATATATATATATATATATATATATATATATATATATATTTACAATCTAGATGTTAGCAAAATCTTAATGGGTAAATATAACCCTTCTAATTTAATTATTATCACTGTGTTTCAGCATTGACAAATTTGGGGAGAGGACAAATATTCCAAAACTTTCTGAAAATACAATATGAGAATTAACTGCACAATTACTATAAATGTGTACCTTGGATATTATACAATTTGTATTCATACAAATTTTTTGGAATAAGACACTTTTTTTTTTTTCTCCCCAAGACGTTTTCAACTCTGACTTTGGACCAATTCTGTAGAATGGCCATATACAGTGGTGGGTAAAATGATTAGAACACTAGTATTTTCAGCAGCTAAAAATGTTTTTAAGTCAGTTATTTCTATATTTTGCTGTAGTGTGTCAGTAGGAAATATCAGTTTACATTTCCAAACATTCATTTAGCCATTAATTGTAATAATCCAGAGAGATATTAGTTTGCTCCACACAGAGATCTGATCTGATCATCATCAGTCTGTCTGGAATGACATGAAGAAACAACAAACTGAGACAGACTTAATCCAGAAGAACTGTGGAAAACAACGTCTCCAAGATGCTTCAAGAAACCTACCATTAAACTTACATTAAACATACAATAAACTAACTACATTAATAAGTTCATAATACTTATTATCCAACTTTCTGCATCATTTTGAATTATTTCCAAATGGATTTGAGAAGTTCTCAGGTGAAAATGTGAGAAAGATCAAGATCAAATTACAAATTTTACATTCTCCCTGTGCAGAATTTATATTTTGCTTAAGGGAATGTTTATTTTTGCCATTGTGACATTATTTTCATTACATTCGAGCACATTTACTATTTAAATTCTTAATATTGTATTGTGAAAACAGTTTTCATTATTGTCAATTAAAATAAAACTAATGTAAGTACTGTGAACTCATTACAGTTTTAGACCTGACCAGACCGCATCCGGCTCTCCAAACCCACACCAAAGTCCAGCTTCGTTCATCTCCCTCAGGTACATTCAGAATTATTGTTAATAGATCAGAGTCACACAAGATGACAAATTAAATTTCACCCAAAGCTTTATTTTCTCCAAAAAAAAAAAAAATAAAAAATGGTATGAATCATGAGCCGACAGAAATCCAGCAAAGAAGAAAATCACTGACATTCAGAAATGTATTTGCATACAGACAGTTATTTGGATAATTATATGCACGGATGTCATGTTATGTCAAACATATAATTTTCAGTGATTTTTTAAGTGTTTTTTTTTTTTTTTTTTTTTTTTTGCATTAATGTATATATTTGTAGATCCTGTAATTTGCCGCAATATTGAAGTAACAATAAGCTCTATTTTAATCACATTTTAACCTTCACCACTTCATTTAAATGCTTCTGATGTTCAAATATAGTGTAAACTTTCCATGTAGTCACTCAATTAATATTTTTTATCATTATATAAAATTACATTTATCCATTTACGTTTACATGTATTTATTGTAGATGATTTTATATAAAGAATCACACACTTTGTCACAGAGCCAAATGTATACATAGTCCACAGTGTCACCATTATTAGAAAGCTAGATTAGGAAAGTCCCTAAATGCAAATGATGGAAAAATATGAGATGGGAGGAAAAATAATATTTCAATGTTTTGTGTTCTTTCCAATGAACTGAGAAATGCAAAAGCATTAAAATATGATCTCATATCATGTAATTCTATCTTAAATATTTTGCATCACAGTGTGCATTTAGAAATTTCGTATGAAACAAGCAAAAGCAGAGGTTAAAATACAGAATTGTTTTCATTAATTTGCATGTATTATGATTATATATAAATGTATTTGCAATCATTTTAGATGGATTTTGCTTGTATTGATTCAACAAAAGTAAATGTAAGTAGTAAATACTAAATATGCGCTAAACAAACAAACAAACAAACAAAAAAAACAATAATGAAGTAAACTGAAAGAAAACACAGTAAATGTTTGTCTCCATCACCTCACGAGTCCTGAAACTGAATCATATAATTGACCTTAAACAAGTGAAAACATGAAGTTTAAATAGACATGAAAAGTCTGATTGAAATATACATTTTCTGTGAAGCTGCTTTGAAACTAAATTTATTGTGAAAAGAGCTTTACTAATAAACTGGAATTTAATTGAATAATTTGAGTCCAAACGGCTTGATTGAATCTGTTATTTGACTCACACACAGTGGGTAATTACTTAAATATTTTTTGACCTTTATGGGTTACAAATTAGATGACGAAAACTTTATTTAGTAACATAGGCCTGGTTTCACAGACATTTTTTATGATCAGTCAGTGCAAGTTTAGTTCAGTTGAAGCCTTGTCTGTGAAACCGGGGGTTAATCTATTAGATTACATATTTTTAGTAATGTATTCTTTTTGATTACTTTTTGATTGTTTGAATAATTTAATGCCATTGTGTGAATATGTAATCAATAAGATCAATAAGTAACAGTCATCTGATTATAGGCATTTTAAAATGTAATGTAATCTAATAACAAGTATTGAATATTTGTAATCTGGATTACATGTAATCAGTTACTCTCCAGCACTCACTTGATGCAGATGAAGTTGTTTCTATCAGTTTCAGGGCGGCTGATCCAGCAATTATCGTCGGTCCGAATGGCTCCGGATCTGACCGTGGTATTGCAGTCATCCAGTCCGGTATCGTAATCAGGAGCCCAATGATCGTAGCAGATGGTGTGACCTCTGACCCAGAACCAGAGTCCCACTGTGCAGGAGTGACGCAGACCCAGCCACACGTGACCGGAGGAGGCGCTCGAGGTCACATCCATCACCCGCCGCTGCATCTGCTCCGAATCCACCGACACCAGGTCCATGCTTATGTTTCTGCAGTATCTCAGAGCTTCAGTCCACGTCTTATTCTTTCGGATCAGAACCAGTTTATCTGCAACACAAACCAATGAGTAAGAAAATCAGGATACAAAACATTTAACCTTTAAATACAAGAGCCAGTGCTATTTTAGTATCACTGGGATACTGTTAAAGTTTTTATAAATACTTTTTATTAAGTTTTACTTTTTATTATGCTTTTAATTGTATACTGTTAGTATTATTATTATTATTATTATATTACTATTATTATTATTATTATTATTATTAACTTTTTTTAAGGGATAGTTCACCCAAAAATGAAACTTCTCTGTTTTCTGTCTGTTTGTTACTCATGTTGTTCCAAACCATAAGACTTTGGTTACTGTGCTGTTGCTAAATTGTGGGACATGTTTGATTAAATGTTGAAAGCCGTGCGAAAGACACTGTTCCCCAGGCTGAACTGTGTGCGCGCTGCAAAACGCGTTGCAAATTAAACTTTGGGTTTCAGGTGCGTGCCCAAATGATCAAATACACAAAAAAAGTCAAAATGGCCAGCTTGGAGAGTATTTACTTAAACACAGTTTATGTCCTGGACATGAACAGCTGCGAGAAAATCTGATGTGTGTCAATATATATGCAGTCACTTTTGACGACTGGGCCATTAATGTAAATCAAACAACAAAATACAAAGAGAAAATCACTAACAGCTCTTAAGTTGCAAAACATTAGCTTTAATAAGCATACACATATATAGATATATATATATATATATATATATATATATATATATATATATGAAGTACCGATAAGATAAGCGGTATTGGTAAGAGTAGTAATACCATTAAAACCTTAACGATACCCATCCCTAGTGTTGGGGAGTAACTAGTTACATGTAACAGAATTACGTTATTTAATTACAAAATAAATGCAATTGTAATCAGTTACAGTTACTGAGGAAACATTTGTAATTAAATTACAGTTACTAACAGGGGTGTAAATCACGTGGGGGACGGGGGAAAAAATATCATTACAAACCACTCTGTGTATTGTAAATAATATAATGGACAAATACTTAAATAGTAAAACAATATAAATGCAAAAAAGCGTTTTAAGTTTAGAAACGTTTGAGACCCCCCTCCCTTGCCTCACAGTGCTTTCCCCCTTTATCTCACCGATACACACACCAGTCCAGTGGAGAGAACAAAGCTCTTCAGTAGTTATGTTTACAGTAAGTAGGCTGTCAAGGCTATTTTATTCACTTTAAACATCTGATGAAGTGATTTTTTTTCTCTTTAATACAGATGATTCTGGATCATTAATAAATTAGTCATGACAAAAAAATGATGATATCAGATGTATTTTTCTATGAACGATTATAAGGTTACCTAGCTTAGCTTGTTTAATACCGTGGCTTGTTGGATAGTAAGTCACCTACTACAACTAACACGGCGATAAGCCTTTGTGTGAACTGATATTAGGCTAATATTCTAGACCTATGTGTTGACCTTTGCTCAATATGATGTTAAGTGGCAGGGCTTGCTGCGGTTTTATATCTGAATAAGAGACGTCCTCAGTGCCAGACGAAACCTAAAATACTATGTGGAGGATGCAGAATAATTTAATAATTATAATATGACCACGTGGTGAACCTATGAACCAAACTTATATTTAAACAGTCTCCATGCTACGTACACATGCTGCGTACACATATCTATCCTTACAGTATCCTTACTACAATTTTGCTGTATTATTTGCGTCCCCTTCAAAAATTGCTCTTGAGAAATTTTATGTTTATTGTCCACCCCCTACTGTTAGATGAAATTTACGCCCTAGGTTTCTAATGAAATTGTTAATGATTACAAAGTGGGTTACATCTGAATTTTCAACACATTCTCACTCCCAACTCGTCACATATTGACGCTTGTTCAGGACCCCTTGGCTTCACTTTTTGACGCTCAAGGTACCCCTTTAGCATAATTTTTCGACACACAGAGGTGTCCTTTTAACGTCACTTTTCAACGTGCAGGGTCCTTCTTTGTTTTCAGTTGTCTAAATTTAATGGTTTGCATGCATTTGTAAAAAATAGAAATAATTTTATATAAATTTATACTTTCATTGGAGTACCTAACCCCTCCCCTACCCTAAACCTACCCACTTCTGAACAATATAAAACACGTAACAGGCAAATATAAGTACAGTCACAGGTATTTATTGCAAAAACTGACCATAAAAAAGCAGTATAAAAGCATTACAAACAAGTCCTGTTGCATTCCAAGTCTTCTGAAGCCATACGATATATTTATGCGAAGAAGAGAGTAAAACATATAAGGTTTTAATCGCTGAAAATGATCCCGCTCCATTAACGCACTCACATCGCATTCAAAAAGATACTCCCGTAGCATGATGTAATCGTCACGAGACACACAAGAGCCAGTGGCATTTCACAACCAAGGCCGACGTAAGGCTTCTTCTGGCGGAATTTTTTGAATTTGGCAAACAGACTGCAGCACACAGGATCTAAGCTTTTACTGCGATCGCGTCTATTCCTCTCACAAATCAATCTTTTTGTCTTAGAAAATTAATACTTTTTGAATAAATTATGACTGTAGTTGTATCTGCCTGTTATAGCTTGTGTTTTATTGACAAATGGTAGGTTTAGGGCCAGGGGTTGAGTTATGTGCTCATAAATGTGTAAATAGTGTAATGTAAGTAAAACTGTTGTGACTGTTTACATTAAAAAATCACACCCCAACATAATGGCAATATTATTACCCAATATATAATTTAATCATGATGATAAAATTCCCTGTGCCTTTTGCGTCGGCATACTGATGTCAAGGATACCCTGCGCATCTAAAAGCGACGCAAAAGGGTCCTGACCAAGCATCAATATGTGATGAGTTGGGCGTGAGAATGTGTTGGAATTTTTCTCTCTCACATACATACAGATTTAATTGATTTATTTTATAAATTGCATTGACTGCTCTAAAATATGAGACATCAATGTTTCAGAAGTTTAGGACACAGAATAGGACACATGCTTAAAGTCCCCGTGAAATCAAAATTAAAGTTTTTTGGGTGTTAGTATCAATATGTTTGTTTTAAGATTAT
This sequence comes from Spinibarbus caldwelli, assembly GCA_039654775.1. Lineage (NCBI taxonomy): Eukaryota > Metazoa > Chordata > Actinopteri > Cypriniformes > Cyprinidae > Spinibarbus > Spinibarbus caldwelli. The sequence continues at coordinate 1,255,095 of CM077260.1, read as the reverse complement.
CTATAAGCCAGTGTGCTCCAAAACAGTGACAAAATTTGCATTTAGAAGATATAAGCATTCAAAGCTTGCAGTTAGTCACTTCTGCCAAAATGGATCAAAATTTTTTTGATGTCACCTCGTACTTCAGCTTCTCATCAAATCTTCTGACCAATCAAATGCTCTCTAGAATCTGTGAAGAGATTTTAAAAAGGGAGCGGAGCTGCTCGATATGTCCCGCCCTATCTTCCTGTTTCAGTTGAAATTGTTACCACATAGAGTAACGCTGCGTGTTTCAAGGCACTTCAGTGGACCTTTAACTGTTTTATTTCCTATTTAGGTTTATGTATGTGCTTTATTTTTTAAGATTAACTGTTTTTTCCAAAGCATTGTTAGATGCTAGTGCTTCCTGTCATAGCTATGCAAAGATTTGATTTCAAAAACAGTATCATAGCTATTAAACTGTATACAACAGTTTCTGGTCCTAGAAACTGATTGGCTGATAAGAGTGCAATATTCAAGCGATATTGTAACTCCAACCGTTTCACTGTATCATGTATCACTCCGTTTGCGGTATTTCTCACAGTGAGCATCATGGCTGATCCCCAAATCCACTATAATTTTAAAAATAATACTGTTTTTGTGTTACGGGATGTAGTTTTAAGAGTTTTTTTTAAGTGAGAATGTAGTTGTTTAGACTTCAAATATGTGGTTTGTTAATAAAGATAATGTCTATTTGAAAATTAGCTTTGAGTTTTTTGGAGATGTGAGCTCCAGGATGTCAGCAGCCATTCAGCGCTCATGAACCCGCGGAGAGCAGCCTCACCTTGGCCAGATCTTCTGGAATTTACCTTTGGCTCTGATGCCTCTTTAGTGGTTAAACATGAGATATAATTTGTTTCGGGTAAATCTCACAAGCAGTCTTTGGTCTCATTAATCTATTACTTGTTCCAGAGCAAATAATTTTGGCAGAGGGCAAAATCTCAACACGTTATATATAACGTGTTGCTCCCTTTTTATATATATTTTAATGATGTATATCAGAGTGCTACCTTTGTACTTTTGACTGAATTGCTTAGCAGTTTTTATGATGGCTGTTTATTAAATATTATAATTCAATAAATAATATTTTATTTAATTAATAGTAGTATTTAGTATTGGGATACACTGTGTGTTCGTGATGGTGATTTTAGTCACATTGTTTCACTATTAGATGGTGACGAGACTGTTTTTACAAGTGAGTCAGTAGTAAAGACTTTTATATTGAAAGAGACTGAAACACTTGTGAACAAGTGAGTTATTTTTACTTTTAACAGCTTGTGAGACGCAGCCAACAAATGCACTGAGCAGTGCTGTCATCAGAAATCACTCTTAACAGATGAAAGGATAGTATGACAAAGACAAGATTTCCTCAGAAGATATTCAAAGCAATGTTTTATTGTGAATATGAGATTAAGCTGAGGAATGAACGCTGTATCAGATGCAGGCAATCACACTCGCTCAGTCAATCCATCTCTCATAATACTCTACTACACATAATACACTGCTTTTACTACAGTAATAAAATAAGCTTTTAATAAAGCAACTCAACGTTCCTTCGTTACTAGTTCTAAAGTGTCGTTTTGGAATTATTAACGGAGGCTTGGGCTCAGCTGTTAAACTGTCAACTTTAGATTTCAATCCGTGGCGGAAGGAAGTAGTTCTGCACAAAAGAGTGCTTTTAAAGACAATTCGTTGTTCCTAATTTATTTACACACTCGTGCCGTCGAACTGTTGTATAAACAACTGCCTGGTTAAATGTTTGAAATGTGATTAACAGTTGAAAACATTATACATTTAGAAAAGTAATCAAAAAATAATTAAATGTAATCCCTTACATTATTAAAGTAATTGAAATAGCTACTCTATTTTTATCATGTTTATCTGTTCTGATATTGTAAAGCGACCTTGAGTTTGCAGAAAGGTGCTATATAAAATAAACTTGTTGTTGTTATTATTATTATTACACTACATATTACATTTTAAATAGGGTAACTTGTAATCTGTAACCTATTACATTTCCAAAGTCCCTTTAAGGCAAGTCACTCCACTCGGTGGCCATCTTTAATATGCCTCTCGGGCACTTATTTCAGTCATGCCAGTGTATCTGCTTTCTCTTTGAATGGGGAAAAATTGTTCACCAAGTTTACGATTAAATTTCATATTTGGAATCACCTATGAAATCTGACATTTGTCTCATAAATGTTAAAAAATAGTGTCAAAAAAGCTTTTTTTTAGGCTAGACATGAAGGTGAGAAAATGAGGACTGAATTCATCATTTTTTGGGTATCAGGAACACACGTGAAGTTACAGTTCGCTTGTTGAACTTCTCCTGTAACAATGAGATAGTTTCTGTAGTTTGACATGTAGACGTACAGCAGATCAGATGATTGATCTACTCACCATCATAACACACAAAGGGATGCTGATGTGAACAAAGCTTGTCTGTCCATCGTCCTTCATCACTGATATCAATCAATGTGCAGTTCTGATGATTGTTATCATTATTAGGTTTCCAGTGTGTGAATGTGGAGGTGCTGTTATCTGACCAAACCCAGAGTCTGTACAGACCGATCCAGACTTGATTAGGTGAAGTAAGGTTTTGGTTTATGATGTTCTTAATCTGTTCATTCTCACTCTGATTCCTCACACTGGCCAGATCTGTGTGTTTCTCTCTGCAGTATTTCTGAGCATCAATCCAGTTCTTTTGCTCCTGTACAGGGACGAATCCTTTACTGGCTTTAAAAGAGAAAGACATTTGTCTGATATAGATTTAGAGTGAATCATATTCCTAGTGGAACTAAATAAAAAAATATACATTTGTTCTTACTGCTTTCATTTACCAAGAGCAAAAGGACATGTATTATTATTGGACATGAAAATGATGTGTTTTTAGCACATTTCTGTGTGTTGTGATCACTTAGAGCTGAACTCACCATTATAGCAGATGAAATACCTTGTTGTACTACAGTTTACATCATGCCATTGTCCATTCTGCCCATTCCCACAATACATAAAAACACAGTCTCCATCTCCACTTGGTTGTGTTGATTCCCAGTTCCTATACTGAGACTCATTTCCTCTGTAGAAGGCAGGGTCACTCCAGACACCAACTTTTGTGTTCTTCAGCCCAATCCAGACACGGTCAGCACTGCTGGTCTCTCTCTGTATGAGCTGTTTTATGTCATTCTGTTCATTCATGTCATTGATAGTGACCAGATCTGTGTGTTTCTCTCTGCAGTAACTCTGAGCTTCAGTCCAGCTCTTGTTCTGATTCACAAAGTGATACTGACGCGGAGATGAACTGACCACGACTGAGGAGAGACACATTCACACAGATCTCACTCATTATATCCACACTGTGTTTCAAGAGTTTGTCATGATTCTGTAGAGGAGCTCAAGTCAACAGGTGAAAGTGGTGCGTCTGATCACATTGATTCATTTAGCACACACTTTTATCCAAAGCGTCTTACAAACAAGGAATATAACAAATGATTTATCTTAAGGAGGCAATAACACAAGAAGTGCTAGTACAGATCATTTAGTAAGTCTCCTCAACAACACACACGATTGCAGGAATCATTCAAACACACTTTAACACTGTCAGCACAGCACTAACACTAACTATCATCACTAGTATTATTATTATATTATTATATTACACACTACTATTAACAAAAGCAAAAAAGGCCTCTAACACTAGCTTGCTCTATTCTTTTTCTATTCTATCTGTTTTCTTTTTATTTATTATATAATTTAAAAAATTGCGTTAAGCTAACTGAGACTTGTTATAGCACTTGCATATCATTGCTCTTTTGTTGATTTTGTTTGCTTCCATTGTCCTCATTTGTAAGTCGCTTTGGATAAAAGCGGCTGCTAAATGACTAAATGTAAACGTAAATGTAGTACTAGTCAAGCACTCATGTGCGCTTCTCATTTGGGAGTCACACTCATGGTCTTCACAGTCAAAAGTGACCGGACACCTGAAATGTAACTTTTTTTTCTTCAGTAAAATCAATCTAATTTATTTTTGTTCAATAATATTTTTTTCTTTTGTATTTTGAGAGAATTTTATGGTACTAATTAATATTTATGCAATAATCATGATCAATTTTTCCCATTGAAAATAGTAAAAGAATTTTTTCTAATTTTTAAAAATTAATTTTCAATTAATGCAGTATTTCAGATTAAAATAGAGACTAGGCCTTTAAAATCCAATTTTTGAAGGCAGAATAGCACCTCCTGGTGAGAGCAAAAAAAAAAAAAAAAGAAAAAGAAAAACCTGTAATTTCATGGTGTAACCACTAGATTCCTGTATAGGATTCTATAGAGAGGCTTGTGAATTCCCTAGTTGTTTTTATACATAATTGTTTACTTTTTTTAGGTCGTGGATTTAAATGTATATTAAGGCATTCTCAAAGACTACTTTTTGTCAAGGTTTATATTTTTTGTTGTTTTAAATCAGGGGTGGGCATTCAGAAATAATGTAAAATAAACGAAACCTTTACAGACATTAGAAACATGTATTTATATTCCCCACACTCCACAAAAAAATCCTGTAAATTTAGCAGTGCTCAGAATAGAAAAGAGAGCGTGGTTGCTTGAAAATGCACAATACAAACTCAAAACAAACTCACTTGCCTTTTGTCATTCGTCACCAATCCTAATGTGCGCACTGTTACGTTCCCTTTCCCCGCAGTCTAGGGTTGGGGAATGGGAGTAACAGGTTTAATGAAAAGTTATTAATAGAGATTAATAAAACGAGGAGGAGTCACCCCAGTCCTCTGCCCCAAAAATGCGACAATCACTTATCTTTGACAAACTTAATTTATTAAGAAAGCAAGGAACATGGGAGCAATAAATGTCTTCAGGAGAGGGCCTGGCCAAAATAACAAACAAAACAACAGATGGCTAACAGGAGGAGTACTAAATAACCTATGGGTAAAAGAAAAGAAATCGACAACAAAAGCTTTCCTCAACTCCCTCACTAACCACAAACAGGGATAAACAGGAACACAAAACAAAATGGCACCCTCTCCCTACAGCTTCCCACTCAATCATAAACAAATAAACAAAGAAAATTACAATACCTTCTAATACCTTAACACAAAACCTAAGTAAAAGTAGACACACTACCTGTCTAGTATCAGCCCCAACACTGCTAAACAACAGGAATACACTTGTAACAAACAAGAGCTATTCAACAGAGAAATGTTCAAAGTTTGCACCTCACTCGACGGACAAAGGTTGAAACAACACCCAGCACAATTTTGGAGCAGGGGAGGAATGAACCTTCTCCAGCAGCGTTCACTCTGCTCTTGTAGCAACACACTCCGCAGCATACTCTGATGATCACCACCTGTGGGCAATTACAACTGCCAAGCAAGCAGAGAGTGAGAGAGCACACAGGGAAACATAACCACACCCAAAGGGGCGGGAACTTGCACACTTCAACCATGAGTTATTAAATACATACATCCTAGGGATGTAACAGCACTTTGCGCTTGGCCTTGATTGCTTTATATAAGTCGCCTTGGAAATCGCAGCACGTTTCAGATGGGAAGAAAAAAAAAACCCAATTTATCATCCAGAAAAACAGTAGCCTACCATATATAAATGTGTGTGTGGAAAACAAAAAAAAAAGAAAGCATATCTTTGCAAGATAAAATGACAAATTATTTCCACGTTTTCTCCATGAAATTACAGTGCCTGTGAGCAGGAGGATAACACTGGCATTTGTTCTGATACTGGAAAGTCAACAGAACATTTTAAGTATTTTTAAAACAGTACCAATACAAGGCATTTTTCAAAACAAATGAACACTTTCACATTTTTAAAACAAGTAACTTATTTACAATTGTGCCAGTTTTATAGGGTATATACACTGAACAAAATTATAAACAAAACTTGCGACATCTGTGGCGTTGTGCTGTGTGATAAAACTGCACATTTTAGAGTGGCCTTTTATTGTGGCCAGCCTAAGGCACACCTGTGCAATAATCATGCTGTCTAATCAGCATCTTGATATGCCACACCTGTGAGGTGGATGGAGTATCTCGGCAAAGGAGAAGTGCTCACTAACACAGATTTAGATAGATTTGTGAACAATATTTGAGAGAAATAGGCCTTTTGTGTACATAGAAAAAGTCTTAGATCTTTGAGTTCAGCTCATGAAAAATGGGGGCAAAAACAAAAGTGTTGCGTTTATAATTTTGTTCAGTGTATTTTGACTTTTTATTTTGTATTTGCTGTGCGGCTTGAATGCGGCGTCCGTCAAAAATAGACTAGGCACCTATCTTTAGTGAAGCGGTGCGGAGAGCCTCTTCTGAAACGTGGCGTGGCGTGGCTGCTGTAAACACAAGCATTGACTGGAGTGGCCGCGATCAGCTCCGGTGGCCGCGTCGGAGCGGCGGGACGGTGTAAATCGGGGTTATATACCGCACTACAGGCTACAGCGCCATCTATTAGATTTTACTGATATTGCATTAAATTAGCTATTTTGGACCAACTGCCTCACGGGCTGGATGAGAACGCCCGTAATTTGCCCACCTCTGCAGATTCGCATAATTTTAAAAATTCCCTTGCGTGCCGCCACAGGAGTGATAGCAGGCCGCAGATGGCCCGCGGGCCGTAGTTCAGACACCCCTGTTTTAAATGATGATTTGAAATGTAGGTTTTTGCATTATTATTACTACATTCAAACCTGAATACAGAAAGCATTTTGGTACACAAAACATTAAAATTCTATAGAAATGTAACAAAAATGAACAGGAATGCTTTATCAGAGCTTAATCCTTCTGGGTCTGATCTGATTTTAACCTCTTATTTCAGTCTTCTGACTCATTTTGGTTATATGATTATAGCCATACCAATTCGAGTATGTATAATTCTGTATGTATGTGTCTGTGAGTGTGTGTAAGTGAGTGTGTGTGAGTGGATGTATCTGTTTTACACTCTTGATGCTTTAGAGTGTAACCCCTTCCTTGCTGTATACTTTTTTACTGCATTGTAGTTGAATTATTGATTTTATTTTACATAGTTGCAGTGTTACAGTCACACCAGTTCATAGGAGTGTGTGTGTGTGTGTGTGTGTGTGTGTGTGTGTACAAGTGTGTGTCTGCACGTGTGTGAGTTGGTGTGTTGATTTTGCACTCTAGATGTTTTAGAGTTTCACCCCTTCATTACTGTGCATTTTTCTGCATTGTTGGAGATTTGTAGATTGTACACACAAAATCTTTCTGTATTTTCGATTTTTTTTCCCATTTCCCATTCATTTCCTATGGTCGGTCATTTTTGACCAAAGACCATGAGTGTGACTATTTTTTTTTACGACCACTTAGCTTTTTCGAATCATGCCCTTTTTTTTGTGTTCACATACCAAGTGCCATAAAAGTCACCAAGTTTCGTACCATTCTGGAGAAGCTACGATTTTTAAAAATTCAAAATGTAAAATTCTCCGGTCAGAAGTGACCAAAGACCGCACAAGGGTTAAACACTCACTCACCTGTGAGCAGAAGAGACATCAATGTGATTCTCTCCATTTCTGAGGGAAAAACAGAAATCAGTCTCAATAAATGATGCAGACGCTGAACATCTGACCAGATCCAGAACATCAGATCATGTCATTTCTGCTTTATCATTGATTATTAGATTCTACATCAGTTATAAATACACACATGAAGCTCCTGAAGCTGATGTGTGTCACGATTCAGTGTGAAAATACACTAAAATACAGAGAACTTCTGAGTAAATAAAAACAGCAGCAATGTTTTAAGTTTTACACGTTTGTTTTATTGGGAAATTAGGTGTAAAGAAACTTTTATGGCGTTATTATCACCGTCACCTTTGGATCAATCTCTGGATATTACCTTTATTTTTTAAGTTGATTTATTTTCATTTATTTTCTCTAATTTTATAAAGAAGTCTTATATAATTTAACAGAAAAAAATCAAGATACCAACAGACAAAATGTGCAAAATCCACACATTCGCTAATTAAACAGTGATCAGCTGAGTATAATGTAATATAAACACTGCTAAATCAATCATATTATAATCAATGTAAAGTTAAAACAGCAGTAATTATCTTAATTCAGAGTTTCTTACCTGTAGATGTTGTGATTCAGGTGTGATTGTGTTTCTTCTTTTATCAGGACAGACTGATATCACAGATCATTTCTCCTCTTTCTGCTCCTCCCATCTTTGCTTTTCCTGGAAAGAAAAACTCCCTTCTGTGGTTTGTTTGTTTCCTTATTCAGTTTTTGTTCCCTGTTTCTTGCCCATAGGCAACAGCATTGAACAAAAGAGTGTGTGTTTGTGTGTGTGTTTGTGTGTGTTTATACCAGTGGAAAGAAAACATCCAAAACGCACACACAGTTAATTATATTACACTTTATCTGTTTGCGTCTAGATTTCAGTTGCTATACGTATCTTCAAAGGTTTTTTCTTCCACTTCAGCAGCACTTACAAACACCAAAACTTAGATTTATTCCTCTCTATATTCTGAAGGTTTTTACTGAGGGGTTTGTTCATATTTCATTCACACTGATTGATACAACATTTTACTCCTGAACACGATGAAAATGCAAATTTGCAGTATTTTCGAAGAATTTTGAACCCGACTTTATCCAATTCAGATCTATTTTCTAGAAAAGTAAGCAGATTAGTGCATATTTAAAAGGATAGTTCACCCAAAAATGAAAATTCTGTCATTAATTACTCACCCTCATGTCGTTCCAAACCCATACGACCTTTGTTGATCTTCGGAACACAAATTAAGATAGTTTGATGAAATCCGAGAGCTTTCTGACCCTTCATAGAGAGAAATGTAACTGAAATGTTCCCAGGTCCAGAAACATAGTAAGAACATCATTAAAATTGTCCATTGTCCAATTTGACGAATTATGGAGAGTACGACGACGCATACACGTGTTCCCCTGCTCGTAAAGAAGGCACAGCGCATGTGTCGTGGTACTCTCAATAATGCTGGAAGATGATCACTTGGAGGAGAAGAATTGTTAAATAAAGTCGTTATTTTTGTTTTCTTTCACACAAAAAGCTCATGAATGACACTAATGAATGACTAGTAATTAATGCCAGAATTTTCATTTTTGGGTGAACTATCCCTTTAATTACACAAGGCCTTATTTTCATATTTAAACCTGACATTACAGAAAATTTGTAATGCAAAACTTATTGATGTACTGTGCTGAATCAACTGGGGAGAAATGGTTATTTCTGTTAGTTAACATTTTTACCTTATTCACTAGTACTGTTTTGCCTTAACCAATTTTGTACCCAGAATCGAGTTAAACCTGACAAACTTTCTGTTTGGAGACGTCCTCATTTGTAAAAACAGTATAAATATATAAATATTACAATATTTGTAAAAATGCAGAAAGTTGTCTGTTAGGGTTAGTGTGTTGGTAAGGTTGAGGTTATAGTGTTTCTAGCTAGCTCTTTATAAAAATAATTCTTGTCTATGTAATGTCAGTTTTTATTTCTCCAGGGAAACATCTGAGATAAAGTCGAGACTTCGATGAAACGTGAAAGAGAATCTGCTGAATCTGTCTGAAAGAGCACAACTATATTTTTGGTTATTTTTTGGAGTAATAGTTTAAAGAATATTAATGAACTGATATTATTCTCGTATTCCTCATCTCTGTTTATCTCTAGAGTCTCATGTGTCAGTGTGACATTTAAATTATTTCCTTATTAATTTGCATATTATTGTTCTTTTTTTTTATGCAGCTGATAGTCATGAATGTCCCAGTGTCCCTCAGGGAAGAATAATCAGATACGGGACAGAATTTGAATGTGTGCCATTCTTCATCAAGATGATGACGGTGGTAAAACCACAATGGAACCAGGAAACCAGGAGCACTTTTCAGGTAAAATATGCAAAATCACCAGAATCTGAGTGTTTCCTCTGATTAAAAAGCTCTTGTTGGAAACGGATATTAAAACTAATAAAATACATCAACTGAAATAAAATCAAATTAAGCCTATTTTAGCTAGTTTTCAAGGCAACATTTCTAATTTGTGTTTAATTTAACTTGTACTACGATAACTAAAACTAAAATAAATTTATTGTAGCAGAAATATTTCAGTTAGAAACAAACTTGGTTTTTTTTTTAATCTGTTGGTCCTGTAATTTGCCACAATATTTACACCACTTCATTTAAACGCTTCTGCTGATGTTCAAATATAGTGAAAATATTCCATGAAGTCACTCAATTAATATTTATTATAATTATATAAAATCATTACATTTATCCATTTACGTTTACATGCATTCATTGTAGATGATTTTATACAAAGGAACATCATACACACACTTTGTTGAGTCAAAAATATTCACAGTCCACAATGCCAAGTGAGAGGAATAAAAAAATACACAGTAATGAAGGAAATTAATGAGACACAGGTGAACAACATAATCAGTAACTATGGTAACAAATAAGAACATACTTAGATTGTTTAAAGTTGTTTAAAACAGTTAAACACTTAAACAGTTGTTTAAAAAAAGTTTAATGGTTTATCAGAGTGCTGTTAAGTCTGCCAAAGCTACCTATTTTTCTAATCTAATCATAGAAAATCACTCCAGACCTAAGGTTTTATTTTCTGGTATTAATTGTGAATCCCCCGGTTAATACAATGTGTACTGCTTCTGAGGCGCTATGTGAAAGCTTCTTGAGATTTTTTTATTGATAAAATCTCTAATTTGAGATCCACCATCAGCCCTTCTCATACTGAACCCTCTATCCCGTCGTTACATTTTGCTTCCTGGGATGTTTTTGAACCTATTTCTCTGCACCATTGTTAATACCAAATCATCTTTTTGTTCTTTAGATACCATACACCCTAAATTTTAAAATTAATTGTTGATGCTGTTGGGCCGGGATTGGTGTCTCTTTTTAACAAGAGTCTTTGTATTGGCTCTGTGGCGTTTAAAGTGGCTACTGTCACTCCTATACTCAAAAAGCCTTCACTGGATTCTTCTGTTTTGAATAACTTTCCTCCTGTTTCTGTTACCACTTATCTCGAAGGTATTGGAAAAAATTGTTTGATCGATCAACTCCAGTCATTTCTCAGTTGTAATGGTATTTTTGAAATTTTTCAATCTGGCTTTAAGTCTGCACATAGCACTGAAACTGCCCTCTTGAGAGTGCTAAATGACTTTTTTTTTTTTTTTTTTTTTTTTTTTAAATCTATGGGCGACTCTGTGGTCCTCGTGCTTTTAGATCTATCAGCAGCATTTGACACTATTGACCATGCCACTTTGATATCTAGATTAGAGTCTTATGTGGGGATAAAAGGAACCGTCCTTAAGTGGTTCCAGTCATACCTCACGGACAGAAAATTCTTAGTCAAGTTAGGTAACTTCTTGTTTTGTTAGAGTCCTTAAACTTTGACAAACATATCTCCTCTGTAATAGGCTCTAGTTTTTAATCAACTTAGGTTTGATTTTTGATAACAGGCTTTCTTAAATCATAAAACCTTAGAGATGGGTGTTCATGCTTTTGTCACTTCACGCTTAGACTATTGCAATTCACTATACTGCGGCAGCTCTAAGTCATTAATTTACTGCCTTCAACTAGTTCAAAATGCTGCTGCCAGATTCCTTCATAATTGCCGCAAAAGCGCTCACATTACACCAATTCTGCGGACCCATCATTGGCTGCCTACTAACTTCATAATTGATTTTAAAATTATTTTACTTGTATATAAATCGTTACATGATCTAGCCCCTATTTATCTATCTGAATTGTTGCATCCATATGTTTAAGATCTAGTGATTAGAATCTTCTTTTAGTCCCACAGTCCAGACTCAAACGCAGAGGGGATCGAGCTTTCTCAGTGGATGGCCCGCGGTTGTGGATAACCTTCCTTTAGAGATTAGACTGGCCCCTTCTCGGTCTACTTTTAAATCTCTCCTTAAAACATACATGTTTTCTTTGGCTTATAAATAATTTTCTATTACGGTCTTCGCTTAGTCTTTTATGGGTTTATACTCTTTCTTTTGTGTTTTTTTTATACATTTACTTATAGGGCGAGAGACCCTGTTTAATTGTTTAGTTGTGCTGATTTTTATATAATTTTACTATTTTTGAATCTCTGTACAGCACTTTGGTCAGCCGTGTGGCTGTTTTAAATGTGCTATACAAATAAATTGAAACTTGATGGTTTGACCGTTGACCCAGAACCAGAGTCCCACTGTGCAGGAGTGACGCAGACCCAGCCACACGTGACCGGAGGAGGCGCTCGAGGTCACATTCATCACCCGCCGCTGCATCTGCTCCGAATCCACCGACACCAGGTCCATGCTTATGTTTCTGCAGTATCTCAGAGCTTCAGTCCACGTCTTATTCTCTCGGATCAGAACCAGTTCATCTGGAAACACAAACAGAAAGTGAAGCATTTAAATACAGGAACTCATATGAGGAGTGTTGAGTTAAAGCAGCAGGGTTTCCTAAACAGGCTTCCTGAGTTTATGAAAACCCAATTAATGAAACCGAATGACAATTAATATATATAAATGAGGCTGCACAATTTATTGAAATAAATCTGAAATCATGATATAGCTTAGTGTGATTATCAAATGAAAGTCTGATGTGTTGTGTTTCAGAGTGAAGCCTGTCACTGTGTTCATTTACACGCGAGCAGCTTATAAAACGGTGCTTTCAGCGTCTCAATTCACAGTAAATGCTGCTTCACATTAACAAGCTTAATGTGCATTTGAGAAACTAATGTGTGCTAAGTTTACCAATTTTTAAGTTACGCCAAGTTATTTACCAATTTACATAATTTCCAACTTTTTTGTGGACAGAAGTTTACAGCATTTCACTAGTATTCACCAAAACAAAAGCCCGAGGATTTGAAAGTTTGAAACTGAAGAATTTAAAACATCAATATTAGTATTGTCACGGTTTAACATGGGAGACGGAAACCAGGAACGGGGAGACGTAGAATAAATCAAAACGGAAGTACATCACAGGCTGGAAACACTCACGCGACAGACAGAGATGACGATCAGTACTGGACCAGAAGCACAGGGCAGGACACACTATAAGTATACGACATAATGACATAATTAAACACACAGCTGGACAATAATTAACTAATAAACACAGGAACAGGAAACTAACCAAATAAGGGCATAGAAACACTGGGAGCATGTGGAAACAAGGCACAAGACAAACACAAGACTGACAATTGTCACTTGTAGTGTAAAATAAAATGATTCGAGTTATATTACTGGAGTTATATTATTTTATTTGTTTAGCTGCATGTCTTGTGATCATTAACTGATGTCAGAGAACCATGAATGTGTGAATGTTTTGTCAAATTATTGAAACATTAATTTAAAGACTTCAAGAAATACTTTCACTGACAGAAACTCTGGGAATTGCTGGTTTAAAGGAATAGTGCAGTCGTACTGTAATGATGAGAGAGTTTCTGTAGTTTGACGTAGATATTCAGCAGATCAGATGACACAAATATTTTAGGTTTTACAGATTTTAGTTAAATTTACAGTAAAACATATATTCCATTAACAGACATAATGTTAATGTAATGTTTATAATGTTATATAAGCATCACTGCTAATGTCATTTTAACTCCTTTCTTACCTGTAGATGTTGTGATTCAGGCGTGTTTGTGTTTGTGTTTCTTCTTTTATCAGGACAGACTGATATCACCGACCATCTCTCCTCTTTCTCACTTCTGTTTTTTTTTTTCAGGTTTATTTCCTCCTTTCTTGCCCAAATATCTAAAATACACTTTTAAGTGCATCTATAGATTTCAGCTACAACACATAAGATTTTTCCTCTACTTCAGCAGCATTTACATACACCAAAACTTAGTTTTATTCCTTTCTATATTCTGCAGGTTTTTAATGAGGGGTTTGTTCATATTTCATTCACACTGATTTATACATCATTTTACTCCTAAAAACATGTTGAAAACGTGTTTGTTTTGTGTCTGTTGACAGTTTTTTTTTTTTTTTCATTTATGGAGTGATAAAAAGAGATCCAAAATCCCCTTTAAATCTAATATGTCAACAAAATCAAAAATAGAATTTTGAATCTGGCTGCAGATTTCTGTTCTGGAAATGTATGCAAATAATAGCATTCATACTACAGTAGGCAATTCTTCATTTTTCATATTTAAATATAAGATTTCAGAAGCCACATAAAACAAAAAAAAAAATGTTTGCAGTTCTTAATGTTACCAATCAAGAGGAAGTACGCTGATATTTTTTAGTTAAATTTTCTACCCAATTCACCTGTGCTGTCTGGACTTACCCATATTTTGGGGATAAATTTGTACGTAAAAGTGAGTTAAACTCGCAAAACCTTGTTTTGGAGATGTCCTCATATGTAAATATAATATAAAATAGAAAACATTTCTGTTATGGTTAGTGTGTAGGTTTTGTTATAGTATGTATAACTAGCTCTATTTTAAAATAAGATATCTATGCAATGTCTGTTTTTATTTCTCCAGGCAAACGTCTGAGATAAAGTTGAGGCTTTGATGAGACGTGAAAGAGAATCTGCTGAGGTCTGAAAGAGCACAAGTCAATTTTTGGTTGTTTTTTTGAGTAATTGTTTAATGAATATTGATATTATTCTCATCTTCCTCATCTTTGTTTATCTCATGTGTCTGTGTTTTTTTCCAATTAATTTACATGTTGTTCATTTTTTATGCAGCTGATAGTCATGAATGTCCCAGTGTCCCTCGGGGAAGAATAATCAGATACGGGACAGATTGAATCTTCAGAACAGAATTTGAATGTGTGCCATTCTTCATCAAGATGATGATGATGCTGGTAAAAACACAATCGAACCAGGAAACCAGGAGTGCTTTTCAGGTAAAATATGCAAAATCGTCAGTAGCTGCATTTCTATTACCATTTAGACTGAGCGAACTGAAATTGTGATTTTGAAATTGTGAAACACGTAAATTTAGCAAAAACTCCCACATATCACAAAAAAAGTTTTTATGCTCACATGAGCTGGTTTTTCAGGCTATTAGAAAAAAAGAAATATATATCACAAAACTGCAATGGAAAGGTGTATTTTTTTTTTTTTTTTTTTTTTTGCATTTACAGGTCACCTGGCATATGTAAAAGTCACATGATCATTCTTTAATGTACTATAACCTGCTCAAGTATATAGGGGGCTTTCTTTGCCATTAATGCTTGCATAACCCTTTATTTACACAGCATTACGGCTCCAATGCGGTCACCGGAGCTGATCGTAGCCTCTCTAGTTAATGGTAGTGTTTATACTAGCTGCGCTGCGACACATTTCAGAAGCGTTTCTCCGTGCTGCTTCGCTAAAGATACACGCATGCGTCTCTGTCGATTACAAATAATGGCTAGTGCGGTGGTTGCGATATACGTAAACCTACTAACATCCGTCACCATGACTTATCTCGAGAGGAAAAAAATGACATTTTAGTAACATCTGTTAATGGAAATGCCATCATTTCTCAAGTTTTTTTTATTTATTTTGTTTTTTTTTATCAATGTTTATCAAATATCGCAAAAGTTTTGCAAAAATCTGAAATGGAAACACAAAAAGCTAGTTATTCAAACTAATAAAATATGTCAACTGAAATAAAATCAAATTAAACTTTTATTGTTTTAGCTAGTTTCTAAGGAAACATTTCTAATTTGTGTTTAATTTAACTTCTTGTACAAGTGTTTTTTAAAGATTTTATTTAGCCATATACAGGTGCATCTCAATAAATTAGAATGTCGTGGAAAAGTTCATTTATTTCAGTAATTCAACTCAAATTGTGAAACTCATGTATTAAATAAATTCAATGCACACAGACTGAAGTAGTTTAAGTCTTTGGTTCTTTTAATTGTGATGATTTTGGCTCACATTTAACAAAAACCCACCAATTCACTATCTCAACAAATTAGAATACTGCATAAGACCAATAAAAAAAAAAAAAAAAACATTTTTAGTGAATTGTTGGCCTTCTGGAAAGTATGTTCATTTACTGTATATGTACTCAATACTTGGTAGGGGCTCCTTTTGCTTTAATTACTGCCTCAATTCGGCGTGGCATGGAGGTGATCAGTTTGTGGCACTGCTGAGGTGGTATGGAAGCCCAGGTTTCTTTGACAGTGGCCTTCAGCTCATCTGCATTTTTTGGTCTCTTGTTTCTCATTTTCCTCTTGACAATACTCCATAGATTCTCTATGGGGTTCAGGTCTGGTGAGTTTGCTGGCCAGTCAAGCACACCAACACCATGGTCATTTAACCAACTTTTGGTGCTTTTGGCAGTGTGGGCAGGTGCCAAATCCTGCTGGAAAATGAAATCAGCATCTTTAAAAAGCTGGTCAGCAGAAGGAAGCATGAAGGACCTTGGTTTCCAAATGAAATACAAAACTTGCTCTCATCTGAAAAGAGGACTTTGGACCACTGGGCAACAGTCCAGTTCTTCTTCTCCTTAGCCCAGGTAAGACGCCTCTGATGTTGTCTGTGGTTCAGGAGTGGCTTAACAAGAGGAATACGACAACTGTAGCCAAATTCCTTGACACGTCTGTGTGTGGTGGCTCTTGATGCCTTGACCCCAGCGTCAGTCCATTCCTTGTGAAGTTCACCCAAATTCTTGAATCGATTTTGCTTGACAATCCTCATAAGGCTGCGGTTCTCTCGGTTGGTTGTGCATCTTTTTCTTCCACACTTTTTCCTTCCACTCAACTTTCTGTTAACATGCTTGGATACAGCACTCTGTGAACAGCCAGCTTCTTTGGCAATGAATGTTTGTGGCTTACCCTCCTTGTGAAGGGTGTCAATGATTGTCTTCTGGACAACTGTCAGATCAGCAGTCTTCCCCATGATTGTGTAGCCTAGTGAACCAAACTGAGAGACCATTTTGAAGGCTCAGGAAACCTTTGCAGGTGTTTTGAGTTGATTAGCTGATTGGCATGTCACCATATTCTAATTTGTTGAAATGTGAATTGGTGGGTTTTTGTTAAATGTGAGCCAAAATCATCACAATTAAAATAACTAAAGACTTAAACTACTTCAGTCTGTGTGCATTGAATTTATTTAATACACGAGTTTCACAATTTGAGTTGAATTGCTGAAATAAATGAACTTTTCCACGACATTCTAATTTATTGAGATGCACCTATATACCATTGTATATATTTGTTGGTCCTGTAATATACCACAATATTTACACCATTTCATTTAAATGCGTCTTCTGATGTTCAAATATAGTGCAAATATTTCATGGTCAATTAATGTTTATTATCATTATTTCAAATTGTTATATTTATCCATTTATGTTTACATTTATTGTGCATGATTTTATACAGGAACAACACGCTCACTTTGTCATAGAGCCAAAAATATTCATAGTCTACAATGTCAAGTGAGAGGACTATAAATACACAGTAGGTTAATTAACGAAATTTACGAGACACAGATGAGCAATGTAATCAGTAACTATAGTGAAAAATGAGAACATACTTAGAAACCATGACAACCAAGCAAACCGAAAGGAAACACAGGAATCAATGAGATGAACTAAAAGTCCATGAAAACAAAACTGAAACTAAAACTGAACGACACATATATAAGAGCATCGTAAATATTTTCTATCACAGCGCCCATTTAGAGATTCATGTCTCATATCAAGTTGCATGTAATTATGTATGATTATGTTTGCAGTCATTTTAGATGGATTTCACAGTTTCACAAAAGTAAATGTAAGTGCTAAATGATATGCACTAAACAAAGCAAAACAGACAAAAAAAAAAAAAAAAAGAAAACACAGTAAATGTTTGTCTTCATCACCTCATGAGTCATAAAACTGAATCATATAATTAACCTTAAGTAAAATGAATAAAAAACAAGTAAAAATTATAGAAGTTCATACAGACATGAAAAGACTTTAAATGGAGATCATTTGAGTCTGATAACAGAAAATGTTCTGATTGTAACATTGAAATATACATTTTCTGTGTTACTGCTTGTACAGTGGAACTGAACTGAATTAAATTTAATAATTTGAGTCCAAATGACTGATTGAATCTGTTATTTGACTCACACACAGTGGGTAAATTACATAAACATTTTTAGTCCTTTAATGGTTACAAATTAGATGACAAAAATGTTATTTAGTAACAGTCTATAAGATTTCACATTTTATGATTACATTAATAATTTACTGGCATTGTTAATATGTAATTAAAAAGTAACTGTAATCTGGTTATTGGCATTTTAAAATGTAGTGTAATCTAATTACAAGTACTGAATATTTGTAATCTGGATTACATGTAATCAGTTACTCTCCAGCACTCACTTGATGCAGATGAAGTTGTTTTCTTCAGTTTCAGGACGGCTGATCCAGTGATTATCGCAGGTCCTAATGACTCCAGATCTGACCGTCTCATCGCAGTCGTTCAGTCCGGTGTCGTAACTAGGAGCCCAATGATCGTAGCAGATGGTTTGACCGTTGACCCAGAACCAGAGTCTCAGTGTGCAGGAGTGACGCAGACCCAGCCACACGTGACCGGAGGAGGCGCTCGAGGTCACATTCATCACCCGCCGCTGCATCTGCTCCGAATCCACCGACACCAGGTTCATGCTTATGTTTCTGCAGTATCTCAGAGCTTCAGTCCACGTCTTATTCTCAGCAAGAAAATCAGGATCCAGTGCTATTTTAGTATCACTGAGATAAATAAAATGTATTATTGTAAATAAAATGTTGAGTACATTTTACAAGAAAATTTCAGTAGTTCAAAATTTTACAATTACAGTAATTCAATGTGTTACTTGCTGTTTCTTTGTAATTATTTGTGAAATTTCTTTCTGAGTGAAAATTGATTCTACACCAAATTTTTCTGTGTATAAAGTGACTGTTTCTCTTCATGTGGATTTGGTTTATGACGCCTTTGTGACCTTTTCAGATCTTCTAGGTTTTGGTTACCTGTACTTTCAATGGAGGGACAGAAACCTCTCAGGTTTTAATTAAAAATACAGAGTGTCTGTGTACACTAAGTGTAAATAGCCCACCTTGTTGGCACCTTGTTACACAAACTCCACCCACCAACATGTGATTGTGGTTGTCAACAATTAGTTGACAAACAACTGCTCCAGTGGCGTAGATGGTAAAGCATGTACTGTAGTTTTTTTTTTATGCGATCGACCCGAGTTCGAATCCGCCTTTTGCAGAACTTTCAGAAAAAAAAAGAAGTAAATAATCGAAAAGTTGAAAATAAAGTATTGGGTAGGGTTAGGGTGGGTGTAGGGAGGGCTTTATTGTCCCAAGGTGGGATCCATTTAATAATTTGAATTAAAATGATAATTTACACTCAATATGTTATTATTGCATACTGTTTCATAATGTACTACAATACTGAGGTGCAGATAATTGCCACTATTTGCAACAGGTAATATAAATAGCAGAAAATCCAATTATTTTAACATAGTGTAAATATAATAATAATTGCACTTAGTGTAAATAGCCACTTAAAAATATCTTTATGTGTTTCAAAGATGAACCAAAGTCTTGTTGGTCGTTGAGTAAATGATGACAGAATTTTCATTTTTGGGTGAATTAAACAGTCAGGAACACATGTGATTACTGTTGGGTTAAAGTTATAGCACGATCATTGAACTTCTGTACTGATCCAAGTTTCTGTAGTTTGTCATGTAGATGTACAGCAGATCAGATGATTGATCTACTCACCATCATAACACACAAAGAGACGCTGATGTGAACAGAGCTCGTCTGTCCATTGACCTTGGCGATCAATCAATGCGCAGTCATCATGATTACTGCCTCTGGTATTAGGTCTGTTAGTTTCCCAGTGTGTGAACGTGGCGGTGCTGTTATCAGACCAAACCCAGAGTCTGTGCAAACCGATCCAGGCTTCATTATGTGCTTTGCTCTTAATCTGATCATTCTCACTCTGATTCCTCACACTGGCCAGATCTGTGTGATACTGTCTGCAGTGTTTCTGAGCTTCAGTCCAGTTCTTTTCCTCCTGTACAGGGACGAATCCTTTACTGCTGCCTTTAAAAGAGAAAGAGATTTCTCTGATATTGATTTAGAGAATTATATACATAAAAAACAAAACAAATAAAAACAAAAAAAATCACATTTACCAAGAACAAAAATACAAATCCACAAACACAATTGTGGTTCATTGTTCAAAACTGTGTTTTATTTTTATAATTGGAAATTAAAATAATATAGTTTTTAGCACATTTCTGTGTTGTGATCACTTTCAGCTGAACTCACCATTATAGCAGATGAAATGCCTTGGGTTATTACAGTTTTCATCATGCCATTGTCCATTATTTTTCATAAAAGCACAGTCTCCATCTCCTTCTGGCTGTGGTTTTGCTCCATTTTTATCCCAGTTCTTATACAATAAATCTCCTCCTCTGTAGAAATCAGAGTCACTCAGAGACCAAATCCATGAGTCTGTGCTCCTCAGCACAATCCAGACACGTTCAGAGTCACTGTTGAAGAGCTGTTTTATATCATTCTGTTCATTCATGTCATTGATAGTGACCAGATCTGTGTGTTTCTCTCTGCAGTATCTCTGAGCTTCAGTCCAGCTCTTGTTCTGATTCACAAAGTGATACTGACGCGGAGATGAACTGACCACGACTGAGGAGAGACACATTCACACAGATCTCACTCATTATATCCACACTGTGTTTCAAGAGTTTGTCATGATTCTGTAGAGGAGCTCAAGTCAACAGGTGAAAGTGGTGCGTCTGATCACATTGATTCATTTAGCACACACTTTTATCCAAAGCGTCTTACAAACAAGGAATATAACATGATTTATCTCAAGGAGGCAATAAGACAAGAAGTGCTAGTACAGATCATTTACTAAAAGTCTCCTCTACAACACACATGATTACAGGGATCATTCAAACACTTGAACACTGTCAGCACAGCACTAACACTAACTATCATCACTAGTACTAGTCAAGCACTCATTTAAACACTATGTGTAGTCAACTAGGTATAGTAGTTATAGTATTTATAGTATATGTATAATCAGATGGTTAAACTGTTGTATAGCTCTATTGTTTTTCCTATATTTGCATTGTTGTATGTTTATCTTATGTTTAACTAGTATGTAGCACCGTGGTCCTGCGAGACACGACATTTCGTTCCACTATATGTCCACACATGTAGCAGAATGACAATAAAGCTCGACTTGACTTTACTTGACTTGACTTATACCAGTGGAAAGAAAACATCCAACACACACTTGTGTTTATTATATTACACTTTATCTGTTTGCGTCTGTAGATTTCTATTCCAATATGTATCTTGAAAAGTTTTTCTTCCACTTCAGCAGCATTTACAAACACCAAAACTTATATCCCGCTCTATATTCTGAGGAGTTTTACTGAGGGGTTTGTTCATATTTCATTCACACTGATTGATACATTTTACTCTTAAAAACATGGTGAAAATGCAAATTTGCAGTATTTTCGAAGAATTTTGAACCTGATTTTATCCAATTCAGATCTATTTTCTAGAAAAGTAAGCAGATTAGTTCATATTTAAAAGGATAGTTCACCCAAAAAAATGATAATTCTGTCATTAATTACTCACCCTCGTGTCGTTCCAA
Organism: Spinibarbus caldwelli; assembly: GCA_039654775.1. NCBI lineage: Eukaryota > Metazoa > Chordata > Actinopteri > Cypriniformes > Cyprinidae > Spinibarbus > Spinibarbus caldwelli. The sequence continues at coordinate 1,233,447 of CM077260.1, read as the reverse complement.
ACCCATAAGACCTTAGTTCATCTTTGGAACACAATTAAGATATTTTTGATGAAATCTGAGAGCTTTCTGTCTCTTCATAGAGAGAAATGTAACTGAAATGTTCCCAGGTGCAGAAACGTAGTAAGGACATCAGTAAAATTATCCATTTCGCACAAAAGTAATCTCATAGCTCATGAATGACACTAATGAATGACTCGTAATTAATGACAGAATTTTCATTTTTTGGTAAACTATCCCTTTAATTTCAAAAGGCCTTATTTTCATATTTAAACCTGACATTACAGAAAACTTGTAATACAAAACTTATTGACATACTGTGCTGAATCAACTGGGGAGTTATGGTTATGTCTGTTAGTTAATATTTTTTACCTTATTCACTAGTACTGTCTTGCCTTAACCAGTTTTGTACCCAGAAGTGAGTTAAACCTGATAAACTCTCCATTTGGAGACGTCCTCGTTTGTAAAAACAGTATAAATATGTAGATATTACAATATTTGTAAAAATGCAGAAAGTTGTGTGTTAGGGTTAGTGTGTTGGTAAGGTTGAGGTTATAGTATTTATAACTAGCTCTTTATAAAAATAATTCTTATATAATAGTTTTTATTTCTATATTATTGTTATTTTTTGGAATAATAATTTAATGAATTATATTTATGAACTGATATTATTCTCGTATTCCTCATCTCTGTTTATCTCTAGAGTCTCATGTGTCGGTGTGATATTTAAATGATTTCCTTATTAATTTGCATATTGTTCATTTTATATGCAGCTGATAGTCATGAATGTCCCAGTGTCCCTCAGGGAAGAATAATCAGATACGGGACGGATTGAATCTTCAGGACAGAATTTGAATGTGTGCCGTTCTTCATCAAGCTGATGTAAGGTTTACAGAGCCTCAGACACTTTGATCTCCTGAGACAGACAATACACACACAGTGTATTAACATACAGACTTCTGTTTCCACATCTCACTGAGAGAATATGTGAGGAAACGCCTCTCTCAGCTGTGCGTTAGTTCCTTCTCATCCGCTTCCTTCCCCTCATCCATCATCCCTTCATTCAGCTCACTCAGAACGGTTAATAGTAGAATATAATGTTCTTCATGAATGCAGGTGATATTTACAGTCACGTTTGGTATCATTTGAATGGTCTCTGTGCGTCTGGCACAATGGTCTCAATCTTACAAGTAAACTAAAAGGTAATACAGATCCTAAGAGTTTAGAGATATTTTGCTCACTGTAGAGAGTGTGTCATTTCTCAGTGCTTTTATTGCAAATTACCATCTGTCTCCAAATGGTGTTAACATATCTAGGCCTTGATCAATGCAAATTCCAATTGTTAGTTCCCATCTCCATTTCAGGGGATGTCTGTCTTTGTCTAGGTATTTAAGTGAAAACTGCAAGAAGCCCATAGTGTATCCACACACTTCATACGGTGTATTTCTCTAAAGTCAGGTACTAAGAGCTTTAACTTTAAGTTGTTCCATAGCTGACTGTGAAGAATGACAATGACTTGTCTTTAAAGAATGACAAGCATGAGGCGGTCTATTAAATAGTTAGTCATAACCTCTGATTAATGATCAGACTGGAGAGTTTGTGATCGTGGGGTACACGTATATCGGCTGGTGTGATACACCCTGAGCGACATAGATTCCTAATGAAGTTAAGTTATGAAGAGTTAACTAGAATAATTCAATGTCAGGAGAATACTAATCAGAAACAGACAAGCAACCAATTTGCATTTCAACCTAAAGTCAAGGTCATAATAAAATGGAGTCAGATTACAATTTAACTTAAATTACATAACCTTGCACATCAAAAAGACCGAACACACAAGAAACCTTAAGCCACCATTGGATACCTTTCTTGGGCCAATCGCATGAGCCTTACAGTGATGATGATGGTAAAAACACAATGGAACCAGGAAACCTGGAGCGCTTTTCAGGTAAAATATGCAAAATCACCAGAATCTGAGTGTTTCCTCTGATTAAAAAGCTCTTGTTGGAAACAGGGATATTAAAACTAATAAAATACATCAACTGAAATCAAATCAAATTAAGCCTATTTTAGCTAGTTGCCAAGGCAACATTTCTAATTTGTGTTTAATTTAACTTCTTGTACTACAATAACTAAAACTAAAATAAATTTATTGTAGCAGAAATATTTCAGTTAGAAAAAACTGTTTATTTATTTATTAATCTGTTAGACTTGTAATTTGCCACAGTATTTACACCACTTCATTTAAACGCTTCTGCTGATGTTCAAATATAGTGCAAATATTCCATGAAGTCACTCAATTAATATTTATTATCATTATATAAAATTGTTACATTTATCCATTTACGTTTACATGTATTCATTGTAGATGATTTTATACAAAGGAACATCACACACACTTTGTCGAGTCAAAAATATTCATAGTCTACAATGCCAAGTGAGAGGAATAATAATAATAATAATAAAAACCACAGTAATGAAGGAAATTAATGAGACACAGATGAGCAACATAATCAGTAACTATGGTGACAAATAAGAACATATTTACAAACATACTTAGAAACCACGACAACCAAGCAAACCGAAAGGAAACACAAGAATCAATGAGATGCAAACTAAAAGTCTATGAAAATGAAATTAAAACTAAAACTGAACGACACATATATAAGAGCATCTTAAATATTTTCCATCACAGTGTCCATTTAGAGACTCATGTCTCATATCAAGTTGCATGTATTAAAATTATGAGTATGTATTAAAATTATGAGTATATTTGCAGTCATTTTAGATGACGTTTGCTGAACATATTATTTTCAGAAAAGTAAATGTAAGTACTTAGTACTAAATAACATGCAATAAAAAATAATAATAAAGTCAAATGAAAGAAAATGCAGTAAATGTTTGTCTCCATGACCTCATGAGTCGTGAAACTGAATCATATAATTGATCTGAAACGTGAAAACATAACAAAAGTTCAAATAGACATTAAAGATTTTAAATGCAGATCATTTGAGTCCAATAATAGAAAACTTCATGATCGTAACTATGAAATACACATTTTCTGTGAAGCTGCTTTGAAACAGTATGTATTGTGAAGAGAGCTTTACGAGTAAACTGGAATTCAATTTATTTGAATCAAGTCCAAATGGCTTTACTGAATTTTCATAATCTGTTATATGACTCACAGTGAGTAGATTACATTATATTATATTATTTTACATTATATTATATTATATACATATTTAGTCTGTTACTGGTTACAAAGTACATAATGAAAACTTTATTTAGAATCATAATCCATTAGATTTCACATTTTAAGTAATGTATTCTGAGTACTTTTTGATTACTTTATAATTAAATGAATAATTTACTGGCATTGTGTGAACATGTAATCCATAAGAAAGTAACGGTCCTCTAATTATAGGCATTTTAGAATGTAGTGTAATCTAATAACAAGTACTGAGTATTTGTAATCTGGATTACATGTAATCAGTTACTCTCCAGCACTCACTTGATGCAGATGAAGTTGTTTTCTTCGGTTTCAGGGCGGCTGATCCAGAGCTGATCACGGGTCCGAATGGCTCCGGATCTGACGGTCTCATCGCAATTGTCCAGTCCGGTGTCGTAATCAGGAGCCCACTGATCGTAGCAGATGGTTTGACCGTTGACCCAGAACCAGAGTCCCACTGTGCAGGAGTGACGCAGACCCAGCCACACGTGACCGGAGGAGGCGCTCGAGGTCACATTCATCACCCGCCGCTGCATCTGCTCCGAATCCACCGACACCAGGTCCATGCTTATGTTTCTGCAGTATCTCAGAGCTTCAGTCCACGTCTTATTCTCTCGGATCAGAACCAGTTTATCTGGAAACAAACAGAAAGTGAAGCATTTAAACACAGGAACTCATATGAAGAGTGTTGAGTTAAAGCAGCAGGGTTTCCTAAACAGGCTGTTGATGTAAAGCTAATAATTAATGAAACTGAATGAGAGTTAATATATATTAATGAAGCTGCACAAGTAATCAAAATGAATCTGAAATCATGATATAGCTTAATGTGATTATCAAATCAAAGTCTGATGTGTTGTGTTTCAGAGTGAAGTGTGTCACTGTGTTCATTTACACGCGAGCAGCTTATAAAACAGTGCTTTAGCGTCTCAATTCACAGTAAATACTGCTTCACATTAACACTGAGTTTAATGTGCATTTCAGAACCCAATGTGTGCTAAGTTTACTTTATTTACCAATTTGCATAATTTCCAACTTTTATGTGGACAGAAGTTAACAGCTTTTCACTAGTATTCACCAAAACAAAAGCCTGAGGATTTAAAAGTTTGAAACTGAAGAATTTAAAACATCAATATTAGTATAGTGTCTTGTAGTGTAAAATAAAATAATTTACCTGTTCGTGGCAGTGGGAATTAACAACAGTAATATTTTTTTTCATTTTTATAACAGGAGTTATATTATTTTATTTGTTTAGCTGCATGTCTTGTGATCATTAACTGACGTCAGAGAACCATGAATGTGTGAATGTTTTGTCAAATTATTTAAACATTAATTTAAAGACTTCAAGAAATACTTTCACTGACAGAAACTCTGGGAATTGCTTGTTTAAAGGAATAGTGCAGTCGTACTGTAATGATGAGATAGTTTCTGTAGTTTGACATGTAGATATTCAGCAGATCAGATGATTGATCGACTCACCATTATAACACACAAAGGGATGCAGTTCTCTACACTCCTCATCTGTCCATCGTCCTTCATCACTGATACCAGTTGATGTGCAGATGCTGTTTCTGCCATCTCTGATATTGGGTTCACCTTGTTTCCAGTGTTTGAATATGAAGTTGCTGTTATCTGACCAAACCCAGAATCTGTACAGACCGATCCAGGCTTCTTTAGGTGAAGTTAGGTGCTGGTTTATGATGTTCTGAGTCTGATTATTCTCACTCTGATTCCTCACACTGGCCAGATCTGTGTGATACTGTCTGCAGTATTTCTGAGCTTCAGTGTAGCTCTTTTGGTCCTTTACAGGGACGAATCCTTTACTGCTGCCTTTAAAAGAGAAAGACATTTGTCTGATATTGATTTAGAGAAATAAATACATGTTCTTTCTCCTCTCATTTACCAAGAACAAAAAGACAAATCCAATTGTGGTTCATTATTCAAAACTGAAAGTGTTTTATGATGAAAATGATCAAGTCTTTTAGAACATTTCTGTTTTTATCACAAAGTCAAGTCACATTTATTTCTGCAGCATTTAAAATAAAATAAGTGTCAGTGTTGCAAAGTTCTTCAATTCCTTAGAAACCAATTCAATTCAGCTATAAGCAGCTCTACAGAAAATAATAGTGTCAATTTGGTTAATGAATAGTGTTTGAAGTCCATTAGATATGAAACACAGCTGATCTCACCATTATAGCAGATGAAAGGCTTTTGGGTATCACAGTTTATATCATGCCATTGTCCATCATGTTCCATATAAATACAGTCTCCATCTCCATTTGGTTGATTTGATCCCCAGTTCCTATACTGAGACTCATTTTCTCTGTAGAAGTCAGAGTTATTCAGAGACCAAATCCATGTGTCCTTCAGCCCAATCCAGACACGGTCAGCACTGTTCACTCTCTGTATGAGCTGTTTTATGTCATTCTGTTCATTCATGTCATTGATAGTGACCAGATCTGTGTGTTTCTCTCTGCAGTAACTCTGAGCTTCAGTCCAGTTCATCTTCTGATTCACAAAGTGATACTGACGCGGAGATGAACTGACCACGACTGAGGAGAGACACATTCACACAGATCTCACTCATTATATCCACACTGTGTTTCAAGAGCTCAGAGTTTCAGTATGTGTTTGATAAAGTGTTCTGAATGATGGTTTTGTATGTTCAGTGTTTCCACAGGATTTGGAGACACTGTGGAGCTCTAGTGGAAGAAAACTGACTGCATTTTATAGTTAACCGCATGAATGTGGTGCATTTCCAGAGCAAAATCAAGAGCTCCAACCCCTTTTCAGTGACCAAATTGAATTCTTTGCATCGGCTTGAACTTTAAACTTGACTCAAACTTCTTTTAGTTATGACAGCACTGACACTAACTATCAACACTAGTACTAGTCAAGCACTGATTTAAACACTCACTCACCTGTGAGCAGAAGAGACATCAATGTGATTCTCTCCATTTCTGAGGGAAAAACAGAAATCAGTCTCAATAAATGATGCAGACGCTGAACATCTGACCAGATCCAGAACATCAGATCATGTCATTTCTGCTTTATCATTGCTTATTAGATTCTACATCAGTTATAAATACACACATGAAGCTCCTGAAGCTGATGTGTGTTGTGATTCAGTGTGAAAATACACTAAAATACATCAAACTTACAGTAAAAATAGCAGCTGTGGTTGCCAGAACTTTTCAGTAAAAAATACAGCAGCAATATTTTAGGTTTACAGATTTAAGTTGCATTTACAGTAAAACATATATTCCATTAACAGATATAATGTTAATACACCAGCCTACTGAAGGACTAAAATCGTTTTTTTTTTTTTTGTTTTACTTTTATAACACACTGACAACCACCTTAAAATACAGATAAAGTGACATAGTTAAAGTGAAAAGTACTGTAAAATCAAAATAATATCCTGTTAATTTATCAATTTTTCACTGTATAGTAAGGGAACTTACTGTAAACCAGTTTAACAGGCTTTTACTGTTGGATTTTTAGTCTTTTACCATTAAGATATATATATATATATATATATATATATATATATATATATATATATATATATATATATATATATATATATATTTTTTTTTTTTTTTTTTTTTACAGTGTATTGTTTTATGCTGCACATTTCTGCTTTTAAAACCTCCAGAATTAAATTCCCACAGACATCCCACAAATTTAGGACACGCTTGTGTTATTGGGAAATTAGGTGTAAAGAAACCTTTATGGCCTTATTATCACCATCACCATCACCTTTGGATCAGTCACCAGATATTACATTTATTTTTTAAGTTTATTTATTTTCATTTATTTTCTCTAAATGAAAATAAATACATAATTTAACTTGCATAATTTAACTGAAAAAACGAAATCCTCACATTCACTAGTTAAACAGTGATCAGCTGATTATAATGTGATATAAACACTGCTAAATCAATCATATTGTAATCAATGTAAAGTTAAAACAGCAGTAATTATCTTAATTCAGAGTTTCTTACCTGTAGATGTTGTGATTCAGGTGTGTTTGTGTTTCTTCTTTTATCAGGACAGACTGATATCACCGATCATTTCTCCTCTTTCTGCTCCTCCCATCTTTGCTTTTCCTGGAAAGAAAAACTCCCTTCTGTGGTTTGTTTGTTTCCTTATTCAGGTTTTTTCCCCCCGTTTCTAGTCCAAAGACAACAGCATTGAACGAGAGAGAGAGAGAGAGAGAGAGAGAGAGAGAGAGAGTGTGTTTATACCAGTGGAAAGAAAACATCCAAAACACACTGTGTTTATTATATTGCACTTTATCTGTTTGCGTCTGTAGATTTCAATTCCAATACGTATCTTCAAAAGTTTTTTTCTTCCACTTCAGCAGCATTTACAAACACCAAAACTTACAGTTTTATCCATCTCTATATTCTGAGGAGTTTTACTGAGGGGTTTGTTCATATTTCATTCACTCTGATTGATACAATATTTTAATCCTAAAAACATGGTGAAAATGCAAATTTGCAGTATTTTCGAAGAATTTTGAACCTGACATTATCCAATTCAGATCTTTTTTAGAAAAGTGAAAATAAGCAGATTAGTAAATATTCAAAGGGATAGTTCAACCAAAAATGATAATTCTGTCATTAATTACTCACCTTCATGTCGTTCCAAACCTGTAAGACCTTAGTTCATCTTCGGAACACAAATTAAGATATTTTTGATGAAATCCGAGAGCTCTCTGACCCTCCATACAGAGCAACACAACGTAGCAAGGACATCAGTAAAATTGTCCATGTGACATCCATACCGACATTCAACCGTAATTTTATGAAATATGGAGGGTATCATGACGCATACGCTCCCCTGTTCGTAAACAAGGCGCAGAGCATGTGTCGTGGTACTCTCTATAATGGTGGAAGACAGTCACTTGGAGGAGAAGAATTGTTAAATAAAGTCGTTATTTTTGTTTTCTTTCGCACAAAAAGTATTCTCTTAGCTCATGAATGACACCAATGAATGACTAGTAATTAATGACAGAATTTTCATTTTTTGGTAAACTATCCCTTTAATTAGACTTTAATTAGCCTTATTTTCTTATTTAAACCTTAGTTAATATTTTTTACCTTATTCACTAGTACTGTCTTGCCTTAACCAAGTTTGTACCCAGAAGCGAGTTAAACCTGACAAACTCTCCATTTGGAGACGCCCTCATTTGTAAAAACAGAATAAATGTATAATAACACAATATTTGTAAAAATGCAGAAAGTTGTGTGTTAGAGTTAGTGTGTTGGTAAAGTTGAAGTTATAGTATTTATAACTAGCTCTTTATAAAAATAATTCTTGTCTATGTAATGTCAGTTTTAATTTCTCCAAGGAAACATCTGAGATAACGTCAAGACTTCAATGAAACATGAAAGAGAATCTGCTGAATCTGTCTGAAAGAGCACAACTATATTTTTGGTTATTTTTTTGGAGTAATAGTTTAATGAATGATATTAATGAATACTGATATTATTCTCGTCTTCCTCATCTCTGTTTATCTCATGCGTCTGTTTTCCCTATTAATTTACATACTGTTGTTCATTTTTAAACAGCTGATAGTCATGAATATCCCAGTGTCCCTCAGGATGAATAATCAGATACGGGACAGACTGAATCTTTAGGACAGAATTTGAATGTGTGCTGTTCTTCATTAAGATGATGATGGTAAAAAAAAAACAAAATCGAACCAGGAAACCAGGAGCGCTTTTCAGGTAAAAAAAAAAAAAAAGTAAATTCATCAGAATCTGAGTGTTTCCTCTGGTTAAAAAGCTCTTGTTGGAAACAATAATATAATACATCAACTGAAATAAAATCAAATTAAGCTTATTTTAGCAAGTTGCCAAGGCAACATTTTTAAGTCCTGTTTAACTTCTTGTACTAAAATAACTAAAACTACAATAAATTTATTGTAGCAGAAATATGTCAGTTACAAACAAACTCCATGTTTTTTTAATCTGTTGGTACTGTAATTTGCCACAATATTTACACCACTTTATTTAAATGCTTCTGCTGATGTTCAAATATAGTGCAAATATTCCATGAAGTCACTCAATGAATATTTATTATCATTATATAATATCATTACATTTATCCATTCACATTTACATGTATTTATTGTAGATGATTTTATACAAAGGAACATCATACACACTTCGCCATTGAGTCAAAAATATTCATAGTCTACAATGCCAAGTGAGAGGAGTAATGAAGGAAATTAATGAGACACAGGTGAGCAACATAATCAGTAACTATGGTGACAAATGAGAACAAACTTACAAACCATGACGACCAAGGAAACCAAAAGGAAACACAGGAAACAACAAGATGCAAACTAAAATGAAACTAAAACTGAACGTAAATGAGAGCATCTTAAATATTTTCCATCACAGCATCCTTTTAATGACTCTAGGAAACAAGCTAAACCAGAGGTTAAAATACAAAAGTTATTTAATTTTTTTTTCATGAAGTTGCATGTATTATAATTATATATGATTATATTTGCAGTTATATATAGATTATATATGAAGTTTGCAGAACATATCAGTTCCAGAAAAGTAAATGTAAATACTAAATAACATGCAATAAAAAATAATAAAGTAAACTTGTTTCCATCACCTCATGAGTCATGAAACTGAATCAAATGATTGATCTTAAACAAGTGAAAACATGATAGAAGTTCAAATAGACATAAGACTTTAAATGGAGATCATTTGAGTCCAATAACAGAAAACTTCCCGATTGTAACACTGAAATATACATTTTCAGTGAAGCTGCTTTGAAACCATATTTATTGTGATAAGCGCTTTACAAATAAACTGGAATTGAATTCCAGTCCAAAATAGCTTGACTGAATCTTCATAATCTGTTACTTGACTCACACACAGTGGGTGGATTATTATATTATATTACATTGTATGCACATTTAGTCTGTTGCTGGTTAATAATTACATAACGAAAACTTTGTTTTTACATATTTTAATAATGATTCTGAGTACTTTTTGATTACTTTCGTGATTACATTAATAATTTACTGCCATTGTGTGAATATATAATCCATAAGAAAGTAACAGTAATCTGATTATTGGCTTTTTAAAATGTAGTGTAATCTAATTACAAGTACTGAGTATTTGTAATCTGGATTATATGTAATCAGTTACTCTCCAGCACTCACTTGATGCAGATGAAGTTGTTTTCTTCAGTTTCAGGACGGCTGATCCAGCGATTATCGCAGGTCCTAATGACTCCAGATCTGACCGTCTTATCGCAGTCGTCCAGTCCAATGTCGTAATCAGGAGCCCACTGATTGTAGCACAAGGTGTGACCGTTGACCCAGAACCAGAGTCTCAGTGTGCAGGAGTGACGCAGACCCAGCCACACGTGACCGGAGGAGGCGCTCGAGGTCACATCCATCACCCGCCGCTGCATCTGCTCCGAATCCACCGACACCAGGTCCATGCTTATGTTTCTGCAGTATCTCAGAGCTTCAGTCCACGTCTTATTCTCTCGGATCAGAACCAGTTTATCTGGAACAAACAGATCAGCAAGAAAATCAAGATACAGAACTTGAAGCATTTAAATACAGGATCCAGTGCTATTTTAGCATCACTAAAATAGATGTTATTATACAACCCAATTCCAGAAAAGCTGGAATGTTGTGTAAAATGCAATAAGATCAAGAATCTGTGACTTGTTAATTCTCTTTAACTTTTATTTAATTGACAAAAGTACAAGGAAAAGATTTCCAAAGTTTTCACTGACCAACTTAAATGTATTTTGTAAATATAAACAGTTTTTTTTTTTTTTTTAATTTTGATGGCTGCAACACACTCCAAAAAAGTTGGGACAGAGGCAAAGTGAAAAGGTTATAGAATATCCAAGTTAAACTGTTTTGAAACACTCCACAGTGAGCAGGTGAATTGGTAATAAGTGAAGGGATCATGTTTGTTTTTGTTTCTGTTTATTTCACTTATGAAGCACACATTAATACAACTGCTGTTGCCCAAGGTGCTGTACAAAGAAAAGTAAAATAAATAAAAACATTAACATACAGAAGTAAATTCAAAGTAAACACAGGAAATTCAATAACATCCCTCAACAGCCAGTAGAATTGAAAGCCTGAGATAATAAATGAGTTTTCTACCAAGTTTTAAAACTAAATATAGTTGGAGCTGCTCTAACATACAGGGGTAGGGTAAGAGATTCCACAGTCTAGGTGCAACTACCAGAAAAGCCTGGTCACCCCTAAGTTTTAATCTAGACCTAGGAACAATTAGAAGCAGCTAATCAGAGGACCTAAGAGAGTAGGTGTGTGCCGTTTAAGAAGGTCTGCAAGGTAAGGAGGTGCCAAGCCATTTAATGGTTTAAAAGCAAACAATGGAAGCTTAAATTCTATTTGGAAACATATTGGCAACAACTGAAGGGAAAAAAGTATTGATGTAAAGTGCTCTCGTTTTCGAGTGCCTGTCAGCATCCTAGCTGCTGCATTTTGGACTGCCTGCAAATGTAACAACGCTTTGTGGCTGACTCCTATGTAAAGGGAATTACAATCATCAAGCCTTGAAACAATAAAGGCATGAATGACTTTCTCAAGGTCTTTAACAGAGAGAAATATTTTGACTTTAGCCAGGAGTCTCAAGTGAAAAAAGCTGGATTTAACAACAGCATTGATTTGCGTATCAAATTTAAAAGCTTTGTCAAATAAAACACCCTAACCATCTTATTATATGAGACCAGAAGGCAAATTTTAAACTGATCTCATATTTGAAATCAGTCTAAAATTTTAACAAACTGTAGGTTCCAAATTAGATTTTTTAATATGAGGCTGCACTATTGCATGTTTAAAATAGGCGGAAACAGAACCTGACTAAGCAACAATTAATTATAGCCACAACACTCGGACTAATAACACTAAAGGCATGTTTAAAAATACGAGTAGGAATAATATCTGGAGGGCAGGCTGTAGTCTTCAAATGTTCAATTTTCTCCTCCAAGGTTGTAAAAGATACAGGCTCGAACTGATTAAAAACAGCAGAGGATGTAGATGGGTATAAAAGGAGAATCTCAGTCATTGCAAGCAAATCTGGATCATGGCTTATCACTGAGAGAAGTGTCAAACAAATCGAAAATCAGGTCTCAATGCAAAATCACAAAAAAATTAGGTCTTTCACCAACTAACATACTTAATACTGTGAAAAGATTTAGGGAATCAAGAGAAATATCAGTACATGTAGGGTAAGGCAGGACACCTAGGGTGAATGTGCATGACCTTTGAGCCCTCAAATGTCATTGCATAAGAAACCTCATACTGCGATGTTAAATATAGCCACATGGGCTATAGAGAATATAGCTCAGGAGAAAAACCGCTGTCACTTAACACAGTCTGCCGCCGCATCAAGAAATGCAACTTGATTCTCTGTTACTCAAGTGTTTTTTGGGTCACAGCTCACCTCAGATAGTCAAAAAGACATTGGAAATGTGTACTGTGCTCAGATGAGTCCACTGGGGAAAATGGACATCATGTTCTCAGTACCAAAGACTAAAGGGAGCATCCAGACTTTCACCAGCACCACATTCAGAAGCAAACATCTGTCATGGTATGTGTGTGCATCAGTGCAAAGAGCACGAGTGACTGGCTTATGTGTGAAGGTACCATTGACATTGAGGCGTACTGTATATTGAGATTATACTGCCATCAAGATGACAACTTTCATGGAAAGTTCATGGTTGTTAGATCAAGACAATACCAGGTCTCAGTCTGCATGTGCTACAACAGCGTGGTTTCGCAGACACATGTGGATGTGACTGACTGGCCTTCAGTTCTGTCTCCTATTGAACATGTGTGACCAGTCGTGAAATAGAGAATCAGGCAACGATGATCATGGACTGACGAGCATCTGAGGTCTTTGTATCAAGTGAGATTGGGCAAATATTTTGCTTGCAAAACTTTAACAATTATTATCCTCAATTTTTGTGGTATGGTCCTGCTAGATCTACAAAAAGCTTTTGATACGGTGAACCATTCAATATTATTGGACAAAGTAGGAGCTATGGGTTTTTCGGATATAGTTAAATCATGGTTGGCTTCGTATTTATCAGGGAGAGAGCAAAGGGTAGAAGTTGGAGGGATGCTTTCTGAGAGTAAAACAGTTTACAACGGAGTCCCACAGGGTAGTATATTAGGTCCTCTTTTGTTTTTATTATATATCAATGATATCCAGGCTGCTTGTGAGAGTAATATGTTCTTATATGCCAATGATGCTGCTTTATTGACATCTGGGAAGGAGACTAATAAAATTCAAGAAAAGTTAGGTGAAGAGTTAGTTAAGGTGACGGATTGGCTGTCGGAAAATAAACTTTTATTATATTTAGGAAAAACAGAATCTATTCTTTTTGGGTCTAAGTATAAATTGAGTAAGGAGGATGATTTGGTAATCAAAGTTGATGGGTATGAACTAACTAATAAAACATTGGTCAATTATCTAGGATGTGTTCTGGACAATAATTTAAGTGGGGCTAGTATGGCTAGAAAAGTTTTTGGAAAAGTGAATGCTAGAATTAAGTTTATAGCAAGATATGCTGTTTTTTTTTTTTTGGATAGAGATAGTTTAAAGGTACTTGCTACAGGCTTAGTTCAGTGCCATTTTGATTATGCTTGTTGTTCGTGGATAACCAATTTATCCAGAACTTGGATGATAAAGATACAAAAATCACAGAATAAATTGATAAGATTAGTTTTAGGATTTAGTCATGTGGATAATATACACTTTCAACAGATTGGTTGGTTACCAATTGAAAGAAGATTAGTATTACAGAAATTAAAATTAGTACATAAAATCATTAATAATAAGGCTCCAGTACTTAATTCTTATTTTTCTCGGGTTATTGTAAGACATGGTCATTTTACCAGACAGAGCATTATGGATATTAATTTATGTAGATACAAGACACTGTATAGTCAAAGGTCGTTTAAATATTCAGGTGCAAAGGAATGGAATTTGCTGCCATTAGATATCAAGGTATTAACAAATTGTGAGGGTTTCAGAATAAGGGTGAAGAGACTGTTTTTAGATAGGATGTCTTAAAACGTATAAGGAATTGTTGATCTGTTTGTTATTTTATGGGAGTGAGCGGATTTTTTTTGACTAGGATTTTCTTCTCTCTTTTTAAAGCAAGGACCACAATGGAAATAAGTTACTGTAACTTTATTGTGTTATCCTTGACAAGAAGGTTGTAACAGTGAATTACTACTTTTTGTGTCAAATAAACTCAACTCAACTCAACTAAACTAAACTCAACTCAATTCCCAAACTATTAAACATTGTAATTAAAAGGACAGCTGATGTGACACAATGTTACATATTTCTGTCCCAACTTTATTGGGGTGTGTTGTAGCCATCAAAATAAAAAAAAAAATTGTATATTTACAAGATAACATTAAGTTGGTCAGTGAAAACATTGGATTTTTTGTCTTTTTACTTTAATCAATTAAATAAAAGTTAAAGAGAATGAACAAATAACAAATTCTTGAAATTATGGCATTTCATAAAACGTCACAACTTTTCAGGAATATTTTATCAATTTTTAAAGTAGTTTTATTTTTAGATTTTAATTTTAATTTTAGTAAAAAAAAAATTACTAAATTTGTGACAGTTTTATTAGTTGTATTTTTTTTTCTCTCTTTAGGAAAATTCTATTATCGTTTACTCGCCCTCATGTCGTTCCAAACCCATAAGACTTTGGTTCATCTCTAAAACACAAGGTTTGAAAGTCCAGGTAAACTTAGAAGATCAGATAAGGTCATAAAGGCCTCTTAAAATTAATCCACATGAATCAAGTAGTTTATTCCAGATTTAATTTAGGCTTTTATTTACATTTAAACAATGATTGACAGACAAACATAGCACTCAAACAGAATGTGTGTCATGACAGAATGTGTTCTGTTTACTACATGTGTGTCTCTCTTTGCATGTGCATTTATGTTAATACAAACTTAAATTAAGTCTGTTGTACAAGAAAACAAAGATTACTGGAGTACATTTTACAAGAAAATACTATTTCAGTACATCATAATTTTACATTTACAGTAATTCAGTGTGTTACTCGCTGTTTCTTTGTAATTATTTGTGAAATTTATTAGCAATTTCTGAGTGAAAATTGATTCTACGGCAATTATTTTTGACACCTTCATGACCTAAGTTTTGTTTACCTGGACTTTCAGTGGTGGGACAGAAACCTCTGAGGTTTCTTTACAAATTTCTTGTCATTTCTAGGCTTCTTGGTTTCTTACAGGTTTCTTGTCATTTCTAGGTTGTACTACTGCACTGCTCTTCTGGCTGGACTTCCATCAAACACAATCAAACCACTACAAATGATTCAGAATGCAGCGGCACGTCTGGTCTTCAATGAGCCCAAAAGAGCCCATGTTACACCTCTCTTTATCTCCTTGCACTGGCTACCAGTTGCAGCTCGGATCAAGTTCAAGGCACTGATGCTGAGAACAACCACAGGCTCAGCACCCGCCTACTTCCACTCAATATTACGAATCTACACCCCTCCAGAAGTCTGAGATCTGCTAGTGAGCGACGCCTCGTGGTACCATCACAGAGAGGCTCAAAATCACTCTCCAGAACATTCTCATTCACCATTCCTGGCTGGTGGAATGATCTTCCCACCCCTATCCGGAATGCTGGATCCCTATCAATCTTCAAGCAACAACTGAAAACTCATCTCTTTCAGCACTACTTGACTTCATCCTAAACTTTAAAAAAACAAAAAAAAAAAAAAAACTTTCTTTCTCTTTATTTATTCCTTTCCTTTCTAGCTTGTACTTATTTGAACAATGCCTGAGACTTGTTGTTACAAGCACTTCCTCTGTCTGATTGCCTCTTCAAGATGAATCGCTTTATGTATTCCCCTATTGTAAGTCGCTTTGGATAAAAGCGTCCGCAAAATGACTAAATGTAAATATCTTCATGTGTTTCAGAGGTGAACCAGAGTCTTATGGGTTTGGAACAACATGGGTTGTTGAGTAAATGACAGAATTTTCATTTTTGGGTGAATTAACCAGGAACACACTTGGAAAGTTTGGGTTAAAGTTATGTGCACTCGTTGAACTTCTCCTGTAATGATGAGATAGTTTCTGTAGTTTGACATGTAGATGTTCAGCAGATCAGATGATTGATCGACTCACCATCATAACACACAAAGGGATGCAGTTCTCTACACTTCTCATCTGTCCATTGTCCTTCATCTCTGATACCAGCTGATGTGCAGATGCTGTCTTTTTTAGCTCTGATATTGGGTTCACCTTGTTTCCAGTGTTTGAATATGAAGTTGCTGTTATCTGACCAAACCCAGAATCTGGACAGACCGATCCAGGCTTCTTTAGGTGAAGTTAGGTGCTGGTTTATGATGTTCTGAGTCTGATTATTCTCACTCTGATTCCTCACACTGGCCAGATCTGTGTGATACTGTCTGCAGTATGTCTGAGCATCAATCCAGTTCTTTTGCTCTTGTATAGGGACGAATCCTTTATTAGCTTTAAAAGAGAAAGACATTTGTCTGATATTGATTTAGAGAAATAAATACATGTTCTTTCTCCTCTCATTTACCAAGAACAAAAAGACAAATCCAATTGTGGTTCATTATTCAAAACTGAAAGCGTTTTATGATGAAAATGATCAAGTCTTTTAGAACATTTCTGTTTTAATCACAAAGTCAAGTCACATTTATTTCTGTGGCATTTAAAATAAAATAAGTGTCAGTGTTGCAAGGTTCATCAATTACTCAGAAACCAATTAATTTCAGCTATAAACAACTCTACAGAAAATAATAGTGTCAATTTGGTTAATGAATAGTGTTTGAAGTCCATTAGATATGAAACACAGCTGATCTCACCATTATAGCAGATGAAAGGCTTTTGGGTATCACAGTTTATATCATGCCATTGTCCATCATGTTCCATATAAATACAGTCTCCATCTCCATTTGGTTGATTTGATCCCCAGTTCCTATACTGAGACTCATTTTCTCTGTAGAAGTCAGAGTTATTCAGAGACCAAATCCATGTGTCCTTCAGTCCAATCCAGACACGGTCAGCACTGCTGGTCTCTCTCTGTATGAGCTGTTTTATATCATTCTGTTCATTCATGTCATTGATAGTGACCAGATCTGTGTGTTTCTCTCTGCAGTATCTCTGAGCTTCAGTCCAGCTCATCTTCTGATTCACAAAGTGATACTGACGCGGAGATGAACTGACCACGACTGAGGAGAGACACATTCACACAGATCTCACTCATTATATCCACACTGTGTTTCAAGAGCTCAGAGTTTCAGTATGTGTTTGATAAAGTGTTCTGAATGGGTTTTCTAAAATAATTACAAAGAATCAGCAAGTATCACATTAAATTAAATGTGAAATGGAAACAAAGACTGAAATAATATTGTCTTGTAAAATGTACTGCAATATTGTATTATATGACTTTAAAAAATATTTTTAAAGTGTTTTATTACCTGAGACAGAAATATATTACTATTGTAATACAACTGCACTGTACTATAATATATATATATATATATATATATTTTTTTTTATTATTTTTTTTATTTTAGAGTAGATAAATTTGTTTTTGTCTCAGTATCTTCATATGTAAGAGTTAATCACTGAAGCTTTAATTTAGACAGAAATCTACAGGCCGGCACAGTCTAGAGGACTCATGGGAAACACTGATGATGTTTTGTGGTTTTTATGTGGTTTATTACAGTAGCAGCTCAATCTCCTGAACAACACACACAATTACAGGAATCACTCAAACACACTTGAACACTGTCAGCACAGCACTAACACTAACTATCACTACTATGTACTAGTCAAACACTCACTCACCTGTGAGCAGAAGAGACATCAATGTGATTCTCTCCATTTCTGAGGGAAAAACAGAAATCAGTCTCAATAAATGATGCAGACGCTGAACATCTGACCAGATCCAGAACATCAGATCATGTCATTTCTGCTTTATCATTGTTTATTAGATTCTACATCAGTTATAAATACACACATGAAGCTCCTGAAGCTGATGTGTGTCACGATTCAGTGTGAAAATACACTGAAAATACAGAAAACTTACATTAAAAATAGCAGCTGTGGTTGCCAGAACTTTTCAGTAAAAAAAAAAAATATACAGCAGCAATATTTTAGGTTTTACAAATTTAATTGAAATTTACAATAAACATATTTCATTAACTGATCTAATGTTAATACACCAACCTACAGAAATACTAAAATCTGTTTTATAATATTTTATAATACACTGACAACCGCCTTAAAACAGATGAAGTGATATAGTTAAAAAAGTACATGAAATGTCCAGTTATTTTTTTTTTTCTAAGAGATCTTACCGTTATCCAGTTTAACAGATTTTCACCGTAACATTTTTAGTCTTTTATTGTTGAAATTATGATCAGTTTCTATTGTACTGTTTTATTCTGCACACACAGACATCTGTTAACACAATCTGATATTGTGTTAGTCTTATTGATAGAAACAGAACAAAACATACAAAATCCACAGACATTTAGCAGTTAAACAGTTACTACTTTGCTATTATGTTATATAAGCATCACTGCTAATGAGATTTTAACTCAAGAGTTTCTTACCTGTAGATGTAGTGATTCAGGTGTGTTTGTGTTTCTTCTTTTATCAGGACAGACTGATATCACCGATCATCTCTCTTTCTGCTCCTCCCATCTTTGCTTTCCCTGGAAAGAAAAACTCCCTTCTGTGGTTTGCTTTCTGTTTTTTTTTTTTTTTCAGGTTTATTTCCTCCTTTCTTGCCCAAATATCCAAAACACACATTTAAGTGTTTATTTTATTGAACTTCATTTATTTGCATCTATACAGTAGATTTCAGTCACAATAAATATCTTTAAAAGATTTTTTTTCTCCACTTTAGCAGTACTTACATACAGTCAAACCAAAAATTATTCAGACACCAGATATAATTTTTGATATTTTTTACTAGTGGGTGCAGGATATAGTTCATTTATGTAAGTGAGGATAGCAAAATAAAGTAAACTGTGAAATATTATACCAAAAATTCTTCATACAGTGCACTACCAATAACAAAAATTTGGGACCAAAAATTATTCAGACACTTTGACCTGACCATGTTTTCCTTAAGTGTTTTTTTCTTTAATTGCTATTGCGACCTTTTTACACCACAAACTGAACAAAATTCTCAATGCAGAGAAGCAACAGGACAAACCCGGCCACTTCCGGATGTAGTTGTTGGTTAGGCTGTCCATCCTGCTGACTTTGGACAGGGGCATATCACAGACTTTTAATGGCCACAAACAGTTTACAGTTGTATTCCTCTCTGTATTGTGAAGGTTTATTCATATTTCATTCACACATATTCATAAAAAACATGGTGAAAATATGTTTGTTTTGTGTCTGTTGACAGTATTTTCTGATTTATGGAGTGACAAAAAGAGAAATTTAGAATCGCCTCTGGAAAAACCTTTAATATGACAACAAAATCAAACTAGATTTATGAATCTGGCTTTAGATTTCTGTTCTGGAAGTTTATGCAAATTAGTGCATATTTAGACAATTCTTCATTTGCATATTTAAACATGATTATTACAGAAATTACAGAAAACATGTAATACAAAGAATTACAGAAAACATGTAATACAAATAAATGTTAGAGATTCTTAATGTAATCAATCGACTCGGTACGTCTGGTAATATTTATTAGTTAAAATTTTATTAGTTAAAATAAATTTGTACCCAGAAGTGGGTTAAACTTGACAAAACGTTGTTTTGGAGACATCCTCATATGTAAAATAAAAATGTATAGAATAGAAAACATTTACGTTAGGGTTAGTGTGTAGATTAGGTTATAATATTTTAAACTAGGTCTACATAAAATAATAGATGTCTATGTAATATCAGGTTTTATTTCTCCAGGGAAACATCTGAGATAAAGTCTAGACTTTGAGACG
The DNA here is from genome assembly GCA_039654775.1 of Spinibarbus caldwelli. NCBI lineage: Eukaryota > Metazoa > Chordata > Actinopteri > Cypriniformes > Cyprinidae > Spinibarbus > Spinibarbus caldwelli. The sequence continues at coordinate 1,213,193 of CM077260.1, read as the reverse complement.
TGGAAGAGAATATTCTGAGGTCTGAAAGAGCACAGGTATATTCTTTGTTTTTTTTTTTTTTTTTTTTTGAGTAATTGTTTATTGAATGCTGATATTATTCTAATATTCCTAGTCTCTGTTCAGGTCTAGCAACTGAATCAGGAATTTAAGAGGGGCCTAGAGACCATCAATCAATCCATGCTTCCAGGCAAATTAAAACTCTGGTGCTACAGTTTGGCCTGCTGCCCTGACTGATGTGCTCTCTTACTGTTGCTGATATGCCCCTCACAAAAGTTGAGAAGATGGAAAGGAAGATCAGCTCCTATGTGACGAAATGGCTAGGGGTACCACGATGTCTAAATAGCATCAGCCTGTATGGACATGGCACCCTTGAGCTGCCCCTCTCAAGTTTGGTGGAAGAGCTCAAATGCACGAATGCAAGGGGAGTGATGACACTTTCAGAATCCCGAGATCCTTTAATATGGGAAGTTAGACCACCTCTGCCAGCGGGATGAAAATGGACACCAGGTGATGCCGTAAAACTAGCAAAATCGGCACTTTATCATGTTGACATTGTGGGACATGTCCAACACGGTAGAGGGGGCCTGCGCCTGTCTCAGGGCAGACCCTTATGGAATAAGGCAACACCATCAGAATGGTGGAAACTGGTGGATTAAGAAATCCGTCATATGGAGGAAGCAGCAAGACACCCCAAGGCTGCTGGACAAGCACAGCAAGGACAGTGGACCATCTGGGAGGGCATAGTGAAAAGGAAGATCAGCTGGAAAGATCTCTGGGAGATGGAGGCATGAAAGATCAGTTTTCTCCTCAGAGCTACATATGATGTTCTTGCATCACCAAAAAACCTCCAGCAGTGGTTAGGAGAAGATCCTTCATGTCCTCTGTGGTCATCCCCAGCCACCCTCAGACACATCCTCACCGGCTGTAAAGTGAGCCTTTCTCAAGGCAGATATTCATGGAGGCACAACCAAGTGCTGAAATGTCTGGCTGCAGCAACTGAGCTCAAAAGAACATCTACCAACTCCACACCTCTCATAACATCAACTAAAGGTATGTTGTTCATCTGAGCAGGGAAACAGGAGTGGAGAAGGGCCACTTCACTGGTGAAGATCAGACAGTTGGAGGGAGCCAGGGACTGGAAGATGCTGGCTGATGTAAGCTATGTAATGATTATAATGTAATGATTGTGACCACCACTCAAAGACCAGATCTAGTACTCTGGTCCAATGTCTATTTCTTCAAACTCAGTTCCCTGGGAAGATGCTACAGAGGAGGCAAATGAGAAGAAGAGGCAACAGTATGTGGAAATGACAGATGATGCTCAACAGCGTGGCTGAAAAAGCGTCTGTCTGCCCTGTGGGGGTTGACTGCAGGGGCTTTGTAGCAACATACACCATCAAGTTGCTTAAAGGTGTGGTTGATTGTGATTTCACTTTAGTTAGTGTGTAATGTTGCTGTTTGAGCAGAAACAATATCTGTTACGACGCAAATGGAGATACTGTTTTATAATTTCATGGCAGATTAATGGCTACAGTTACGGCTGGTAGGGACTATAACGAGCTACTTCCTGGGTTGGTGACCTAAACCCAGAAATCTACATAAACCCCGCCCCCGGGAACATGCAACAAAGGGGGCGGGGCCATGCTGCGCTGCTTTAGAGAAGAGGAAGAGTTGTTGCCATGCTGTCAAAACTAGGGGTGCAAGAAAAAATCTATTCATATATGAATCGAGATTCTGTCTTCTAACGATTCTAATGAATTCAAAAGTTTCAAAATCAATGTTCTAAAGCAGCACTTCTTAATCCTGTTCCTCGCTCTGCATCTCTCTCTCTCTCTCTCTCAGATCATCAGCTCGTCAGCTCCATCAGTGAACTGTGTTCCAATTATAAACTTTATGCATATAAGCAGACAGATATTTTTCACATAGCCACGAGAAGAGTTAAACATGGACGTGCACCCGGTTGCCGTGTTAGTGAGCAATACTTGCTGACAAACTCTTCTTACTGTTACAAAAATGCTACAACACAATCATGTATTCTGCTGTATTACAACTTTAACCAGAATAAAAGAGTATATTAAAAGCTAACATAAGCAGTAGCATTTACAAATAACAGCGTATCTAAAAGTATAAGACAACACCAAACAAAAAAAAACAGCATTCTGAAGCGTCCTGTAAGAGCCGTGCTTGCACAGTTTCTGCGCGATCCTCTTCACTAATATTCTCTGGGTCGCATTGATATGCAATATTGACGACGCCATTGTTTACAATACAACACAGGTGCACATACCACTGAGGTGAGGGATTGGACTGGGTTCTGGACTGCACTAGGCAGTTTAGCCAATCACAGCGCACTGGGCCAGCTAACCAATCTGAGCCCATCGCGTATTTCTGAGGGAGGGGCTTCATAAAATCAGGAAATCATCAGTGCATTTATAGAAGGGACAGAGCAGTGTAGAATAAATGTAGATAATGTGAAAATTAATGTGTTAAAAAATAAATAAATAAATAATGAAGCATTAACACATGCCATACTGCACCCTATAAACACAATCAAGCCTAGAAAAAAACAAACAGACAACCCCCTTTAAGGAGCTGGGAATTCTAGGCCAAACCCTTCAGCAGACCATCAAACAAGTATCAGACTCGGCAGAATACTGCAGTCGGTGGCTCTGGTTGAGAAGCAAAGACTCCAGCTGGGCCCCAAAATGACAGGAGCCCACACCAAGGTCTGATCTGATTTCCTTTCTAATGCGTAGGTGGCCCTGAACATCTGGTGATAGCTATATATATCCGACTAGTGCGAGAGGCCTACAATTTGGGGACTATTTCCATCATGTCCTATGGGTTTAAAATGTTTATCTCCAGAGTCTCAGGTGTCTGTGTTTTTTTTTAATTTACATATCGTTGTTCATTTTTTATGCAGCTGATATTCATGAATGTCCTAGTGTCCCTCAGGGAAGAATAATCAGATACAGAATTTGAATGTGTGCCATTTTTCATCAAGATGGTGATGATGGTAAAAAAAAAAAAAAAAAAAAAAAAACACACAATTGAACCAGGAAACCAGGAGCACTTTTCAGGTAAAATATGCAAAATCATCACAATCTAAGTTTTGTCTGATTAAACAGTGTTTTTAAAACTAATAAACTGTGTTAACTGAAATAAAATAATGTCGGCAATATTTCTCATTTCTGGCAATATTTCTCATTTCTGTTTAATTTAACATCTTGTACGAAAATAACTAAATAACTAAACAAATAAAAATAATATTATATTTAAAAATAATTAAAATTAAATTTATTGTAGCAGAAATATTTCATTTCCAAACAAACTATTTGCTGTATTTCTTTCAAATAAATGCCACTTGTTTTGATATTTTATATATAATTAAAAACAGTGTTTCTAGTGTTTCTTTAGTGTTTCTAAGTTTTTTTGCATCATTGTATATATTTGTAGATCCTGTAATTTGCTGCAGTATTGAAGTATCAATAAGCTCTATTTTCATCACATTTTAACCTTCACCACTTCATTTAAATGCTTCTGCTGATGTTCAAATAGTGCAAATATTCCATGAAGTCACTCAGTTAATATTTATTATCATTATATAAAATCTTTACATTATACATTTTACATTTACATGTATTCATTGTAAATTATTTTATGCAAATATCACACTCACTTTGCCAAAAAATATTCATAGTCTACAGTGCCAAGTGAGAGGAATAAAAAAATACACAGTAATGAAGGAAATTAATGAGACACAGGTGAGCAAAATAATCAGTAACTATGGTGACAAATGAGAACATACTTAGAAACCACGACGACCAAGGAAACCGAAAGGAAACACAGGAAACAATGAGATGCAAACTAAAACAATGAGATGCAAACTAAAAGTCCATGTGTGTGTCCACACATATATAAGAGCATCTTAAATATTTTCCATCACAGCATCCATTTAGGAAGGTTAAAACTTATTTTAAAGGTTAAAATACCAGTTATTTCACTTTTTTTTTTCAAGTTGCACTGAAAACTGCATTATTTGCAGTCATTTTAGATGGAGTTTGCAGAACCTATCAGTTCTACAAAAGTAAATGTATGTGCTACAGTAAGTACTAAATAATATGCACTAAACAACAACAAAAATAATAATAAAAAAAAAACAGTAATGAAGCAAACTGAAACAAAACACAGTAAATGTTTGTATCCGTCACCTTAAACAATTGAAAACATGATAGAAGTTCAAATAGACATGAAAAGACTTAAATGGAGATCATTTGAGTCCAATAACAGAAAACTACCTGATTGTATGTATTGTGACTTAAAGAATAAACTGGAAAGTAACGGTCCCCTAATTATAGGCATTTTAAAGGGGTCATGACATGAGAAATCAAATTTGCTTTGATCTTTTGGCATATAAGATGTCTTTGTACCATTTAAACATCCTGCAAGTTTCATAGCTTAAAACCTCCTCCTCATTGTAAACAAAGCATTTATTTAATCTAGCTCCAAAAACAGCTCCTTTTAGATCCAATGATACAAGATGACGTCACCTTGCACCAGTTGTTTGCATAAACACCGCCTCCAGAGCAACACATTGACATAGGCCCCGCCCACCAGTGTTCCGCTAATGACTTGATTACGCTGAATGCGAGTGACACATCACGTCAAAAGCAAACAGAAATTACAATCACTGCCACTATCTTGTCTGCACTGGATACAGTAAACAGATGTGCGTTCACTTTCTGACACAGTCCATGCATGTACAGATATCAGAAAGATCCCAGCGCAGGGCTCCAGACTAACATTTGAGAACAGTGGCACCAGCACCGCAAAGTTCTACAGATGGTGGCTCCAGAAGCAGATTTGGTAGCACAGGGAGGTGGTGTGTGGAGGTATTAAAAATAAAGATAATTTAATCATAAAATTACTATTGTTTTGCATTGATAAATGCAGTTACTTATAATATTACATGTTTATTTCTCGGAAATGCACATTTGACAGTAAAGCACTGAGCTTGAGTTGGGAAGCATACAAAATGTACTTTTATTAACAATAGCAATATGTGAAAAATCTAATTTTATATGGAAAAAAAATTATATATTCTACTCTTATTTAATATACAATTATTCTTCTATACAGTGGTGGAAAGAGTACTGAAAATTTGTACTTAAGTACAAGTACTGTAACATTGCTGAAATAATACTCAATTACAAGTAAAAGTACTGGTGTCAAAACAGTACTTAAGTAAAAGTACAAAGTACTCTTATCAAAAACTACTCAGAGTACTAGTTACTAGTTACTTTTTAGCCGGAAATATTTAATGATTTGCCAAAAACATTCATTCATATCAAAGATCTATGTGGATAATAACTACTTTGAACAAAATTCACTTTTATCTTATTAACAAAGTACGTGAATTAGTGGTCATGATACAGGAATTTCTAACTTCAATACCTTGAAAAATATCAATATTAAGGTCCCCATGAACCAGAAGTTGCAGCTGATTTCAGTGTTGTGATGCATTTTCAAGTGAAACAGAATATTAAAAAGAGGGAGGGGTTTTATTGTGGTGCCCCTACTCTCCACCTCTTGCTCAGAGCAGATTCACGGTTAAATGGTTAAGAATATCTGCTTGTTACGTCTGACATCACGCTTCACCGCTTCTGGGTCCTAACGCTCTGCCAGACACCCCAAGAAAACACCAAACTATGCTAATATACACCCACGATGTCATGTAATACTGAACAATTATAACCCTAACCTTATCTCTGTTCTGAAATCCCAGATGGCCAGACAGTGATTCAGCTAAAATATTAGTGTCTGAGGCACTGTGAGCACGGAGACTGTAGTGTGCACAGCAAATTTTATATGCTTCGCTTAAATATGTAGTATTAATTAAATAGTGCTCATAAATGGCTGTTGAGATAGTATTCTCAAGTGAAATGAGTAGAGGCTTGGACCCGGAAACAGCAGTCTTTACGTCATGACTTAACAAGAGGATTCTCCCCAAGCCATCAAACTGACGTCATCAGAGCGAGACGCCATTCCAGAACGGAAACAAAATTTCTGTTTTTGATTAAAGATTACAACGGCAGACAATTTTTTATTTTATTTTTTTCCGGTTTATTGACTTTGTTTAATTGTTCACCACAAGGTAATGTGCACTAAAAAGTAAGTAGGGTCATTTTTGATTTCATGACGACTTTAATCATTTTTAATACCATTGGCAAAACTACCTCATACTGTGTACTGCCATATAGATATTTTAATATCTTTTTTTTTTTTTTTGTCAATCCATTTCTTTCAAGGCAACCAATCATTATTTCAAGCTTTGAGTGGTTTAATCCAAGTCTTCTAAAAAGACACGTTCGCTTTATATAATGAACAGATTTTCATATAGGCTTTTATTTACATACATATAAACATTGATCAGTTACATGACAAAAATCTCATTCTTAAACATTTGCTCATTCTGTGTATTTGTGTCTTTAAAATAGGGTAACTTTGAGCTTACAGCACAAGGAAGCATGATTTCAAATTTGATTTCAAACTGAATTGAATTTACCAAAAAAGACAAGTACACAGTCAGTAATAAAATTATAAAATAAATTACCTCAATTTAGTTGAGGTATTCGACATATGACAACACTGATTTTTTTTAAGAGCCATCTATGTTGTTTATTTAGATAAATGGATGGTTTTGACCTGTAATGTCTGTACAATGTAGTGATGCAGCTACACAGACTAGGATATTATGTACATTCCAAAACATTTCTAGCATAAACTTACATTGTAAAGATATTAAAGTTGCTTCTTTGATTGAAAGACTTTCTGGTGCATTTCACTTACAGCCAATAAAATTCCCAGAAGCATTTTCATCAGTCAGGCGTGGATCTATTCTGAATGGTTGATAACTTTTGACAAAGTTTAATCCAGGAGCAAAGAGAAATAATTTCTATTTTAAAAGCATGGAGAGACAACTGCACGCAGTCTGAGTGTGCACAAGCACTATCGGAGTGAGAGAGTGTATAAATTAGGCCTATTTGAGAGCTCGCATCCAGTTTTCTGCGATTACATGACTGTGTTCTCATGTTACAATAAAACGTTTGCCACATTTGCGTGGGAATAATTAAAATTATGCGGAATACCTGCAATCCCACGCGGATATTCAGACTCTGTAACTAACAGGAGACAGATGCGCATCAAACTCACTGTCTGAGAGGAGAGAGACGCAGCTTGTATCGGTGTATAGTCTACGGTAGATAGCCTACTGTGGAAAATGAGTAATGGAACCATGTCAGATATTTCAGTATCAGTATCAAAATATAGATATGTATGATAATACTACCATGTAAGTTGTTTCTCCAAACTTTGAGTCCATAAATCACGCTGAGCTCCCTCACTGTCCGATCAGCTCTTCAGCGGCGGCTTTTCCCGCGGTTCAGATATCAGGGCTTTTATTGGTCCGTTTACGATCGGATCTCTTTATTGGCTACTGAAGTCGTTTGAATATCATTTCAAATTGTGGCCGTAGGCTACTCAGTAGCGAACTATGATTTAAAAGTAACAAAGTAGATTATTCAGCTAAATTTATACTTAAGTACAAGAAAAATGTAAAAGGAATGCTTTTGATTATGAAAGGAATGCTCTTTACTTGTGTGATTCAGTCGCAAATTGAAGAAAAGTTTGTTTTTCAAGGCATTTTGTGATTTTTGATTTCAAAACTTGATTTCTTGATGATTTGATATTTTATAATAGTGATTTTATAATTTCAAAATATAAAGCAAAAAAGTGGAAATGAATGACTAGTAAGCCAGTAAGGGCTCCTCTGCTGCCATCTACTGGTTGTAGTGGTAATTTGATGTCTTTTTTTATTTTAAGTGTTTACCACAAAGTATATTTTGGTAATTTCATTAAAATTAACATTTAAATTTGATCAATTTTAGAGCTTTAAAGTGCTGGAAACAATTATGTGAAATACTTGAAAGTCACTGAAAAGCGCTTGGATTTCTCTCCCAAAAGGTTGTAAATGAACCACAACACCATGGTTACAGTTTCTGGTTTTCTACGTCAGCGCTATTTAATCTGTTTATGACAGATAATTCTGTGCAGAATTTGAATGCTTCTCACTAGATCTCGCAACAACCCCTATTCTGTTGCGCATTCAAACGCTTCTCTCTGGATCTCGCAGCGCTGTGCTGTAACAGTGTCACAAAAATCAACTTTGGTTCCCGAGTTGCGTTGCGCTGTGCTCAGTTATTGATCCGAACTGATAAACGGTCAGCGCTGCGCAGCTCAAATGAGTAGCGCGGTTGCTTTTGCGTTACACTTTTGTTTCGTTTGCCGTTTCTCATATGCAACAGAAATGGCAGCGCTTACAAGTTGAACAACGCAGTGGTCGCGCCAGTGCGACCTCACACAAAATTTAGTCACACTGGCTGAAAAAATGGTCGCAGTCTGGAGCCCTGATCCCAGCGTAAGGATCAAGTGAATAGTTTATTTTTAATGGCACCTCAGATCGTGTCAGAGGACTGTTCAGAGGATTTTGTTTTGTAAATGAGGCACAGTGTCATGGAGAGTTCACAAAGAAACATTTGTTGAAAGATGAAGCAGTACTAGATCTGACTGCAGCTGCATCACATTTTAAGTAAAATATTTCATAATGCTTTGTCTGGAAATGACCGTTTAATTTGAATTATGTTGTCAAAACACTCAAAACATGCAATAGTGAGGGGGCGTTGATACTGTTTCCTATGCAGTGACGTTAGCCAATCATAACAGTGGCCGATTACTGAGAAGCCTTAAAGGATCCGCCCCTTAAAAACAACCTGTTTCTGAGAGAAGTTCAGAAAGAGGGTTGAAAATAATTTTTCCACATATTTGTTTTTTTGTGCAAAAAACTTGATTAACATTATAAGTAAACCTCAAAGAACATGTTAAAATAATTAAAAAAATCCATGTCATGACCCCTTTAAAATGTAGTGTAATCTAATAACAAGTACTGAATATTTGTAATCTGGATTACATGTAATCAGTTACTCTCCAGCACTCACTTGATGCAGATGAAGTTGTTTCTATCAGTTTCAGGACGGCTGATCCAGCGATTATCGTTGGTCCGAATGGCTCCGGATCTGACCGTCATATCGCAGTCGTTCAGTCCGATGTTGTAATCAGGAGCCCACTGATTGTAGCAGATGGTTTGACCGTTGACCCAGAACCAGAGTCCCAGTATGCGGGAGTGACGCAGACCCAGCCACACGTGACCGGAGGAGGCGCTCGAGGTCACATTCATCACCCGCCGCTGCATCTGCTCCGAATCCACCGACACCAGGTCCATGCTTATGTTTCTGCAGTATCTCAGAGCTTCAGTCCACGTCTTATTCTCTCGGATCAGAACCGGTTTATCTGGAAACAAACAGAAAGTGAAGCATTTAAACACAGGAACTCATATTTGCTGCTGAAACAGTTCTACTCCGCCATCATTGAATCCATTCTCTGCACTTCAATAACTGTCTGGTTCAGCTCAGCTACCAAATCTGACCTCAGAAGACTACGGAGGGTAGTCCGGACTGCTGAGCGAATCATTGGTACAACCCTCCCCACTCTCCAAGAACTGTACTCATCCAGAGTGAGCAAAAGGGCTGGTAAAATCACTCTGGACCCCTCACATCCAGCACACTCCCTCTTTGAACTGTTACCGTCTGGTCGACGCTACAGAGCTCCGAGAACCAGAATGACCAGACACAGGAACAGTTTCTTCCCTCAGGCAATCCATCTCATGAACACTTGAACTCTTAACAATAAACAGGAAACACACAACACTATCTACTTTTTATTTTTATTATTTATTTAACACACATACTTATTACATTTCAAATTTGCACCTAACATACCTGTACATACTGAATTGTCTATTTTTTTGTATATTGTGTTTGTGCTATTTTGCATACTGTCCATTTTGTATATTTGTACATTATTCTTTATTATTATCTGTGTCCTGTCCCGTCGCCGTCATTCTGTCCCACTGTGGAGCTACTGTCACTAAAACAAATTCCTCGTATGTGCAAACATACCTGGCAATAAAGCTGATTCTGATTCTGATTCTGATATGAAGAGTGCTGAGTTAAAGCAGCAGTGTTTCCTAAACAGGCTGTTGATGTAAGGCTAATAATTAATGAAACTGAATGAGAATTAATATATATTAATGAAGCTGCACAAGTAATCAATATAAATCTGAAATCATGATATAGCTTATTGTGATTATCAAATCAAAGTCTGATGTGTTGTGTTTCAGAGTGAAGTGTGTCACTGTGTTCATTTACACGCGAGCAGCTTATAAAACAGTGCTTTCAGCGTCTCAATTCACAGTAAATACTGCTTCACATTAACACTGAGTTTAATGTGCATTTCAGAACCCAATGTGTGCTAAGTTTACTTTATTTACCAATTTACATAATTTCCAACTTTTTTGTGGACAGAAGTTAACAGCATTTTAATTTTTTTATATTTTATTTGTTTAGCTGCATGTCTTGTGATCATTAACTGACATCAGAGAACCATGAATGTGTGAATGTTTTGTCAAATTATTGAAACATTAATTTAAAGACTTCAAGAAATACTTTCACTGACAGAAACTCTGGGAATTGCTTGTTTAAAGGAATAGTGCAGTCGTACTGTAATGATGAGAGAGTTTCTGTAGTTTGACATGTAGATATTCAGCAGATCAGATGATTGATCGACTCACCATCATAACACACAAAGGGATGCAGTTCTCTACACTCCTCATCTGTCCATTGTCCTTCATCACTGATACCAGCTGATGTGCAGATGCTGTTTCTGCCATCTCTGCTGTTGGGTTCACCTTGTTTCCAGTGTTTGAATATGAAGTTGCTGTTATCTGACCAAACCCAGAATCTGTACAGACCGATCCAGGCTTGTTTAGGTGAAGTTAGGGTCTGGTTTATGATGTTCTGAGTCTGATTATTCTCACTCTGATTCCTCACACTGGCCAGATCTGTGTGATACTGTCTGCAGTGTTTCTTAGCTTCAGTGTAGCTCTTTTGGTCCTGTACAAGGACGAATCCTTTACTGCTGCCTTTAAAAGAGAAAGACATTTGTCTGATATTGATTTAGAGAATTAAATACATGTTCTTTCTCCTCTCATTTACCAAGAACAAGAAGACCGATCCAATTGTGGTTCATTATTCAAAACTGAAAGCGTTTCATGATGAAAATAATCAAATCTTTTAGAGCATTTCTGTGTTTTAATCACAAAGTCAAGTCACATTTATTTCTGTAGCATTTAAAATAAAATAAGTGTCAGTGTTGCATCAAGTTCATCAATTACTCAGAAACCAATTCATTTCAGCTATAAGCAGCTCTACAGAAAATAATAATGTCAATTTGGTTAATGAATAGTGCAAAGTCCATCAGATATGAAACATACATCTGATCTCACCATTATAGCAGATGAAATGCATTGGGGTATCCCACTTTATATCATGCCATGTTCCATTATTATCCATATAAGCACAGTCTCCATCTCCATTTGGTTGATTTGATCCCCAGTTCCTATACTGAGACTCATTTCCTCTGTAGAAGTCAGAGTCATTCAGAGACCAAATCCATGTGTCCTTCAGTCCAATCCAGACACGGTCAGCACTGCTGGTCTCTCTCTGTATGAGCTGTTTTATATCATTCTGTTCATTCATGTCATTGATAGTGACCAGATCTGTGTGTTTCTCTCTGCAGTAACTCTGAGCTTCAGTCCAGCTCATCTTCTGATTCACAAAGTGATACTGACGCGGAGATGAACTGACCACGACTGAGGAGAGACACATTCACACAGATCTCACTCATTATATCCACACTGTGTTTCAAGAGCTCAGAGTTTCAGTATGTGTTTGATAAAGTGTTCTGAATGATGGTTTTGTATGTTCAGTGTTTCCACAGGATTTGGAGACACTGTGGAGCTCTAGTGGAAGAAAACTGAGTGCATTTTATAGTTAAAGGCATGAATGTGGTGCATTTCCAGAGTTTTGATTTTCAGCGACCAAACTGAATTCTTTGCATCGACTTGAACTTAAAAGTCAACTCAAACCTCTTTTAGTTGTGATAGAAATGCTATCACATCACATTCACAAGCCAAATTTATTATATTTGAATATAACAATAATAAAAACAATCATAATTTTTCTCAGAAAACTATTTTTAAACAATAAAATTTAATATATAAACAAATTTTACTCAGAAATTGCTAGTAAATTTCAAAAATAATTGAAATAATTGTACAATTTTTTCAAAGTGTTATTACCTCCGAGACAGAAATATATTACTATTGTAATACAGCTGCACTGTACTAATATATATATATATATATATATATATATGTATATATATATATATATATATATATATATATATATATATATATATATATATATATATATATATATTTTTTTTTTTTTTTTTTTAGAGTAGAAAAATTACAATGTTTTTGTATTGCAAGAGTTAATCACTCAAACTTTAATATTGGCAGAAATCTACAGGCCGGCACAGTCTAGAGGACTCATGGGAAACACTGATGATGTTTTGTGGTTTTTATGTGGTTTATTACAGTAGCAGCTCAATCTCCTGAACAACACACACAATTACAGGAATCACTCAAACACACTTGAACACTGTCAGCACAGCACTAACTATCATCACTAGTACTAGTCAAGCACTCATTTAAACACTCACTCACCTGTGAGCAGAAGAGACATCAATGTGATTCTCTCCATTTCTGAGGGAAAAACAGAAATCAGTCTCAATAAATGATGCAGACGCTGAACATCTGACCAGATCCAGAACATCAGATCATGTCATTTCTGCTTTATCATTGCTTATTAGATTCTAAATCAGTTATAAATACACACATGAAGCTCCTGAAGCTGATGTGTGTTGTGATTCAGTGTGAAAATACACTAAAATACATCAAACTTACAGTAAAAATAGCAGCTGTGGTTGCCAGAACTTTTCAGTAAAAAATACAGCAGCAATATTTTAGGTTTACAGATTTAAGTTGCATTTACAGTAAAACATATATTCAATTAACAGATATAATGTTAATACACCAGCCTACTGAAGGTCTAAAATCTGTTTTTTTTTGTTTTGTTTTTTTTTTACCTTTATAACACACTGACAACCGCCTTAAAATACAGATAAAGTGACTTAAAGTGAAAAGTACTGTAAAATCACAATAATATCCTGTTAATTTATCAATTTTTCACTGTATAGTAAGGGAACTTACTGTAAACCAGTTTAACAGACTTTTACCGTTGGATTTTTACTCTTTTACCATTAAGAAATATAATTATTTATTTATTTATTTATTTATTTTACAGTGTATTGTTTTTTACAGTGTATTGTTACAGTTCTGGGTAGTCAACCCAGAACTTTTGAGTAAAAAAAATATATACAGCAGCAATATTTTGTTTTATGGATTTAAGTTACTATACATTATTTGTAAACATATAATTCTAATATACCAACTACTGAAATACTAAAATCTTTAATACACTGACAACCACCTTAAACAAAGATTGAGATGTAGTTAAAAAGAGAAAACCACATAATGAATCTACTATATGAATGAACCAATGAAACAAGTATAAAATTACATGAAATGTCCTGTTAAATTTAAAACAGTTATAAATTAAAACAGTTATACACAGTATGATATAGTTATCAGATTTATACTGTTTGACTTTTAGTGTTTACAGTTAAGAATTATGATATTTTTTTAATGTATTGTTTTATGCTGCACATTTCTGCTTTTAAAATCTCCAGAGTTAAATTCACACAGACATTATGATCTGGTGTTGTAGAGCTGTTGCAAGTAGGTTTTGCTCATGTAATAGAGTATAATTTATTTAATAAATGAATAAATTTAGGACACACTTGGGAAATTAAGTGTGAGGAAACCTTTATGGAGTTATTATCACAATCACCTTTGGATCAATCTCTGGATACTAAGTCCATTTTTTAAGTTTATTTGTTTTTGTGTATTTTCTCTGTAATTTTTCTCTACAAAAATCCAGATACCAACAGATAAAATGTGCAAAATCCACACATTCACTAGTTAAACAGAGATCAGCTGAGTATAATGTGATATAAACACTGCTAAATCAATCATATTATAATTAGTGTAAAGTTAAAACTCAGAGTTTCTTACCTGTAGATGTTGTGTGTTTATGTTTCTTCTTTTATCAGGACAGACTGATATCACCGATCGTCTCTCTTTCTGCTCCTCCCATCTTTGCTTTCCCTGGAAAGAAAAACTCTCTTCTGTGGTTTGTTTGTTTCTTTGTTCAGGTTTGTTTCCTTCTTTCTTGCCCAAAGGCAACCGCACTGAACAAGAGAGAGTGTGTTCATCTGTTCACTGTTGTGTGTGTTTATAGTGGAAAGAAAACAAAATACACACTGTGTTTATTCTATTACACTTTATCTGTTTGTGTCTTTAGATTTCAATTCCAATACGTATCTTCAAAATTTTCCTCCACTTCAGCAGCATTTACAGCTCTTTTCTGTTTTGATGAATTTTGAACCTGACTTTATCCAATGTTCAGATCTATTTTCTGGAAATGTAAGCAGATTAGTGCATATTTAATTAGAAAAGGCCTTGTTTTCATATTTAAACCTAACATTACAGAAAACTTGTAATACAAAACAGTTGTGTTAATATAGTGTGTTTAATGGGGAGATATGGTTATGTCTGTTAATAATTTTAACTTATTCACTACTGTTTTGCTTTAACCATATTTTGGGGACAAATTTGTACCCAGAAGTGAGTTAAACCTGACAAAACCTCCATTTGGAGACATCCTCATCTGTGAAAACAGTATAAATTGAAGGTTTTTTTTTTATTTATTAAAATGCAGGAAGTTGTGTCTTAGGGTTAGAGTGTAGGTTATAATATTTATAAATAGCTCAATATAAAAACAATAGAAGTCTACCATGTAGATTGTGTGTGTGTGTGTGTGTGTGTCAGTCATCATCAGTTTATGGTTGTGTATGTCCTAAACAACAGTGAGATGAACAGTAGTGAGAAATGAAATACTCTTACTGAGGTTTTCCTGCTTTCAGATGTTTGTACTTCAGCTCCACTTTCATTGTACAGCTCTAGACTGGATTGTTGACTCGTTTGTGTGCTTTTTATAATTTCTCCAGGGAAACATCTGAGATAAAGTCGATACTTCGATGAGAATGATGAGGTCTGAAAGAACACATGCGCATTTTTGGTTATTTTGGTTAATTCTTTTGAGTAATTGTTTAATGAATACTGATATTGTTCCTGTACTCATTTCCTCTGTTTATCTCCAGCGTTGTGTGACATTTGAATTTTTTTCTATTTTAATTTTCATATTGTTAATTATATTTTTACGCAGCTGAGTCATGAATGTCCCAGTGTCCCTCAGAGATGAATAATCAGATACAGGACAGAATTTGAATGCGTGCCGTTGTTATTCAAGGAAAAAACAAACAATCTAACCAGAAAACCAGGAGCGCTTATCAGGTAAAATGCAAAATCATCAGAAAAATAGTTTGTCTCTTGTGTTTTGTCATTTTTATTATTGTGATTCTGGTTAAAAATCTGGTTGGAAACAGGGCTATTAAACTCTTAAGACCCGAGAAAAAATTTTTGGAAAAAAATTGTTTTTTCCATGTCTTTACATTGTTTAGAGCATTAAAAAATAATGTTTAAAAAAAAAAATGATATTCATTTTTCTGTAAATGAAACATTCATAAGTTATGCTATATCCTTGGTAGAGGACATCGGGACTCAGTTTCTTTAAAAAAATAAAAAGACATGAATGACCATGCATAGGCAAAAACAATTGATTTTTTAAATCACCAATACATTTTTAGTTTTCAAAATTTTTTATTTTTATTTTTTTTTACCAAACTTTGTATAAAGATGATTCTCAACTATTTTATAACAGAATGATTCAGTTACCAGTTTTCTTTCTGAAAAATGTGTGTAAAATGGCCATAAACGGGTTTTATCATTATATACAATGTATCTATAAACTAAATCTAATTTGCATATTAATGTGTTTTTGGGGCAACATGTAATGAAAAAAGAAGTGTAATAATGGGAGTATTATTTGTCAAGATTTTCATAATAATATATCATATTTCATAGAATATTGAAATATAATTTCTTTTCCCATTCATTTGTTATGTCTCCCAAAATGCATAATAAACATGCTTTTAGTCGCGGTGTCCTCATATGAGGACATGTATGAAATCAACGTCCTGTTTCGTAACAGAAAGTCATAATTTGATTTGAAACCCCATAACATTTTCCTGAGATGTTGATTTATGACACACAATTAAAAAATTAGACAGATTTAAATGATAATTACAAAATATTATCATATTTCCATAAGAGTGTCACTAAATTAATTTCAGACATTTTTGAAGACCAAGGAGAGGGAGTGGTCATAGTGAAACATCCAATCATTTGGTATCTCTGAAAAGCCCTGAATGTGCTCTGTACAGGACATCCAGTCTTACAACTGTGACATGTAGAGTCTCAGAGAAATTCACTAAAATATAATGTCCTCATATGAGGCCGCAGGATTAAGAGGTTAAAACTAAAACCATAAAAAGCATTTTTTTTTTTTTTTAGTTGCAAGCATCTGAAGTAAAATAAATGTTAACTAAAATAAAATTTAATATATAGATTGCGTGTATGTATGTGTATGTATGTGTGTGTGTGTGTGTATTTCTATATCTTTCTATTTTTTTCTATTTTATCTACTTGTTTTTCTCTTTGTGTGTGTGTGTGTGTGTGTGTGTGTGAGTGAAAAAGAGAGAGAGAGTGTGTGTGTGTGTGTGTGTGTGTGTGTGTAATTTAAAAAAAAAACTTGCTACGTGTACTGCATTTTGCACTTACGTGTTGTTCTTTTGTTAGTTTGATTGGTTCTGTTGTCCTCATTTGTAAGTTGCTCTGGATAAAAGCGTCTGCTAAATGACAAATATATATATATATTTACAGGTGCATCTCAATAAATTAGAATGTCGTGGAAAAGTTCGTTTATTTCAGTAATTCAACTCAAATTGTGAAACTTGTTTGTGATCTTAAGATGTAATGTGTATTTGTATTCTTTCTATTTACACTGTTGTATGCTCCTCTGTTATAGGCCATAAGGAAGAACTCAATCATGCACACAGAGAATAGAGCTCAGTGCTGCTAACTGGGAGAGCAGCTGGAAAACTGTAGAAGAACAGTTGAACACCTATTAATACAGACGACTGTATTATTTTTCTGCAAGAACCACAACAAGCAAAGACAATGATGAGCACTCTGAGCAAACAACAGTCAGACGTTTGATTATGCGCTGCACTTTACTGAGTTCTTCAATGTGATGCTGAGCACTTACTGTATGAAAAACTACTAATAATTTATGTGGATGCCATTTATAAGCCTGTTAGATTTTGATGTTTTTTGTTGTTGTTGTTGTTTTATTTATTTATTCATTTATTTTTTTTTTTTTTATTAATTCCAGATTTAAAAAGTTGTATGTTTAAAAATGTAATAGCTAAGCATTTTTTAGGATTCTGGGAATAAAAATAAAACTCCCCGCTAAAAACTTTATAAGAATGTTAGGGAATACTGATTTAACAATGTTGTCACTAAACAATTTTAGAATGTTTTTAGAGAATGTTATACTATCATTTGAAAGAACATTCTGGGAACAAAAATAAAACTACCCCCTAAAAACATTATAAGAATGTTAGGGAATGATGTTCTATCAATGTTATCAATAAACATTTTTAGAATGTGTTTAGAGAACAGGCCAAAGAAGATGCTTACAGAAAGGGGGATAAAGTCTTGTATAAACAGGCCAAATACACACTGGAAAAGGAGATCAGAGTGGCAAAGAGGAATTATTCCGGCAAGCTAAGGAAAAAATTCTCTTCCAGTGATTCTGCTTCAGTGTGGAAAGGTATGAAAGAAATCACCAGTTACAAGTCACCATCCCCCAGCACTCTGGAGAATCAACACCTGGCAGACGGCCTGAACGAGTTCTATTGCAGGTTTGAAAAAACACCCCACACCCGCCCTGAACACCTCTCCACACAACCATTCACACAACCATTCACACCTCCAGCAACCCCCGTCTCCCCCACACCTGCAATTCAGATCAGCGAAGATGAGGTGCGCCAGGTCTTCAGGAAGAACAAAAGAAGGAAAGCACCAGGCCCAGACGGTGTGTCACCAGCCTGCCTAAAAATCTGTGCTGACGAGCTGGCCCCCATCTTCACACAGATCTTCAACAGATCTCTGGAGCTGTGCGAAGTCCCCTCATGCTTCAAACGCTCCACCATCATCCCCGTCCCAAAGAAACCCAAAATTACTGGACTTAATGACTACAGACCTGTGGCTCTAACATCTGTGGTCATGAAGTCATTTGAAAGACTGGTTTTGGCTTATCTGAAGTCCTCCACTGGACCCTTACTGGACCCCCTGCAGTTTGCCTACAGAGCAAACAGGTCTGTGGATGATGCAGTCAACATGGGACTGCACTTCATCCTGCAGCATCTGGACAGACCAGGGACTTATGTGAGGATCCTGTTCGTAGACTTCAGCTCCGCTTTTAACACCATCATCCCGGACACCCTTCAGAACAAACTAACTCAGCTCTCCGTCCCCACCTCCGTCTGTCAGTGGATCACCAGCTTCCTGACAGACAGGCAGCAGCTAGTGAGGCTGGGAAAATACACATCCAGCACTCGTACGATCAGCACTGGAGCTCCTCAGGGCTGTGTTCTCTCCCCACTGCTCTTCTCCCTGTACACTAACGACTGCACATCTAAAGACCCCTCTGTCAAGCTCCTGAAGTTTGCAGACGACACCACACTGATCGGCCTCATCCAGGACGGTGACGAGTCTGCCTACAGACAGGAGGTTAAGGAGCTGGCTGTCTGGTGCAGTCTTAACAACCTGGAGCTCAACACGCTCAAAACTGTGGAGATGATCGTGGACTTCAGGAGGAACCCCTCTGCACTCCCCCCACTCACCATCATGAACAGCACTGTGACTGCAGTGGAGTCATTCAGATTCCTGGGCACCACCATCTCCCAGGACCTGAAGTGGGACAATCACATAGACTCCATTGTGAAAAAGGCCCAGCAGAGGTTGTACTTCCTTCGCCAGCTAAGGAAGTTCAACCTGCCACAGGACTTGCTGAATCAGTTCTACTCCGCCATCATTGAATCCGTCCTCTGCACTTCAATAACTGTCTGGTTCAGCTCAGCTACCAAATCTGACCTCAGAAGACTACAGAGGGTAGTCCGGACTGCTGAGCGAATCATTGGTACAACCCTCCCCACTCTCCAAGAACTGTACTCATCCAGAGTGAGCAAAAGGGCTGGCAAAATCACTCTGGACCCCTCACATCCAGCTCACTCCCTCTTTGAACTGTTACCGTCTGGTCGACGCTACAGAGCTCTGATCACCAGAACGACCAGACACAGGAACAGTTTCTTCCCTCAGGCAATCCATCTCATGAACACTTGACATTAAAAGTGGAACACACAACACTATTATAAATTATTTATTCAACACACATACTTATTTTTTTTCATTTCAGATTTGCACATATTGACCTGTACACCATAATTGTCTATATATTGTGTTTTTGCTATTTGTACATTGCCTATTTGTAAATTATTCTTTTATTATCTGTGCCCTGTCCTGTTGCTGTCTTTCTGTTGCACTGTAGAGCTTCTGTCATAAAAACAAATTCCTCGTATGTGTAAGCATACCTGGCCAATAAAGCTCATTCTGATTCTGATTCTGATTCTGAGAATGTTATACTATCTTTTGAGAGAACATTCCCCTGGACCTGACCCCTGGACTATCCACCTCTGGTAATGGATTGGCCACCTCTTTAGAGTCTTTCTATGGTCAGAGATTCTGGGATAAACTTCAGCCTTCCTACATTCATACAGAGGATAAAGCAGCTGTAGAGCAGTGTTTGCCAACCCTGTTCCTGGAGGCACACCAACACTACACATTTTCCAACTTTTCCTAATCAAACACACCTGAATCAAATCATCAGCTCGTTAGTAGAGGTCCCAAAAACGGTGTTTTAATGTCAGTTAGTCTTGTCTCCTCGTCCTCAAAACCAGAGGAAAAACAACAGAAACATCAGAAAACTACACTGCAACATGTCTACGATTGCCAATGTCTTCTGGAAATCGGTAGTGCATGTAACTATCACTCATTGCCAGTGACTACTGAGAAGCTAAGAGGCCTTTGTTTACTGCGGAAGCCAGACCCCGAGACCGCGGACTCACCTACTGCTGCTACCCGCACAAGGAGGTGCCGCAAGCGGTGTGAGAGGGGAAGCAAACGCGGCAAACATGGAGGCATACGAGCTAGGCTAAAGGCTAACCACACAAGACCAGCTCTTCCAACAATCTTGCTGTCAAACGTACGCTCACTAGAAAACAAACTGGACGTAATTCGACTCTGTCGGACTACACAGCGTGAGAAAAGGGAGTGCTGCGTGTTTGTTTTTACCAAAACGTGGCTAAACAACAACATCCCGGACTCCGCCATTCAGCTGCACGGGCTAACCTGTTACCGAGTGGACAGAGACACAGCACTGTCTGGTAAGACTCGAGGTGGCGGCTTGTGTGTGTATATTTACAAAGAATGGTGCAACAATGCTGTGTTAGTGTCAAAACACTGCTCGTCGCTGCTGAAGTTTATAATTGTGAAGTGCCGACCGTTCTATATGCCAAGGGAGTTCACAGCCATTGTTATCGTTGCTGTGTATATACCCCCTTGTGCAAACGCTAAGTACGCGCTTCGCGAACTGTACAGCACTATCAGCAAGCAACAAACAAACAACCCTGATGGCTTTTTCATAATATCCGGTGACTTTAATCATGCAAACTTAAAGACAGTTTTGCCAAAGTTCTACCAACACATGAACTTTACAACAAGAGAAAACAACACATTGGACTTGGTTTACACAACAGAAAAGAACGCATACAAAGCTGAACCCCGCCCCCACCTCAGGTACTCAGACCACATCTCTGTTATGCTAATTCCAGAATACAAACCACTTCTCAAACTTGCCAAACCGGTCCAAAAACAGATCACAGTATGACCATACGATGCTACCTCAGCACTGCAGGACTGCTTCTAGGACACAGACTGGAACATGTTTAAAGTGGCAGCCACCTACAACAACCACACAGACCTGAAAGAGTACACTGAAACAGTGACTGCTTACATCAAAAAGTGCACTGATGATGTGACAGTCACCAAGAACATCACCACACGTGCTAACCAGAAGCCATGGATGACAGCAGAGGTTCGTGGGCTGCTAAAGACCAGAGATGATGCATTCAGATCGGGAGACAAAGCAGTCTTCAAAACAGCAAGAGCCAACCTGTCCCGTGGCATCAAGAAAGCAAAACGGTTATATGCACAAAAAAAAATCAATAATCACTTTACTGACAGCAAGGACACACAGAGTCTGTGGCAAGCTATTCAGACCATCACAGACTACAAGCCCCTGCCACAAGCCTGTGATGACGACACATCCCTCCCAGATGCACTCAATGAGTTTTATGCATGGTTTGAAATGCAGAATGACAAACCTGCACAAAAACTACCCACACCTCCCAACGACCAGGTGCTCTGTCTGTCCAGTCGATGTAAGGAAGACCCTAACTAGGGTTAACCCACGCAAGGCTGCAGGTCCTGACAACATACCAGGCCGTGTACTGAGAGACTGTGCTGAACAGCTGTCAGATGTCTTAACAGATATCTTCAACATCTCACTAAGCCAAGCAGTTGTCCCCACATGTCTCAAGTCCACCACCATCACCCCAGTACCAAAGAAGTCACCTGTGTCCTGCCTGAATGACTATCGTCCCATAGCACTGACCCCAATCATGATGAAGTGCTTTGAGAGGTTAGTCATGCACCATATCAAATCCATTCTCCCCAATACACTTGACGCGCTCCAGTTTGCATACTGTCCAAACCGCTACACGGACGATGCCATTTCCTCCACCCTCCACCTGGCTCTTACCCACCTAGAAAACAAAGACTCTTATGTTAGAATGCTGTTCATTGACTTCAGCTCAGCATTCAATACAATAATCCCACAACAGCTCATCAACAAATTAAACCTGCTGGGCCTAAATGCCTCCCTCTGTAATTGGATCCTGGACTTTCTAACTGGTAGACCTCAGTCAGTCCGTGTCGGTCACAACACCTCGAGCACTACCACACTGAGCACAGGTGCCCCACAGGGCTGTGTGCTCAGCCCGCTGCTTTTCACGCTGCTGACCTACGACTGCACTGCCAAGTCCAGCTCCAACCACATCATCAAGTTTGACGATGATACAACTGTGGTAGGTCTCATCAGCAACATGAGACAGAGAACAGAGAAGAAGTGGCACAACTGGTTGAATGGTGTGGTGCAAACAACCTGTCCCTCAATGTGAGTAAGACAAAGCAGGTTGTGATGGACTTCAGGAGGAACTCTGTTGACCAGCCCCTACTGACCATCGACAGCTCGACTGTGGAGAGGGTCAGCAGCACAAAATTTCTGGGGGATCTCACCTGGACCACCAACACCATGTCACTCTCCAAGAAGGTGCAACAGCGACTCCACTTCCTGCGTCGACTTAAAAGAGCAAGTCTCCCTCCACCCATCCTCACCACATTCTGCAGGGGAACAACTGAGAGTGTGCTGACCAGCTGCATCACTGTCTGGTATGGGAACTGTGGTGCAGCAGACCTCAAGACCTTACAGCAGACAATGAACACGGCTGCAAAAATCATCGGTGCCCCTCTCCCCTCCATCCTGGACATTTTCCTTGCACGATGCTCCAGTAAAGCTACCGGTATCGTGAAAGACCCCACCCATCCCTCCCACAGTCTCTTCCAGCTCTTGCCATCAGGAAGACGGTACCGTAGCATCAGAGCCCGCTCCGCCAGACTGCTCAACAGCTTTTTCCCCCAGACTGTGAGAGCCCTCAATTCCAATCACCTCACCCCCCTCTGAAACCAGGATCCCCCCCCATCCCACCACACCACACCACACCACATGAACACTGTTGAAAACCTCAAGAACATTGTGCAATTCTGAGTGTGCTACACACAGGTGAGTGGGCTGGACAAACCACCTGTAGAAACACACTCTTTTTCTCTCTATATGCACCAGACACTTTCTTACAAACACTCCATGTTAAAAGGACTTAATAAGATAACACAAATGTTTACTTGTGAATGCATCACAAATCATATTTACATTTACATTTACATTTATGCATTTAGCAGACGCTTTTATCCAAAACGACTTACATTGCATTCAAGTTACAGTTTCTACATTTTATCAGCTCTTATTGCACTACTTCCTCCTTAACCTTAAATACCTCTATTGCACAATATCATGCACAGTTATTATGTAAAGTACTTGTATAGTCTGTCTTAGGTTATGTGTATGTATAGTCAACTGTTTATAGTATATGTATAGTTAGATTCAGTAAGTTAGCTATGTAGGTCTAAAAAAATTGTTCTTACGTCTAGTGTTGTATGTTTATATTTATGCTTATTTATGTAGCACTGTGGTCCTGTGAGACACGACATTTCGCTCCACTGTATGTCCACACATGTAGTGGAATGATAATAAAGCTCGACTTGACTTGACTTGACTTGATGTGTGTGTGTGTACTGGTATATATGGTTTACGAGGACACAAATGTGTATAATGACATGGGTACTACAACGTAAACATGGTTTATGAGGACACTTCCTGTGTCCCCATAAAACAAAAGGCTTAAAAAAAACATATTAAACAGTATTTTATGAAATTCAAAAATTGCCAGTAGTTTCCTGTAAGGGGTAGGTTTAGGTGTAGGGTTGGTGTAGGGCAATAGAAAATACGATTTGTACATTATAAAAACCATTATGCCTATGGAGAGTCTCCGTAAACCACAAATTCAAGTGTGTGTGTGATGGATTGTTCATCTGTCCAGGGTGTTTCTATGGTCAGAGATTCTGGGATAGACTCCAGCCCTAATGCAATCCTACAGAGGAAAAAGCAGCTGGAGAACAGAAGAATGGTTGGAAGGATATCAGGGGTGTGTGCACAGCTAGGAATATTATTGTTCTAAGAAAGTTCTGAGAACATTATGCTATGTTCTGATCTGACTCGGGTTGCTATATCTTTTCAGACTGATCCGACTTATGGTTTTCATAAAACTGAAGATTAAAAATCATAAAAATCTCATAGACTTACATTGGCGGAATGTTCAAATCAGCCAATACTATTCAAACTCAAGCTGTCAAAATTCAAATTTTAAACTCCCAGAATGACCGGTGACCATCAAAAGTATGTTGAAGCCAATCAAAACTCATCCATGGCTCCCATCATGCATTGTGGCATGAATAAATTATGAGCAGATTTGTAATTTCTTTTATTCTTACTATTTTCTTGATCTGTTTATCTGAATATGCTGTTCGTCACCGTTGTTGAGATTCATACGCTGATTCTTGATGTCTGTGTGTGCCTCAAAGAAAGATTTTTATTTTTTTTTTTTGATTAGTACAGCTTGTAAGAAATTCTTCCAGAATTTATAGAAAATAGAGTCTTTCGCTGTGGAATCACAAGGCTCTTGTAATTAATAAAGGAAATTTAACTCAGAGATTAGACTCTGTTAAAAGATAATCAACACCACATGATGATTTTTTGCTCTTTGTAAAAGTCCGGCTGTTATAATTCAGTTATAGTAGCCAAAGAAAATGTAAAAGGGGACTTGAGATTTGACTCGAGACTTGTTTGTGACTTGAAAGGAATGTCTTGGTTCCTCCTCTGGTGAAATCAGCTGCTGAGTTCATGGGTGGAATAAACATATGACAGGACTTTTACTTTCTGACCCCTGGATTTTACACCTCTGTCTTTAATATATCTGCTTGTTTTACACTCTTTGGCCACCAGGTGGTATTGTGAGCAAAGGAAGCCTCCAGAAATTAACCCTTTTGTGAACCACTTGTCTGAAAAGCTTTATGAGGCTTCACCATCACCACTTGCTAATCATGCTAGCAGCATGCTAGTCACTTGCTAATCATGCTAATAGCATGCTAGTCACATGCTAATCATGCCAATAACATGCTAGTCACTTGCTAATCATGCCAACAACATGCTAGTCACTTGCTAATCATGTTAGAAACATGCTAGTAACTTGCTAATTATGCTAGTCCCTTGCTAATAATGCTAGTAACATGCTAGTCACTTGCTAATCATGCTAGCAGCATGCTAGTCACATGCTAATCATGCTAGTAACATGCTAACAACTTGCTAATCAGGCTAGAGACATGCAAGTAACTTGCTAATCATGTTAACAACATGCTAGTAACTTGCTAATCATGCTAGAAACATTCAATTCAATTTTTCAATTCAAGTTTATTTGAATAGCGCTTTTCACAATACAAATTGTTGCAAAGCAGCTTTACAGGAAATTAAGTTTCTACAATATATTTATATATTGTAGAAACTTAATATATTTAACTTATGGCGAAATTTGGTAGTTCTGTATGTTGTCTGAGGGGTTGGCATCATCTCATCTCAGGTGTTTGGTCATCTCAGATCATTTTAAGGGTTGGATCCAGACTGAAGCTTGTGTAATTCCTAGTTACCACGGGATGTTAATCCCGCGGCAGAAACAGAGAAACAAATAGAGACATAATTAGCGTAGCTGCTGTTCCAACCAAGCAAAAATTATTTGTTCAATCCAAGCTACAGAACAATAATGTGTGTTTGATCAGATATAACTGCAGTACAAGATCATGAGATGCATTATGTGAATGCTTGGCTAAAGAGATGTGTCTTTAATCTAGATTTAAACAGAGAGAGTGTGTCTGAACCCCGAACGTTATCAGGAAGGCTATTCCAGAGTTTAGGAGCCAAATGTGAAAAGGCTCTACCTCCTTTAGTTGACTTTGTTATCCTAGGTACTACCAAAAGTCCAGAGATTTGCGACCTTAGGGAGCGGGATGGATTGTAGCGTGGTAGAAGACTAGTTAGGTACACAGGAGCTAAACCATTAAGGGCCTTATAGGTAAGTAATAATATTTTGTAACTGATATGGTACTTAATAGGTAGCCAGTGTAAAGACTGTAAAATTGGGGTAATATGATCATATTTTCTTGACCTGGTAAGGACTCTAGCCGCTGCATTTTGGACTACCTGTAGCTTGTTTATTGAAGATGCAGGACAACCAGCTAGCAGTGCATTACAATAGTCCAGTCTTGAGGTCATGAATGCATGAACTAGCTTTTCTGCATCAGAAACAGTTAACATGTTTCATAGCATGGCAATGTTTCTAAGATGGAAGAATGCTTTTTTTGTAACATGGGAAATATGATTTTCAAAAGACAAGTTGCTGTCTAATATAACACCCAGATTTTTGACTGTAGAGGAAGTAACAGTACATCCGTCTAGTTGCAAATTATAATCCAAGAGATTCTGTGTACTGTTTTTTGGTCCAATAAGTAATATCTCTATCTTATCTGAATTTAATAGGAGAAAATTATTGGTCATCCAATCTTTTACATTTTTAACACACTCTGTTAGCTTAGATAATTTAGAAGTTTCATCTGGTCTTGTTGAGATATATAGTTGAGTATCATCAGCATAACAGTGGAAACTAATCCTGTATTTTCTAATAATATTACCAAGGGGCAACATGTATATTGCAAATAGCAGAGGACCTAGGACAGATCCTTGTGGTACTCCATACTTTACTGGTGATAATTGAGATGACTCCCTGTTTAAATAAATAAAGTGGTAGCGATCAGACAGGTAGGATCTAAACCATCTTAAAGCCTGCCTTTGAATACCCGTATAGTTTTGTAATCGATCTATGAGTATGTCATGATCTATAGTGTCGAACGCAGCACTAAGATCAAGTAAAACTAGCAATGAGATGCAGCCTTGGTCTGACGCAAGAAGCAAGTCAGTTGTAATTTTAACAAGTGCAGTTTCTGTGCTATGGTGGGGCCTGAAACCTGACTGAAATTCTTCATAGAGATAATTCTTTTTTTTTTTTTGCAAAAAGGAGCACAATTGAGCAGACATAACTTTTTCTAAACTTTTAGACATAAACGGAAGATTAGAAATGGGTCTGTAATTTGCTAGTTCATTAGGATCTAGTTGTGGTTTTTTAATAAGAGGCTTAATAACCGCCAGCTTGAATGGTTTTGGGACGTGACCTAAAGATATCGATGAGTTAATAATATTGAGAAGCGGTTCTTCTGCTTCAGGTAACAGCTCTTTCAGTAATTTAGTGGGTACAGGATCTAATAGACATGTTGTTGGTTTAGATGCAGCGATAAGTTTATTTAGCTCTTCCTGTCCTATAGTTGTAAAGCACTGCCGTTTTTCTTTGGGTGCGATGAATGATAAACACACTAGTAACTTGTTAATCATGCTAACAACATGCTAGTAGCATGCTAATCATGCAGCTAGCAGCTATCATTCTTCTATGAATTAACAGAAAATGAAACAAAAATAACTTGTTAAATTGTTGAATCACTTAAGCCCTATTCAGACGGGATTAGTTTTACAAGGGTAGATGGAGTAATTTAATTTTTACCTCAAGGCGTCTGTGATATTAATGGCCAATTCGCACGGGATAAGAAATCTCTGTAAAACTAGCAAAAGTGGGAGGGGTAACTCGATGTGCGCTCTGCTGTCACCTGCTTGTCGTCATGTGCGTTGCTTCCTGATATCCTCGTTCGATTGGACCTAACTGTTTATATCCAATCAAAATATAATAATTTAATTAAATCGTTAGACCGCACCTGTGAAATATATATATATATATATATATATATATATATATATATATATATATATGTATATATATATACACACACACACACACACACACACACACACCCAAACAGGTCAGGTCAAACAATTTATTAATTTAAATTTTGTTGGTAATAGGCACTTACCTAAAGCCAAAAGAAATTTTGTGGCTTTCAACCTTCTTTTTGATCTTAATGGTGTGTGGAAAACTACATTTAAACAGAAAATGGCAGAATATTTACATACATATTTACAGCTTGTCTATTCGGACGGGATTTGCATTACCTGAGGTAATTTCTCTGGACCTTTTTACAGAAGTTAAAAGTCACCGTAATCTTTACTGACATTGTCCGTAATGATTACTGAGATGGCGCATTCAGACGGGACTGAAATCACTGAGAAGCTCTGGTAATAATTACTTTTACCCCACGTCCCCATGTCAAACTAATCCCGTCCAAATAGTGCTTTAGACATCAAGAATCGGTGTATGAAACTCAACATGGTGATAATCAACAAAAAAAATTATATTATTTCTAAACTTAATTACAGCTTGACACCCAACATGAAAAGTAGTCTGCTTCAACATAACTTTAAAACATCTTTTTCTTTATTAATGCGTTAATGTTTCTATTGAAACACTATTATAAGCACTTAAAGAAAATTAACTTAATGGAAAACAAGAGTCCAGAGCCCAACTAAAACAAACACTGATCACAAACATTTTCCTATTGGCTAATTATTATGAATAATAATTTAGTAAATTAACTATTGCCTGCAAAAAAATAGAGTTATTATTACTCAATTTTTATAGGTAATTAGTTGTGTAGTGTATTGAAAAATATTAGGTATACTTTACCTATTTTTTTTTTTTTTTTTAGTTTGTCAGAGCTGTTAAATTTAGGTATTCTTTACCCAAATATATAGGATAGAATCTACTCACACCAACTGAGTGCAAATTGTTACCTCAATTTTACAGAGATTCTTTTGGTTGTTTTTCTGTACAATGTAGGCTTATAAATCAGCCAAAACATGTTTATTTATTTATTTATTTATTCATTTATTATGTAATTCTAGTATTTTGCGCATTTCTGTGTGGTGAACAACAGTCAAGATGGCATTCCAAGGATCAGTTTATGGCAGGGCCCCTCTCTAAGTGCCGTTGTGGCGGGAGACATGCTGCAATGTGATTGGATCTTTTTGGAGAAACATAAAGAAATGTTCAGAACCATCAGATAAGATGCGAAGACAACTGCCAGACACCTCTAGCAGGACAGGAAGGGAGACCTTCGACACCCACGACCACCTAAGAGTGGACTTCTCATTGGACTATGGGTTTATCCTCACCATCACACCTAATCCTAAGGTTTAGGAAATGACTGCCATAAAAAATCCCTCCAGATCTCTGGATGCAACAGCAGTGGCCGAGACAAAGAAAGGCCACAAAGATCTGCCAAATCCACACTGTTAAAAATTGCTGTAAAAAACGGCCATATTCTCACAGTAACATCCTGTTTTTTCATTACAACAGTAAAATCCCGTAAAAACAGTCGACACTCAGAGGCTGTTTCAAATCACACCCTACACCCTCATTCGCTATACCCTACATGAGTTTACTCCCACCTGACAGAGAGAATGAAAACTAATGAGTGAATTCAGCCAATTGTGAACAGCTGCTAACAAACAGAATCACTGGAGAAAAGAGAAAAATGAAACTACAACTGACAAACAGCCACAGCCTTAGATGAAATAAACTGAAATAAAACAACAGAGGATGATTAAACAACTCCACAACCAGCATTACCAGCTTCACACATTACAATCTGACTTTATTTCTGTCATATATCTAATATGTAATTAGTAGTGATGGCAAGATAAAGCTTTGAAGATTTCAGCCAAGTGGTTCACAAAAGGGTTAATTTATTGAGGCTTCATTTGCTCACAATACCACCTGGTGGCCAAAGAATGTAAAACAAGCAGAGACATTAAAGACAGAGGTGTAAAGTCCAGGGGTCAGAAAGTAAAAGTCCTGCTATATGTTTATTCCACCCATGAACTCAGCAGCTGATTTCACCAGAGGAGGAACCAAGTCATTCCTTTCAAGTCACAAACAAGTCTCAAGTCAAATCCCAAGTCCTCAAAGAGTTAAAATTAATGATATATACATACATATATATATATATATATATATATATATATATATATATATATATATATATATATATATAATGTATATAGACATTCTCAAAGAGAACTTTTTGTAAAGGTTTAATTTTTTTTTTTTTTGAAATGTTGATTTGAAGCGTCAGTTTTTGAATTATTATTACTGCAGTCAAACCTGAACACAGAGAAAGCATTTTGTTACACAGAACATTAAAATTCTATAAAAATGTAACAAAAATGAAAAGGATTTTTTTTATCAGAGCTTAATTCTTCTGGGCCTGATCTGATTTCAGTTTTCTGACTCATTTTGGCTATATGGGTATAGCCATACCAATTCATTTGAGTCTGTATAATTGTGTATGTGTGTGTGTGTCTGTGAGTGTGTGTGTGTGTGTGTGTGTGTGTGTGTGTGTATGTATGTGTGTAAAGTGGATGTGTTTGTTTTGCACTCTTGAAATTTTAAAATGTAACCCCTTCCTTGCTGTCCACTTTTTTTACTGCATTGTAGTTGAATTATTGCTTTAATTTGACATATTTGCAGTGTACAGTCACACCAGTTCATAGGTGTGTGTGTGTGTGTGTGTGTGTGTGTGTGTGTACGTGTGTGTGTGTGTGTGTGTGTGTGGATGTGTTGGTTTTGCACTCTTGATGTTTTAGAGTTTCACCCCGTCATTGTGTACTTTTCTTTTTCTGCATTGTGGCAGATTTGTAGATTGTACACTCAAAAATTCTCTGAATTTTTGCTGAGTTTCCCCATTCATTTCCTATGGTCGGTCATTTTTGACATAAGACAACAAGTGTGACTATTTTTTTTACGACCACTTAGCCTACTCGAATCATGCCCTCAATTTTATTATGTGTTCACATTTCAAATGCCATAAAAGTCACCAAGTTTCATACCATTTGATGAAGTTGTGATTTTTAAAAATTCAAAACAGAAAATTTTTTGGTCAAAAGATGACCGAAGAGCACCAGAGGGTTAAATCATTTGAATGACCATCATGAAGGTGTCTCTTTTTGGTTTATTGACTGACATTCAGCTATTACAAAACTGCAAAACAAACGCCACTGTAATGCTTAAAAATTTGAAAAAAAAGAACTATATCAGAACCGTGTTTTTTTCCCCCTCCTCTCTTTACCTTGTTGTTTTGGTGCTCTTATATTCGTCTTCTTTCCTTATTTCCTCTTTTTATTTGTAATGTGAAATCATAAGATGTATGTTACAATGTGTATTGGATTGTTGGATTCCTCAATAAAAAGATTTAAACATGAAAGTGTAAAAATGCAAACAGGTTATCTGTAAGGGGTAGGTTTATTGTTAGGGTTGGGTTAGGGGATAAAATGTTCTTTGGTCAATATAAAAACAATAGAAGTCTATGGAAAGCCCCCCACAATTCACAGAAACCAAACGTGTGCGTGTGTGTGTGTGTGTGTGTGTGTGATGGATTGCTCATCCAGTGTGTTTCTATGGCCAGAGACTCCAGTCCTCCTACAAGCTATGGAAAACAAAAGAATGGTTGGATGGATATCAGGGGTGTGGATGTGTGTGGATGTTTTCCTTCACTGTAATTTCAGAATGAATGTTTTGTAATACATAGTTCTCTGAATCATGACCTCATTTAACATCTGTCAGTGGTGGTGGCTGTTTGTTTAAATGGAGCAGCAGATGTGTTTGAAGCAGTCAGCCATTTAACTTCACTCCATCAAGACTGAGTGAAATTTTACTTTTTCTGACTTTGCATCTCTTTTCTGTGTGGAATCACTGTGTTTAGTTTTTGAGTGTGGATTATCCTGTTTGGAGCATCATTTCTGATTCATTCACTGATAACGCTGATGTGAACACAGTGAAGTGAACACAGGAGCGGATCATGAAGTGCATAAAGTGTGTGGTCATCGGGGGCAGATATATGAAAACTGTTTTGCACAGCTACACCACTGAGTATTCACCAGGGCAGCACATCCCCACTGTGTTTGATAATTATTCTAAAGTTGTAAAGGTCGATGGGAATACAGTGCAACTGGATCTTTGGAATTTACCAGAAGATGAGGCTTATGACAGGCTTCGACCACATTCCTACCCTGACACGGATGTGTTCTTGATCGGTTTCTCTATTGTGGATCCAGACTCGTTTGACAAGTTGAAAAAGTTGCATAAGGAGGTCAAGCATCATTGCCCTAAAACTCCTATAATTATAGTTGGGACTGAACTTGATCTGAGAGTTGAGAGTTCTATCAGCAAGTGTAAAGGCTTGGCTCTGGCGAAAAAAATCAAAGCTGTGAAGTATCTGGAGTGCTCAGCCTTTACAGCAGGACAGCCTTAAACAAGTGTTTGATGAAGTTGTCCGTGTGGTCCTGAAGCCGCCTGTGGAGAGGAATTGCTTAATCCTCTGAACTGACTGTACACACTGACCATCTGCAATATGAACTCACCTGCAGACTCAACAATCAAAATCAATATTTTGAATGACATGATTATTTTTGCTCACAAGACTTTGCTAAATATTATCCATCAGTGCATTTAGTCCAAAAATGCACATATTTGGAGAAATAGTAATACATGATATGAATTATATACTGTAAGGACCATACATAGGCCCAAAACGGAATCCAATAGCCTGGGCAAAGGAACGATGCATGTAGGTCATTTCTGATGCTTCAGTGAAGTTCACTTAATCTATCTGATTTAGTTTTAATTTTGCTTGCAGCTCCGTACTTATAGCAACAACTGCACAGGTTCTCTTTTTACAGTGCATACCTGACAGCAATGAAACAATGTGATGAAATGTGACTGTTCTAAGTGCAAGATTAAGACAGTAATACAGCTCTGAGTGGGGGCTTCCTGATTACAGATCCAATGACTGATCTGCAACCTTTCCTTAAATAATACCAGAACAGAAGTCACATATTTATGAAGCTGTTGTAAGACCTGTTCTTGTGCCCCAACAGGTGTTACATCTGTTTTATGGGGGTGAGAAACATTTGTAGGACCTATTCTCCTGCCAAAAGCTCACACCTGTTTTTTGAGGGATAAAAAACAATGGTTATCAAATCTTGAAGGGACATTGCCCACAACAGGAGAACACAGACTGCACAGAATGAGACATTTAAAATGATACCAGACAAGAAACCAGGAGGAAAAAAAAAAAAAAAAAAAAAACATTCACAAGATACAGCAAACGTGGTTGTAATGAACTTTCAGTATCTTGGGCTATATACCCAGGAGAGAGAGAGAGAGAGGGGGCTTAGGGATGGGTGAAGGACAGTTGAGCAAATAGCTTTAGTTTATTGAGTTTATTGTTTTGTTGCATGCATCTGTTTGTGAGAGTTCCTGAAGGTTGGTTTCATGGGAGATCCGACTGGTCTTACAATACTATAGCAGATTTCAACTGCTTAACTGTTTATATTGTTGTCAGATCTAATCGATACAATCGTCCAGATCTAAACTGATAAATGCTGACTATTAGGCACTAAATGTATTAAAACATTAACTTCATTCATTTCTGTAAAGCTGGAACACTAAAACTTGACCAGAGGCGGGTATGATGGGAAAAGTGTTTGATAAGAAGAAACTACAGGAGATCGTGAATGATATGGATTGGTTTCCTGGTTGAAAATCCAGTTTAAGTCAGTGTCTGAGAAGTGACTGAGGTTTCTGACTCATGTCAGGAATGTCAGTGTTTACTCATTTAGCCCAGAGTCCAGAGAATAAATATCTATGTTTTGAAAATTAATTAATTTGAGCATTATACAATCAAATTATTCAAGAGTTATATTTTGTACAATGAGAGTTTTCAGTTTGGATTTTTGTTCATTTATTAATTTACTCTGTTGTTCCTATGATAACTGTATGAAACTACATCAACTGTACACAGGGTCATGAAGTCAATAACCACCACATGTATCCTCTAATATGCATGTTTAGCATTTATAACTTTTAGGGTTTACTGTTAGTTGCTATATGTTAACACATTATGTTAAAAAATTATATATAGCCATGTTAGCCATTTAATTAATTAATAGTAAAATATTGACAGAGTAGAGAATGCATGTGCACACAATATTACAATAAACTGTGTCAAACTGCTCAATGACTGACAGCCTTAGCTGTACTGTACATTATTCAATTATGCAGGCTTCAACATCTAACTGACAATGCTGCTTTTGTGAAAAGTTCAAGAAGAGTTAATCAGATTTATGTTAAGACAATATACAATCATTATTATAATAATAAAAAAATGACTCTTTGTCAAGGTTTAGCATTTTTTTTTATACTGAAGTATCATTTTTTGCAATTACATGCAAAAATTACAGTCAAACCTGAATATGGTGTTATATGGTGTATATTAGTGTGTATGTGTGTGTGTTTGTGCGGGACTGAGAGC